>VXBU01004356.1:95341-138344 GCA_013400315.1 Bombycilla garrulus
TAAAATATCACAGTGTGTTTTTTGTTTCTTTTCATCCTTAAATTACTGGGTTTAAAGATATTGTAACTGACCAGGTGGGTGCCTAGATAGCTCCATATAGTATTCTTCTGTTATTTTTTTATATTATAATATACAGTAGTTCTTCTGATATTTTTCTGCAATATTTTTATTTTGTAGTTTTTTTGTAGTACTAAAGCTTGTCATTAGCATTTCTCTCTTAAGTGCTTATCCTTTAAAATTATTGAAATCTTCTTGTTTTGATTAACAGCTCAAACCCATGGATTCTCACCAGGAACCAAGTTTTCATGACTGCATTATCCCATTGTAGCATGAGTCACCAAAGCATGTGCCATTCATGTGGAGTCCAAATTATTCTGTCAAGCATTCACATTTGAAATAATTCAAATTCTTCCTAGGTGTTCCCTCAGACTTTTTAATTTTTTTACTTACTGAGTAATACTACATAAATTATTAATAAAGTAATTTTACTACAGAAATTCAGAAAAAGGGCATACCAGGGAAGATGAAAGAGTATCTGGGTTAGGGATTGACAATGACAGTGGAAATCTCCTTGCATAAAACACTGATTGAAATTATGTGCAACAGAGTCAGGTAAATGTCATGATCCAGAATCACCCTGGATGTGAAAGATTCCTTAATCTTGGGAAAACCTTGTTTTCTTCAAAGTACTTCTGCCTTACTGCAGGACAAACATTTCATTTTGTGGTCAAATTTATCTCTGAGATGAAGGAGAGGAGGGAAAGAAAGAGAGAAATATTTTTTGTTTCATTCACTGAATGCTACTCCATTGAATCTAGGGATAAAGCACAACATTATTTGGAATGCCATGATGTATTAATAAGCTTATTCAGTAGCTCAGATTATGCCATTATTAATATTTAGTTTTTTAAATTAATGTGGAGCTTTTCTGCTGTATAAAGAGATTCTGCAGTATAAATAGATTCTTCTTGTAACTCTTTGGTTCTACCTGGAAAAGAAATGTAGCAATCTCCTGGGGTTTTCTTTGGATTTAAAGAAAGCCTAAGGTTTCCTTTGAAGGGGGATTCCTGGAGACTGGCTGGTATTTAGTGAGTTTCAGAGTGCAGGGTTTAAACTGACAGAGACAACCTTGTAAGAGTGGGAGCTGTTAAATCCCATCCTTTCCCTGCATAGATCATAATCCAATAGATGAGTAATTGAATGGTTTTACTTTAGATATTTCATATATTGCAACTGTATTTAGTCTGGCTGATTTAGTTTTCCAGTGTTATCTATAAAGCATTTCCTTTGTTACCACATGTGTTTAAGTTCTGTATTTTAATTCTATTAGCTTTTATTCTTGTGGTACCTGACTTAAGGATCCCTCTAAGGTATGAGTAAAAAATACTGTTCTATTTCTCTTGATGTTTATCTGTATCACCACTGTATCCAGTCTATACTGTTATCTGTACTTTTCTGAGAGTGAATAAAGAACAGATTCTGACAATGTTTAATTGTTTCATAAAAGGTTTATAGCTTGCATATTTGGAATACTGATGTGAGCAGAACTTCTTATAGTCTTAAAGAAATGCAGGACAACATCCATAGTCTTTTCACTGTCTGTGAAATATCTGTAGATGTATTATCAGAGTGCATCTGAGCAAGTAATTCACATTTTCCAGAAACAAACCAATGTAGAGCAGTAGAGCAGTAAATATTTACTCTTGTCTTTAGGCCCTATGTTGTACTGGTTAAACTGGAAAAGTTGACTCATGGAGGAACAAAGATAGTGAGGGAACAGAAGGAAATTGTGCAGTCAATATTCTCACAAGTGCTTGAAAAAGAGGGTAGGGAACAAAGTTATGAAGTTTTAAGTGAAGAAAAATCAACCTTGTGACAGTCCAAGCTGAAACTCTCTGGGTAACTGCATCAGGATCTTATAAGGCTGAATAAAAATTGCAAATAAAATTTCATATCCACATGAGAAAAATAAAACATCAGAGCACAGACAACACAATGCACAAACTATTATGGTTCAGAGGTAGCTGCCACTGCTTAAGAAAGAGCTTGTAATCATTGTAGTTATCACCTGACTCTTCACAGAACACTCAAATAATTGCAGAGAAAATAACAGAAAGAATGATATCCCACTAAGTAAATTCATTGCAACCACAACTTGTGTACTGCTTGCAATTCCTGGTTACCTATTTTCCCCTTTGACCGGGCTACAGAGAAGATAATAATGGGGGTCAGAAGTGGTTTCTGAAGAAGACAAGAAACCGGTGGCTCCGGTACTTTGTAAAAAGCTGAGAAGAGATGACTGTAATAAAATCATGAATATAGAGAAACTGTAAGGAATGATTTTTCATTTTCTTCTTAAAGCTGCTGCAGCCATACCAAAATGATGACTGAGTTATATTCTTCCATTCTTAAGCACTGGTGACACCACAATGTGCTATTCAGTCATTTGATGTGAGAATGAAGATACTTTTTGTCGGCTGCAATCTTTAAGGAATGACCTGCTCCAGCATGGACTCTATGTGCCATGTTCTTCCAGGGAATATCCACTCCCACAGTGGGGTTCTCCTGGCACTGCAGTGTGGATACCCAGTCCATCATGCGGCCTCTCCAGGAGCTGCAGGACACCACCTCCTCCACTGGACACTGCAGGGGGCACAGGGACATCTCTTCTGAAGCACTTAGAGAATCTCCTCCCCTCCTACTACTTTCCCCTCAGGTCTCAAAGGGCCATTTATCACAATTTTTCTCTCACCCCTCACTGTTTCCCACCACTGTTACTACCCCTGCAGCCCCCCTCTGCTACCAAAACCCAGACACCTGCACCCAATAAAATTATTTACTTTCCAGGTTCCTGAGGTCAGAACTGTTTAAAAGCATACTTTGCATCCTTTGCATTAGATTATGTGGCTGAAAAGTTCATACCTCTCAAGTTTCAAATAATGTAAATCAATATAGAAATCTCCTAGCTTGCCTCCTAAAATATACTATGTATTGTTGCACTGTTTTCTCTTCCCTTTTGCTGTACCTGCCTTCTTTAACTGTGTTTTTGTTCCCCTTTTTTGTAATTTTGTTAGCACAAAACTTTTAGCTTTTTAGTAACATGGAACATTCTTTTCAAATATTCCCTTCCATCAGTATGATTAAGTCAAATCTCATGTTTTACCGAGCAGTTATGTCATGGAGTAATAATGGTGCTAAATTAAGTAGCTAAAAGATATTCAGATATCATATTTCAGCCTTTCTCTTCAGTATTGATGACATTATATTCTTTACCTGACATTGTAAAATGCATTAAATCTTTACAATTTTTTAAATTTTAAAAATGCCAGAATGTTGACTTATGCTGAATTCACAATGTTTTTCCTACAGACTTCTCTTAAGCCACAATTTTCATCTATGCAAATGTCACTCAATTTTTTCTGAACTTAAAAACAATATAAAATGGTATGTTCACACAGAATAATTAATTGGCCCTTTTTTTCAACATTTCCTTCATTCTTTCAGAGCAGATATGTGTGTAGACTATCTAAATACTTAAGGACTAGTCACAAGTCAGAAGAAAATCTAAGACTTTACACTAATTATAAATGTCAGTGATATGAAGATCACAGTGGCCTATAATTCATATAAAGTCTCTGATTATTTCAAAGTTATAAGCCAATTAATACACTCAGATTATTAATGAATAATGTATTAGAAAAAAATGAGAAAACATTGCTCTCTTTGAAGAGCCTGCTTGCTGCAGTCAGAGATATTTTTTAAAGATCACTCAGTGTACATCAATAATCTTTTAGATCAAATACCACCATCAGTTACATGAAGCTCTCCAGTAACAAGCATAGCTACTAAATTACAATAGTGAGCAGCCTGATCAAGATCTGTTTGATGGAAAGTCAACATCTTCTTGATGTTCTGCAACGCTGAACTAAGGAAAATCCCTAGCTGAAAATATAAATTTTGACTCCAATACTGATGTAAATCAGAGGTTTTTTTTAAATTGTGCCCTTTGTGTTTTCCTTCTCAGAGTCTTTGGTGGCTGTTGGATGATCAAGAACAGCCCAGTGCAAAGTTTTTCTTGCATCTTGCTGGTAGTAAGTGAGCCTTTTATTTACTGTATCCCAGGAAAGAGCAACATGAAAAATACATGCTGTGATTTCTCATTTTACCATACATAATATGTAGCCAATCTCCTTTGGTTTTTTCAATTTTCCTTTGTTGACAGTTTTAATTTCAGCTCATTTCCTGCTCAAATTAAAGTAATATTTTATATTCACTATGTGCTGGAATTAAGAGGCACAAAAGAAACATCAGCTAAATAAAAAGAAAATAAACTTAGAAACTTGTGTTACCTCTACATGGCAAGAAAGTAACATGCACAGAAGCTATATAGTAAGGAAAGATTTTCTATCTGAAAAGAGCATATCATAAGATAACAGCTTTTATCCATCTCACAGTTGCCAACATCTGTTACACAGGGAAGACTGACTTTTTCCTATACAGTCAGGCTTGATTTCTCCAACTTTTCCTTGGAGAGATAAGAATGAATAGTTGTCTCTTTTTCAGTGCTCTAACTTTTGTATCTCTTTAATAATTTCAGGGAAAAAGAGTTTTGAGACTTCTATACCTGTTCCATCCTCAAGTTCTGTGAAAGTTATACTATTTTCTGTTACTTTTACAAAAGTTTAACAATGATGCAGCTATGAACTGTGTAACTACAAGCACCAATCCTCTCTAACTTTTGTTTTAACTCAGATAGAGTTTCTGTATCCAAAAAATCCCCAATGCTTGAGTTTTTTCTAAGATTTTTTGTTGATTCAGTTAAATTATAGGTATGTGTTTTTCATTTAGCATATGGAGTCTCCCACTGGAGCTGGAGCACCCAAACTTTCTGAATCAACATCTTCTCAAAGGTGAAGATTGAAAACACAGAATAATGCAATCTGGAATGGAGTTCAGGTCATATATGCTTCAACTCATTTCTCATTAAATCATAGAGTAAGACTGAAAACTAAATATTTGTGTGGAAGCCGTACAAAGAATGGCTGAGGTCACCTGATTTGTCCATCCTGGAGAAGAGGAGACTGAGGGAAGATGTCACAGCAGTCTACAGCTTCCTCCCAAGAGGAAGTGAAGGGGCAAGTACTTATCTTTTCTATCTAGTGACCAGTTCAAGCCTGAGGTTGTGCCAGGGGAGGATTAGGTTGGAAATTAGAGGGTGTTTGGGCACTGGAACAGGCTCCCCAGGAAAGTGGTCACAGCATCAAGCCTGACAGAGTACAACAAGCATTTGGACAATGCTCTCAGGCACATGATGTGACTCTTGGGGTGTCTTGTGCAGGGTGAGGAGTTGGAGACTCGAATGATCCTTGTGGGTCCCTTCGAGGATAGTCTATGATTCTATAGTTAAACTTCCTGTATTCTGAGGACTGTCTGAGCTAAATCCTCTGTTTTGGTTTTTAGTGCCACTCTTCAAATTTTGTGAGTTCCATACCCATTCCAGGAGAATTCAAAAGTTGAAGTTCTTTAATTTTTTTTCTTCAGTATCATGGAAACTGCTACCTTTGTTTAGTGGCAAACACTAAACACTGTTTAGTAGAATCTTCTGTTTCTATATTTCTTGTTGCAGAAAACCAAAGGATGTTCAAAAATTGCTGTCTTTTGGGAAGTATCTCAGGTACCTAGATTTTTGTTTGATGAAACATGATGCTTATTCATTAGATGGAAAATGAGAATGTTACTATACACCTCTTATATGTCCAATGTTCTCCAATGAAAGTTCTGTTCTGCAATGAAAATTCTTCTAGCTGGAAAATTTTAAAGTTCTTTTGGATAAAGGAAGAACTTGGTTTGGACTACAAAATTCTTTTTAATTCCTTCAAATAGTATGAACAATGCACTTAGCAAAAAAAACCTGAAACTGCATACATTAAAAATGAATGAGATTAGCGTAACACAGAAAATAATTTCTATCTCTACTGTGCACATATCTGCACAAATATTTTCCTGAAGAAGAGTCAAACATTTCAGAGCCTATTGAAAATCATTATTAATTTAGATGTAAATATAATTTTGTGGAAATGAAATATTTTTTTAAAAAATCATTTCATAATCTATCATACTAAACAGGTTCTCATTTACTAATATATTGTATAGTCTTCAAATGTGTGATGAAGAGTTGCTGAGTAGTTTCCAGAGCTTCTATGACTATTTTTCACAGGCTTGGTCCTTTCAGATAAACTATAAAATAAACCTGCCCCTATTTTAAACCTTTTTCACTCCCTTACCTCTTCATTCATCCTTAAGTCCAGCAGGATCACTAGGAGCTTCTGGGGAAAAAAAAAATTAAAAAAGCTAAATTTCATCATAGTGCCTAGACTACAAAAGAAGTTAAAAGACCTCCTCAAATTCTCATGAGAAAGGATACATTGTCAAGTTAAATACTGGAAAGCTTCCAGAGGGAGACAGTGGGAGCAGTGCAAGAACTTACTTAAGGCAGGGATTGAAAGCATAAAAGATTGAAAGTAAAGAAGAGAAGATAATTAAAAATCTCAGATCTAACCTATTTCCATAACTCTTCTATTGTGTTCTCTGTGGAGCATCTCTGTAACGACTGAGATAAGCACTTGATGGATCTGTGGGTTTGACAGCAGAATGACAGCAAGAAAAAAAAAGATTGATGAACTATGGGAATTTTTTTTCAGTATTAAATTGCAGGATGGGTAAAGAGGGATTGTGGAAATGGAGCCTTGAGCTGTGAGAATGTTAGGGACCAAAGAGTGGGCTTGCACATTGTTAGGCTCCCTATGAGTTTAGTCACACTGAAGCTCCCTGCAAAGCTCATTGTTTTGCAGTGAGGATATCTGGCAGCAGAACACTTCTCAGAGCTCAGTGATGCACTAACACAGAGTAATGCTACAAACAAGTAAAACTTTGCTCTGCTGCTCTTCTTTTGGGAAGACAAAAACATTCACACTTCTAATTCAGTAGAGAGTGAGAATGTTTTTTTATTCCTCTAAACTTTGACATTTCTAGGTGTGTGATAGACAGTGATTTAGATATCAAATTAAAGATCAACTGGTTCTTCCATGAAGGTTGTTTTTGACTCCACCACAGAACTTATAGTGTCATAAATAAAAGTTACATTCTCCTATTAATTACTGGCCAGCAAAACCCAGTAGTGCTCCAGTGGATGGCAGAGTCTAAGCTGTTTAAAGGTGTTTTGCTTTTTCAAGGATTTTCAGTGAACAGCTGTGTGTCTCTAACCCCACTCGAGATCTGTAATGTTCTCACTCCCCAGTGACCCCTTGCTTCTGTTCCAGTGCTATGTCTAGACCCATGGAAAGCCAGAGATGGAGAAAGGCTGACCCAAGGACAGCAGGTCCTGGGCAAGACAAGCCCCACAGACATTAAGCATGTGGTGTAGAGGTTAGCAGAAAAATATTCCTTTCACAGTGCAATAAAATAATTAGTAAAAAATATTTTGGCTTGAAGAAAAATACTCTTTTTCTCCCCACTCCACCCTGAACTATTCCGAAGTACCTGCTAGGTCTCCAGTGGTGCATATAATAGAAACATGCTCCTATACAACCAAGAGAAAATCCCTTTTTGTAATTCCAAAAGGAAATATATTTGAGACATTAAGTGTATCCTGGGTGATTTCTTTATTTATTTATTCATTTTTTTAAAAATTATGAAAGAGGAATATATACTGCGAGTTATATGAAATGTATTCATATAGAGAGTATTTCAATAAATGCACAAAACTGAGGAAATTAACAACTGAAATCCTAGACAATTTTTTCCTGACCTTTACCTTGGAGACAAAGTTGCTTATAAGACCTGAGGTTGTTGAGTGTCGCTGGAAATTAGGATAAGAAATAGACTATGCTGTTTATATTTCATTTCTTCTTTGTGTTTTAAAGCAACTCAGTGGACTAAATTGCTGGATTGGGTGTGAGGCCATGCTTTAATAGCAGAGGGGCTACCCAGGTGGCTTCTGTGAGAAGCTGCCAGAAACTTCCCCCATGCCTGGAAGAGCCATTGCCAGCTGTTTCCAGGATGTACCCACCACTGGCCAAGGCTGAGTCAATCAGGAATAATAGTATTGGCTTTGTGATAGAATATTCAAAAAGGAAAAAGGAAAATATTGTGCAAAGCTAATTTAAGCCTGAGAACACGGGAGTGAGAATGTGTCAGAGAAACCACTCTGCAGACACCAAGGTCAGTGCAGAAGAAGGAAGTGCTCCAGATGCTGGAGCCAAGATTTCCCTGCAGACTGTGGTGCAGACCATGGTGAAGAAGCTGTGCCTCTGCAGCCCATGGAAGCCCATGGGAATGTAGAGATCCATCTGCAGCCCATGGAGGAGCCCCACGCCACAGCAAGTGGATGCCTAAGTGGAGACTGTGCCCCCATTGGAGGCCTGTGCTAAGCAGAGCCCTGGCAGGGACCTGCAGACCCATGGAGAGAGGAGCCCACACTGGAGCAAATTTCCTGGTAGGATTTGTGGCCCTGTGTGGCATCCACTCTGAAGCAGACTGTTCTTGAAGTACTGACCCCATGATAGAGTGACCCACCTTACAACAGTTCATGGAAAACTGTTGCCCATGGGACGGACTTACAGCAGAGGGCTGTCTCCTATGGGAGGGACCCCATGTTGGAGAGGGGAAAGGACTCCTCTCCCTAAGGAGTGTCAGGAAAAGCATTTGATGAACTGACCATAACCCCCATTTCCCATCTCCCTGTGCCACTCAAGCAAAGGAGATTGAACTTGGGAAGAGGGAGGGATGGGGGGAAGGTGTTTTTAAGATTTATTTTACTTCTCATTATCCTACTCTGATCTTGTTAGGAATAAATTCAGTTAATATCCTCAGGTTGAGTCTGTGATGGTATCTGGTGAGTGATCTTTCCCAGTCCTTATCCCAACCCATGAATCTTTTGCTATTTTTCTCCTCCTTGTGTAGCTGAGAAGGGGAGTGACACAGGAGCTATGGTGAGTGCCTGGCATCTAGCCAGGGTCAACCCCCTGCAACTGATCATTGCTAAATTGCGTACATTTCCAAACGTGTTGATTATGTTAACCATTGCAATCACGTAATGGAAGTCTCTTTACACTGTTCTACAACTGCCAGCTTACATGCCTTGTTATGTCATTACAGAATTAAATACAAATAAAATTGATACTCTGGAAACTTAGTCCTGCTGCCATATTATCTGAGACAATATACTCTATTGCATCTTATGTCATTACTTCTGTTCTTGTCATGTAAACTGTGAGGGTCTCCTCTGAGGGACCACCAGACTAGTCTGGGAATGAGCACCCGCTGCTATCATTGCTGTCAGGCAGATGTTTGCTGGCCTACAGGATGTTATCCAGGTGGGCAGCTGGTATGCCCTATACAGCTTTAAATCCATGGCGTGGATTGTGGCTGAGACGTATCACTGCATGTTGAAATGGAATTTCTACACCTGAGAGATTAGTTTTGACAACATCATTGCTCTCTGTAAAGTGTGAGAGATGTGGGATCTGTCATTTTGGCATATGACTCCCTCACTCTTTGGCAGCGCTTTGCACTTTACATGGCTTTTTTTGGTTGAAGTACCATAAGGTCTTTGAGATACTGGCAAGGGTAAGAGTATGTGTGCATCCACATGCAGATTTGGCACGTATTTCTTTTAAGGGCCACTTAATGTTCATTTTCTCCAGAAGCAGTCATAGAATATTTTTGCCAGGTTTCCTCTGAGCTGCTAAGGACACGTTTGTGATAGTTGTGATTGCTTTAACAAACACTGTCAAGAAGCCAGAGAAGGGAGGTGCAAAAAAATTAAAGCACTGTCAGTGGAATGGGGTTCCCTAGCCACTTCAATGTGTTCAGACACAGATTTTGATGTTGACCCATTGTGCAGTCTGTCTTCATTTGCCTCACAACACCCACTATATTTGTGAGCATTGCTGTACATTGATGTCTTTTCAGATGGAGTTTTGGGTAACAACATTACAATGTGAGTACATTAGACAAATATTTCCTGGCCAGTGGTTTATGTCCTTGACCTTCATTCCACCAGCTTTCCTTTCCCTGAAACAGCACTCATCTATGTTTCTGTCAGAAGTTATTCAACCATGTTTCTCCAGGTGATCCTACTGGGAAATTCTCCAGGCAGCAGCTCTTCTACCAGCATAATCAGACCAAAAATTAAATTTATTCCAGTCCCCAGGTTATCCTTCTGTGCTTCTAGGACTGCAATTACAACATCTTCTTTGTCTTCCATAGCAGCTGTAAGGAGTAACAAAATGCTCTGCGGGAGACTCTTGTTTTCCAGCATGAGAGACCTGTGCTTTTATAGCTTTTTTGAAGTCATGGGATCACTGGGATGTAGGGAGTTTTGGAAGAAAGTGTTGTAGGGCTCAGGCAGGAAAGGAAGAAGTTTGCAGGCTGTTGGTCAATTGTACTCCAGGAATAAATCAGGTTTTCCTCTCCTATATGATTTTTGGGGTTGTGACTAGAAACTTTCTTCCCCAGCATGTGACTCATGCAATACAGGTAACAGGTAATAAGATACTCCAAGCAGCCCAAGTACCTTTGTTCAGTACACTTTCTAATGTTGCAGTTGAAGTTGTAAAAATGGTAATCCATATAGCTGAGGCTATATGGACACACAAAGGACACAGAGAAATCAAATATATGAAATGCATATATCAAAAATGGAACAGAACAGACTTCAAAGCAGATAGTTTTAATAAATGAAGATATATTTCTTGGATATTAAGAGATTTCAACCATATGGATTTCTCTAAAATTTTAAAGAATTATTGTAATAAAACTTGAAACTTCGCTGGTGGAGAACAAGCTGTTTGGTCCTGAAATTTATGGTGAATTAAAGTTTTCTTGTACCATGACATACAGAAATAATATTGGGGGGTTTATAAAATAGTAAAATGAGGAAGCACAATTGGCTGAAAGAATTATCTAAACAAAATTGCATATAGTGAAGGAAAGCATTCACCAGTGCTTTAGGCACAATCCCTGATATTAAAATGTCTGTTTCAAAGAATGTCTCATGCAGTAGTCTGTGGAGACAGTCTGGTGGGGCATAGCCTTTCTGAAACTTTTCAATGACACAGGTAATAGCACAACACAGTGAAGACACTGACGTGTGGCTGAAGGAGAGCTTAAATTTGACTGGGTGATTGTATGATGTCTCCCTGAAACCAAACTCTCAGCGAATGTCTAGTGGTGTCACATAAAACAATGCCCCTTGAAAGAGTTGCAAGATGGGCATGTTCTTGGGGCTTATACAACATACAGGAGTGATAGGGCTGAAATGGCTTAAAAGTTTAAAAAAATAAAAGTTAAAATTGTCTCAGCGGTGTTCATTGAGCTATTTTTATTTAGCTGAACGGAGCCCTTGGTACCCACAGTTGTTACAAGGGGCCAGCTACTAAAAAAACTCAAGGATCTGTTTGAAGCTATCACACCCTCTAAGACAAGGTGATTCAAAACTGTTCTGAAGAAGGAAATATTGTAGCTGTTTTCAAACCTTGTTCTAAACAGGTCAGAGCACAGAGACATACTGAAAATGCTAATGCTGGCAGGAGGCTCTGGCAGTGGCATCAAGCAGATTTGGCACTACCTTCTTTTGACAATATTCAGCCTTCTGCTGGCTTACTGTCCATATCAACGTGTGAAGAAGTGCCTCTTCAAGGAGTCACGACTCCCCTGAGTCTCCCTCATTCCCTGAGTGCTCCCTTCTGAACCACTTCATATGCAAAAGGCAAAGAAACAGCTTTCTTTTAGATAAGAGAGCAAATGTATTTGAAATCCTGGAAATCCTGGCTGTATCAACCTGGTTCAGGCACTATCCCAGCTGTCAAGCCAAAACAATGACAAAACAATGCAGAATTTCAGAGTTTTGATACTCATCCAGAAACCATGGGAGCTGGGTTATCAGTAAAACACAGCGACAGAAATACCTATTATGGCACTCAGCTGTACTTGATGTAAGGCCCTGAATATTTGTTATGAGACAAACCCAGGACCCTGCCAGTAGCAAATATCTGCTTTGAAGTTTCTGGAAAGAATAGAAACTTGTTCTGACAATGGTTGGCAAGTGGCTGTCTTATCTCACAATACCTGCAGTTAAGGCTAAGAGGATTGTAGTTTTGGTTGCATAGTAGATGTTTTTGTATCAGAAAGATAACAACAAACTTCAGAAAACTCTTCTAGCATAAGTAATAATGGAAACGCCGTAAAATTAAAAAAATACCTTAACGCTTCTGTGGAAATGTTTGGGGTAAACTCATGTAAAATATATGCTTCCTTCATATCACAAAGTAGACACATGTAGGACAAAAGTGAGAAGATTTAGTACACAAATCTATGAAAAAGAAAAGTAAAATGTCTTCTAAAATGTTGTTAATTAATTTTTTCTTTTTTAAACTTTTAAGCAAGAAAGATTCATTAAGTGCCAGAAATTCTGAATTTTTCACAGATCTTATTTGCTTTCACCCAAACTCACTACTTCAGAACAAATGAGTCTTTGTCAGAAGAACAGCCAAAAGATTTTCTATCGAATGAAGTTTTTATAGTTCTGAAACCAAATAAAGCCACCCATGACACTACAGGCCATTGTCTGGGCAGCCCTCAGGTTTCTCCCTATAGCAGTTTATGGCTTTGTGTATTTCCATCATGGATACATTTTATCATTGCGGTTTGTTGCAAGTAGTAGGAGTCATTATAAGGGAATAACCAGTCATGCAGGGAAAAACATGTCATATACCACACTCCAAACTGTGCTATATTGCTGTTTCTATGCAATATAGAAACTCCAATATTCAAAATCCATTATTTGAGAGTATATACTGTTTTGGTGAAATTCTTCATCGTGTCTTCCTGTATAACTGAAACTTTGCATTTCAAATTTGTTTCAATAAATGGTTATAAGTAATTTTTCTAGTGGGCAGAAATATTAATCACACTTGCAAAACATGAAAAGCGGTTGGAATGAAACTGTGCCATTAATGAAAATGATATTAAATTCAGTGTACCTTTAAAAATATTAATTACATGGATTTCCATAATATTACAGAACTAAGATTTGAGTTATTTATGAACCTGATAATTTGAATTATGCAATTGTTGCTACATAGATTAGTTCATTTTAAGTAGAGTAAGCAGAAGAGTGCCATAAATATATATGCATATGCTTTTCAAAAAATTACATTTCTTCTTCTGCAGCTACGTGTTTTCCTCATTACAGCGGAACACAACAAAATGTATGGAGAAAAGTTATACCTTTTATTACTCAGCTCATGTTACTCGGAAAGACAGGCAACTTTTCATGTTATTAGACATACCAGTGTGAGACACCAGACATGGCACTTATTTTCAGAGGAGGGAGGAAGTCATTAGGCAAATGACAGTTAAAAAAAAAATCTAAAAACTGATTTTCTGGAGGCACTTTCTTTATCAGAGTCTCTAATTAATTTCACCCTTTGAATATGAAATTCATAAATGAACTATGTAGTAAAGGAGATGTGTACCATCTTGTCTCATGGCTGTGCATGGTCCTGTCTATTCTGGTACAAAAGGACAGGAAAAAGGCAATAAAGTCAAAAGCATGGGAAACATTTAAAATTTGTGAAGCAGAAAGGTTAGCCAAGAATTAACTTGTTACTTTACATGGGGAATTCAGGAGGAGGTGAGTAATCCAACTGAACTGTGCCAAAATAAGTACAAAAGACAGATGAAGATGATACTTTGATAAAGGCCTGTCAGATACTTCTCAATCTATCCTACATCTTCCCTTCAGATTAAAGTTCCTGTAATTGAATTTCAAAAGAAAAATAGGAACAAGTTCCAGCAGTGATGAAATATAATTTAATATTATTATTCTGGTTTTTAACTATGTTGTACTTCTTAATGACATATATAATAAAATAATTTGTTTGGTTTGCTAATTGATTTTATTATTTCATGAAAAAATTTGAATGTAAAATCCAACAACAAAATAAAAGAACACTGTCTCTATATTTTCACTAGATAATAAGGAAGTTATTTTCAGATTCTCATAGTATGCATTTTTTTTATCTGTGAGTGAATACTCCAAAAGTGTTATCTAGGTATTCCTTTTATAAGAAATTATAAAAGAAAAACACAATAAGGAATAGCTAATAAAAATATTTCTGTGCTTTGCTGTGTAAAGTATTCCGTAAGACTGAGGTTTGTAATTATTTTTAATCTTTCAGGTTTTAAAAGCAACAAATCTATATGCCCCACTCCTTCTGTAAAAAAGCAAAGGAAAAAAACCCTCTTACAAAAAACAGTGTATCTTTTGTAGCTAGCTCTTAATTAAAATTTTACAGACAGGAAAGAATAATTTTCTTTTACTCAGAAAATTGCCACTGAAAAATAAAGATTCAAGTCAGCCAAACTTGTCACATGTTCTTTTTGAATGGATTTGGCACGAAAGTAAATTAAAAAAATAAAAGCCCTTTCAGCAAGTATTAAAATCATAAGATTGCATCCTGAACTGTTTATTATGCTATCTTAATTAGCTAAAGTGTTTAGAATAGTTACTAACCTTTCACTGTATTTTAGCATATGATAATATATTAACTTATGTCTTTATTCGGAGTTATCATAGCTATTCAGAAGAATTTAACAAAAATGGTGGAAAACTTCCAATCATTTTCAGAATCCTTTCTTAGCAAAAAAAAAAAATATGTTTTTTTAAGAAATTATTTTACCCTAATAAAATTTGTTCTCTTCATTATTTTCTTTGATTATGTTTTCATTTTCTTAATTGCACTGCTCTCTATAACAAGTTGACATGTCTCTGGCAGTCGATTATTATCATTCACAAAAAAGCATTCCAACAACAGGCTATACTTCTTAAAGCATCTAACTTTGATAGTCACCAAAAAATCAGAAATAATCTCAATACAGTAAGTGTTTTATACATAGACAGTGAAAATTTTAATTTTAGAGAATATATTCTGTGATGGAATTACAAGATGAAATGCAAACTTCAGTTTTGACCACAGAGCTAGCAACAATACCTTTTTAAGACATATTGATCATGTTTGTAAAGGGCCTTTGTTAAGGGCCAGCCTATTAAAAGAGTTGTCTTTTACCTTTAGTTGTTTTAATTCACCACAAGCTGTATTACAGTCATCTGAAAAAAAAAAAACCCAAAAAACAACAAAACAACAAAAAACAAACAAACCAACAAAAAAAAAATCGAAAAAGTAAACTAAGAAAAGCAATTTTTTAGTTTCAGATATATTAGTTCTCAAGAAGACACGAGGCTTCATCAGATTCCTGTAAGAAGAGGTGCAGTTGCTGCATCTCCATAAGGAAAAATTCACTGGCTTAGATTAAAAACCAGTATTTTGCTTTGAGAGATCTCACCCTTCTTTTATCTCTAATATGTCCATTCCAAAAAGCAAAGTAATGTCCTTATTCTAAACCACAGATCATGTCGATCTAAGGGTGTTATGAAAATTAGAGCTGGATGTGAATTACATCACCCTGACCATCCAGTACATCTTGTTTCACTATTCAATGCAGCAAATCCATCCTTCTCTGTTCTTGCACAGCTTTAGAGGTTTCAGATTTGCACTCCATTTTCCATGTGATTAAAAAATATTGTGTCATAGACAGAGATTCTAAGTTATATAATAGTAAGTATCTCCAGATGAAAAACATAGGCTCTAGATAACTAAGAAGGAGAAATTTGTTCAAAGAAATTGTTCCCTCGTCATCTACAACTTGCAATATCCATGTAAACTATAGGCCTGTAAAGATATTTTAACATATTTGCTGATGAAAATGCCGTCTTTGCAAGTTATAGATATTAGATTAGATTTTAGGATCAGAGTGTTTATTCAAATATGATAAAATCCATTAATGAAAAGTATGTTACAATGCTGGTTTCACTGTGTTCTTTAACAATCCAATATTAAAATGCCAAAATAGAGCTTATCATAGGAATTTTTTTTGTTTTAAGTTACTGACATATTTCTGTTAAAGTTATATGTCATTTATGGAATTTTTTGTGCAAGACTGCAGGTGATACGGAAACACTAAATAGAAAGATTAGAGATCTTTCTGTCTTCATTAATTCATGACTTTTACTCTACTTTTGGAGGATCATAAATACCTTTATCTTCCTTGCTTTTGGTGTGATTATTATAGGAGTGCAATGCAATTTGTTAATTTCAAATATTCTTACAAAGTCTACAATCAAAAATTTCAGAATAAGAGTCCAGAAATAAAAAAATATTTGGTTTTGGTCTTGAATGAAATCTTAAAATACTTCACTGAAAGAAAACTTGTTCATCTGGATGTCGGTTGGCATTATGCTTTATAAAGACCTAATCTGTAAAATGGGGAAATACCAGATTGCTGCGTCTCAGAACTAATCTTTGCTTTCACTTGGAGAAATTCTGGGTCAGCTGAAATTGTAATTTTTTAATACTTACTTGGTGCCAATCCATATTCCAACTTGAGACATGACCCGAATGCAAATTCAACATATGCCACATGGACATTATGATATAGAGAAATGACAGAATTTAAGACACTTGCTAGTAGGAAAAGAATAAAATTTTGAGAATCTCTCTTGTCTCAAGAGACAAACGCATTATGCCAGATGATAAACTAATTGATTTCTGGAGACTAAATCTGCCTCACTGTTCATCTTTGAATTTGAAAGACACAGCAGTGGGTAAAGGGAGGTACTTTGCCAACTAGGTCAAATTTGTTATGTATATTGTGTTTTACATGAAATAATAAATAATCTACTTGTGCATGGGAAGTTAAGAAGAAACATATTAAAAATAAGTCAAAACTGAAAAGCAATCACACAAAAACAGGTCACTTGGGAAAAAAAAGAAACAAAAAGGAGTATGTATTACTTGGAAAAATGTATTTTGACTAGGGTAGGAATGTCAAAACCTTAGCCGACCCAATGACAAAGATTCAAACCTTGAAATCCAAGTTGACGTACTGCACAACAGTTCTGTGCACTTGAAGTCAGCATATGTCAGTGCTGAACTAACAGAAGTGGGTTCACTGTCATCCCTCCTCACTTCCCTTTCATCTCACTCCAACAGCATGCCTTGCCCCTGTCTTTTGCTGGTGGAGGGAGTGTCTGAGCAGCAGCATGCGTCAGGGAATCCCTCTGCTCCTGCTAAAGCTCTGCTCTTCCACAGCAAAGAATCTTACTCATCAGATCAGACAGGGACACGATGTTTGTGCTCATAAAATCTAAAACCCTACATTGCTGTATTTACTTATTAAGCTACTCACTTCAAGAGAGAGCCTAGCCTTGCCCCCTAGTCGCAAGCACATTTGGTAATTGGTCCAGTGAGTGATTTAAATTACTATTTGCCATGGGCCTTCCTGTGATATCACTTGGGCATGAGATTTCTTATCATGAACTGATTTGTTGTACAAGAACAGTAGTGGTCACTTGGTTTTATCATCACCTGAGCCATTGGAACTTTTGCTTCCAATATAAATCCAAACTGCGAGGTCCAGGACCTTTGCTGTGCACTGAGCTAGAATAAGAACAATGGTAACTGTGCAGGGCTTGAACTTTGATTTGTAACATCATATTTCTTGAAAAAAAACCCAAAAACTACATTTTCTTCTGTTATTTCATTAACACTTTATCCCAAATACATTTTTTGTCTTAAAATAAATTTCTCTTTTATGTTAAACTAATTTTGTGTGTCTGTGTGTGTGTGAGATCAATGTATTTATTACCCTTTCTTATTGATTGAGGAAATCGAAAAGAAATGCAATTTTAAAATGTGCAAGAAGTACAAGTTCCCAATTTAACTGCAGCAGAACCTGAGATAAATACATTTGTGTATTTTTAACTCTAAATAATTTTTGGTAAACAATGAATTTTTCTAAGCTGTCCATCTGCTTCAAGATTATTTGTACTGCATATGTTTAAATTAACCACAGAAGAAGGTTAATTCTGGCAGTATCCCTGAGTGATGACTTCCTTTTTTTAATTGCAATTAGAGAATGAGGTATTCAATTTAGTCATTTATTCATTAGTAGAGTATAATAGATAAATGAAAGACACAAATTAATGTCTTCAGTGTTATGTAAATAATGAAAAGACTCTTTCCCTACTGTAGTTATACTTTTGATGAGTAGACTAAGATAGTTTCCATCACATGAATATTACATTGTGCTGCTTGACGAAAAAAATTAATTGCATTTTTGTGGAACAAGGCATTATGTTTATCTCAATGAGATTGCAAAAGGTGATATGAAGATCTAGTTTTGTTTCACCTCAGTAGTGCCTTTGCAGTGACAAATGTAGTGCAGAAAGCAAAGCTGGGTATTGTTCTAGATTTGCAAGCACTGCACAAAAAAATTGTTGTTTTTGTTCCATCAGTATTCACTCTGGACAGAATTATTTTTGCCAAACACTGTATGTTATAGTTGAGTAGGAATAAAGAGGATGTTAAGGAGGAAAGTTTAAAGTGATTTGTTTGCTTTGTTGTAGAAACACAGCGAACCTGTGGAATGCGAAGTCTCACTGAAATGAGTGAATACACAATTCAGTAGATTAGCAGAGAAAGTGTACTGGATCTGTATCATCATTTCCCTTTGGGGTTTTCTGAAAGGGAATCACAACACGAGGAAAAGATGAGCCCTTTCTTTACAGAACTTTTCTCACATATCAGTCTTACATTTTACCTATTAGAGTAGGATTTGGCACAACCCACCTAGAAAGAAATTCTGATCTTTTGTTAAGTCTCAGAGCTTTTAACTCTGCTTCTTATCCCTGATAAAGCAGGGATAGGTCCCCTGAGCACGGTAGAAGGAAGTCCCCACTGTTCACATGGCTGCAGAGGTGAACCTGCGTTCCTTTCCATTCTTGGTATATTCCCAAAAGGTATGACTAGCATTTCTGGGCCCCGATATAATACAACCATCCTGTCATTCTACCCACTTCATGATTGCCTTCGCACTCGAGCTTTATGGTGTGTAACTCTGGAGCATCTAGCTATTGAGAATTTTATGGATATTTCTCCTTCTTGACTCTCTTTTCCCCTGAAATAACTGAGGAATGTTCTTTTTTTTGGAAAAAAAGTGAATGTGTGTTGTCCTTTTCCCATCTCTTCTTGCCAACACAGCATGAGACGTGAGATTTGTAATGCAATAAGGTACCTGTTGACTTCAACATGACCTCCTTTATGTGAAGCTCATTTATCTGAATACTCATTTCAAGAAACTTTTTGCTGGAGACTAATAGAAATTATATTGTCAAAATCTTGTTTTGCAGATGAATTTTAAGGATATTTTTTATACCAATTTTCATTTTTAAAGCATTATCCTACTAATCACTCTGATTTTTCAGTACTTTGGTTTTAACCTTTGTAAGTTGCTGACCCTGGCTAAATTATATATGTTCTACCCAAATAAAATGACAAATGACTAATGTATCCTTTCCCTGCCATTTCCATAATTTTTCCTGTATAGAGAGAGCTAAAAGCAGAAAAAAAACCCTGAGGTAACTCTGTAATGCCTGACTAACCCCCAGATTTCAAACTATCAATTTATATTATTTTCTTACTATTCAATGAAAGCAGGAATAGCATTTATTTCATTCAGATTAATGTTAATTTAGTTTGGATTTGCTATTAATTTCTTCTGTCTGTGCTTGCATACAGACAGACAAAACAGAAAAAAGACCAATAGAGAAATGAAGAATGGGTTGATTGTAGCAAGGCACCTGGAAGGTTTTGTAGACAACAGGTTCTCTATTTTTGTCTAAATACTGAAAGTAATGAGGAGCAGAGGGAGATGAAAGGAGAGGATGAGTGAATAGTCACCTGCAGTCTCACTCTGCAGGCACCAGTGGGCAGATTTCCAAGCCAGTTTTTAACTATTTAGAATTCAAAACTGCCTATAACAACCTTAGTGAAGGTTAATTCTAATTTCTGGCGCAGACACCTTCACTTTCCCACCTTTACACAGAAGGTGAGTCAGGGAAGAACTTCATGGTGGACTGATCTCAGACTGACTACTTGGTTGACATTCCCTTGTTTTTCTCTGTTAAAAATGTCACTTGGGACTGGTTTTTAAAAGAGCCTCCTCAGAGACAGTCATTTTTTCCCAAGGTAAAATTTTTGTTGAGGTAAACTGGGTAAAGTCCAAATAAATGCTTTTGGGTTATCATAAAATACACACACATCATCAGTGGCTCCACAACAGCTTGTTCTTTGGGCAGTCTGTGTGTCAGGATCAAGGGGTGGGAGTGTGCAGTGAAAAAGCTGCACTCGAACAAATGAGTAGTATTTACAGAAGGGATTTGTTTCCTTGTTCTTTCTGAGTAACCACTTATAAAACTAATCCAAACTTTCATTTACTTTGCAGTTTTTACCGAGTCCTTGCTTAGGATAGCCTTCATTGTTCACTTCAATTTAACAACTCAGAACAGGTCAGGAGGAAATACACCTGGACTGAGAAATTACTGACTGGATTCCTTCTCCTCTGGTAGGAAAATGTTCTTTGAGAACAAAGAAAGCACTGTTACTCTGGAGTGACAGTTAACGTAAACATAAGTGAAGTAGATCCACAGGACATTTGCCAAAAAAGTCACATCCTTTCTGGCTTGTAAATTTTGAGCACCTTAAGTACTTGGCAAAATGTTTTTAAACTATAGCAGGCAAAATTCCAGCTGCAAAATCAGAACTTTATAAAGGTTTGATTAATTTGCCATTCAGGCTTTTACTATTATAATTATGTTTTCTCTAGGCTGTTTGATTAAAGAAATAAGTAAACCACTTCAGCATTAGAGGCATTAATATTGAACGTGCTGATCCTGGTGGGAACTTAATACTTCCTTCTATACAGACAATGATACAATCACTTAGTAGATGGGAAATCGCATCTGTCTTCAGGTGTCACACTGTAAGTAACAACAGGAAAAGCAAAGCTGTTCTGCCATAGCAAGCTCACTGTGTAAAAGAGGCTGAGTCATCTCTGCAGATAGTCAGAAACTAGATTATTTTTTTCCATAAGAGCTCTCTTGTTCTTAAAGACTTGTGCCATATATTTTCTGGGGAAAAAAAATAAAAAGCTGACAATAAATAAATCAAGAAAAATAAGATTTTAGCCAGTGCAGAGGCCTGTGACACCAATAAACTATAAAGGACTAATGAATATATAATCAATATTTGCCACACTATAAAGTATGAAACCATTAAATGCTATAATTAACAGTAGTATGTATTTATAACACTGTGACTGCATAGCCAGACAGAATTTTGCTTAAATATTTGAGTAATACAATCACCAAATAGTCAAACAAAGCTAGGTCTGGTTGCATATAAAAGGCATCCTGACAACTAAAGCTGCCAGAGTGAGAACAAGATAAGCATAAGGGACATCCTTCCAAATACTCATGGATGACTGGAAAGATAGAAGTTATGGGATAAAACTCTCTTTGCTCTTGTGATAGGACAACACTAGGGCAAGCACACAGAGCACAAGTGAGCAGAACTGGAGAGCTAGAGAAAATTAAAGACAAGCTCATTTCAGTTCTGACTCTTCTTGTTGAATAACTTCCAAGCCTGATCAGTGGGATCTTTGCTACTAAAATCCACCAAGGTGTCCATCCATTGATAGTAACTACATGACATTTGCTCCATGGTATTATATACTAACAGCTTACTTAGAGTGGGACTCTCAAAAGACGAAGAGTTTTGTGTACGTGGCATCATTTGTGGCAATGATGAATATTAAAATCTGACAAATCTGATATTAATAAACAAACTCTAAAGCTGGCTTGATTTGCCACTCTTCTAAACATTTGCATCATGATGGTTCTCTAGCTGATATATATAGAGAGATATAAAAATATAAATAACACTTACATACATATATGTTCAGTAGGAATAAGGTACTGTGTCATTTTTCCATAAGAAGATAATTTACAAATAATATATAGAACTGTGTGGTAGCATTTGACAGAGCAGAAACATAGCATCATTGACAGAGTAGGACTTCCACATCCATGCAATCTAGGAGTCACAATACCTTTCTCTTAAATCCTAACGAAGAATTTAAACTACAATAATTTTACAACTTCTAACCTGGAAAATGTATCTGAATGGTATTAACAATTATTTTCTTAAAAGAGCATCAAAAAAACCACCTGATTACCTTTTCCTATCCTTCATACCATGTTGGAAAACACCTTTCTTCTCACCAAGAATTCAAAGCAGATGTTACTTAGGAGCATTCTCTAATTTAATTTCATTTTTATTCAGGAACTACTTAATGCAAATTGCAATAGCAAGTTGCTTCATTACTAGATTAGAGATGCAGGCTCTCATGGCCATTATTCTGTCTGATGCCATGAATCTTGAAAATTCCCTGTTCCCAGTAGTGGCACAGCTGCTGCTAGAAAGCAGCCTGAACATTCTGAGCTCTCAAGAACCAGAGGAATTTGTCTTCAGAAGTGTGAGCTCAAACTTGTTCCAATCAGGTAAGCATAAGCCCCTGAGCAAATGCTGCCATCACAATGTTTGGTTTGCTGTGGGGTTTTTTTTGTTTGTTTGTTTGATTTTGGGTTTTGGTTGTTTGTTTGTTTTTTTTTCCAGCAATTGAAAGAGTTGTTATATTGGCATTTAGTGGTAAATCTGCTTGTGGGTTGTGCAAAATCTGTTTTGCCTCTACCAGTGGTCCAGGGCTTTGGTGGATTTCTATCTGCTTTCCTGTGGGACCGAGAAAAGAAGAGGATGTGACAAACAAATTTTTGTAAGCAGCATGTAGGATGAAAGACATCAAAAAAACAAAATTTCAATGCAAGAAGCAGCACACCTGCGAAGTGGTGGTTTTGGGTATAATATCCAAACTGTGGATTATTGCTGTATTTCTTAGCTCAATTTTTTTTAATTGCTCATGCCGTAGAGAAAAAGGATTGCATGTCTGTGCCACAGGGTAGGCTAGGATTTACATACAGTTTTATCAATTCTTGATCTTGCAGACTGTTAGACAAAATCTTAAGTGTAATTTATACTGAAAGTAAGTGGCACCTGAAAAGAATCAGCTTGAAGTTAATGAGATCATTTATAGATAGATTCATCTTATAAGATTTTTTTTAAGTACGTAAGCTAGAAAAGCAGAATGATTGAAAACAAGTCATTACTCAGAGATCTATCATAAAATTGAGCCTCTGCCTTACACAGCTCTTAAATGAAACTGCATTCCCTAACTACTGTTTTCTAACATATAGATAGATTTAATATGTATTTTAGTATAAATATTTAAACAACGTGATGGATATCTCCATCTGTTTGAGGCATGCTAGGTTTTCTGTTTCTGTTCTGGCACCAAAGACTGCCACTAAAATGATGTTAAGCTGGATTGCATTTAGGCCAAAAAAAATTATATCACGTCATTTAGATTTAGGGCATGAAATATGTTACAAAAATTTAAGAGGTCAAAATAGACCTTAACATTTCTCTGTACAGTAAAGAGAATTCCAAATCAGGGTTCAGGTTTACAGAATGATGGCACAACTCCCTGATCTATAATGAACTTGAAACAAGTGTAATGCTAGCATCACAGTTACAGGTTAAAATCAAATCTTCACCTGTGGTAGTTAAAATTCTTGTGACAAGTCTTCAGAAGTCAGGGAGTTATAAATTATGTTTTGAGTTTCCATGGAGCTGTGGCCACAGATCTGTGTCTCAAGTCTTCCCTTTCAATTCTACATCAAAGTCACAGAATGGTTTGAATTGGAAAGCATCTCAAAGAGCATCTAGTTCTAAAGCCCTGCCATGGGCAGGGATACCTTTCAGTGGGACAGGTTATTCAGGGACACATCAAGCCTGGCCTTGATAATTTCAGTGTGGGGCAACCACAACTTCTCTGGGCAACTGTTCCCTTGCCTCACCACCCTCAGAGTAAAGAATTTTTTCCTAATAGCTAATCTAAACCTATTTTCTTTCTGTGTGAATTCATTCCCCAGTCCCTTTACTACATGCTTTTGGAAAAAGTCCTTCTCCATTATTCTTGTAGGTTCCCCTCAGCCACTGGAAGGCCACAATTCGGTCAACCGAAGCCTTTTCCTTTCCAGCTCAGACCAACCCCAATTGTCTCAGCCTTTCCTCATAGGAGAGGTGCTCCACCCTTCTAATCATCCTGGTGGTCTCCTCTGAACTCACTCCAACAGTTCCATGTCCTTCCTGTGCTGGGCACCCCAGAGCTGGATGCAGCACTGCAGGTGTGGTCTCACCAGAACAAAGGGGCAGAACCCTCTCCCTCCCCTGCTGCCCACACTGCTTTGGATGCAGCCCAGGACACTTTTGCTTTCTGGGCTGGGTGTGCACATTGCTGAGTCATGCCCAGCCATTCCAGCATCCCCAAGTCCTACTCAGCAGGGCTGCTCCCTCCCTTTTCATCCCTCAGCCCGTGTTTTGTACTGATCAGCAGCACCTTGCAGTTGGTGTTGTTATGCCTCATGAGATTCCCATGGGCCACTTTTAGAGCTTGTCAAGGTCACTCTGGATGCCATCCTTCCTTCTGGTGTGTCACTGCACCACCCAGTTTTGTGTCACCTGAAAATATGCTGAGAGTGTACTTGATCTCTCCATGTCATTAATGAATATATTAAATATCACACATCTCATTATGGACTTCTGAGGGACACCACTTTTGTCTAATATCTATCAGGACTCTCAGCCATTGAACGTTATCCTACTAAATAAAAATTTCAAACTCACATTTTATAAAAGTTAGAAGATGTGATAAAACTTCTCACAGAAGCCATTGCCTGTGAAACAGACAAAACAAAAGATTTAAGATCTAATATAGTAAAATTTTTAACATCCTTAGTGTTTGCCATTTTATGAGAGGCTTAAGGGCAATCACCACTTCATAATATTTCCATAGCTTGCCATAGGTTATCTTTAAGATGCGGCTTTGACATACAAGTATGGGCAACAGACTGGGATCCATCTTTACAAACACCTAGATTGAATGGAAACATCAAAACTACTTTCACCATAGAACATTATTTTGAAGAACATTCCTCCCTGATGTGACCTAGGAGCTGTCTGTATAACTACCAGCAGAAACTCAAAACAGCAGAGGAACTGTAGAGAAAAGATGTGAAATATTGCTTTATAACCAAAAGAAAACTTGGTTAATCAACTTTACAGAAAGCTGGTAAAACAAATTATTGGAATTGAAAGCCTAGTAAAACAGAAACAGCTTACTCAGGAAGCACAAACAGGAGAGAAGGAGACCAGTATTATACTGTAGATCAAGAATGCTTTGAAGTCAATCTCTGAAGCTGAGAATAAGGTGAGAGGCAAATTTGTTGCATTTCTCTAGGTGAAGATAAAAGGAGAAAGAACAAAACAAAAGTTCTTATTAAAAAGAAGCTGCAGATGAAATTTTTGATCAGGCAACAACAGTAACCAAACGAAGAAAGCAACGTGGGACTAAGTATTTAATTATTTATTGGAAAAGAGTATTAGGGCGCAGTCCTACAAAATGTGTGGAAAGGAACTTTGCAAAGGTTATGTTAGAATGGTTCAAATGTTCAGAAAATTATAAAATTCTTTCTGGAGTACCTCATAAGTAATAGAGATCACACACACAAACACACAGCTGTTCTTGAAGAAATAGTTAGGGTTGCTACATCACGAAGTTCACCCTCCAAAGGAAACTATCAATGGAAAAAAGGTATAATTGATAGTGCTTCACCTTGCCTTCTCAATTCATTAAGTAATCAATTTGTAAGCAACTGAATGACATCAGCAAAAAACATATACTGTTTCTGATTGTTGCTATTATTTTTTGGCAATATAACTGGCCTAGAAAGTAAGGAAAAAAGAAAGTAAGGATGATATAATACTTGTGATATATTTTTACCTCAGTAATCTTTCTGGCACTAGTACATGGCATTTTGAAAATAATGGAGGTCAGGTTGTATACAATGGGCATAAGCCAAATTCCCAAGTCCCTGTGTGCTCTTAGAGTGGATAGTGATGATTTTCTGATTTGCTGAGGAGATTTTTCGGATGGATACCTGTAGGGATCTGGCTTGGGTCAAGTCCTAAATTATATTTTCATTAATGGCTTTAGAGAAATAAATAATTAAGATTATGTTTGTAAGACTTGGACAAAGTTCCAATCTAAGAGGAATTTCTAGTTCAAAGAACGAAATGATAATTCAAAATGCTTCTGATGTTCACAAGATCAAAATAAATTGAAAGCAACCAGTACTTTACTAAAAAGGAGGGAACAGACAATCTATCTGAGACAACAGCCTGATCTCCAGCAGCCACTGAGCTCTGTGGATCTCTGCTGATGGAGACCCCTATGAATGCAAACAGCAGGAACACTTTCCTGTCAACGAGAGGGACAACCCTTCAATGACCCTGGTGCCAGCCCCAAGTGCAGTGAGAGTGAATTGCTTAGAAAAGTCACAGAGAGGAATTCTAAATGAAAATCATCTCTGATTCTTGTTAATGAAGTATCAGAATCTCACGTCTCCATTACAGGACACTAAGTCCACTGGTTCCTACTATGCATTTCTGAGTTGCAAGTGCTCACTATCCTTTTCCAGGGATTTCTAGCAAGAAATCTGTCTTAGATATATGTGTTTCTCCTCCTCTGAAAAGGCAAGGTTTATTTGCTCTTACTGTTTAAGACTTTGAAGAAGGCAGATTTCAAGGCAAAACACTGTTCAGCTTAGATGTCAAAAAATAATCTTACACTGTCACTATACAAGCATGTTTGGGCTCTGGCTCTAACTCCTACTGCTGAATGGAAACTAGAAACACATTGACACTATTTATTAAGTTTCCAGCTTTAATGTATTTTCCCTAGAAAGGAACTTCTTGTTTTCTTTATACCACAATATACCTGAGGTTGCTCAGGATTGTAAATTCAGCGCCTCTTTTCTGGGAAAAAAACCTCCCAAATTTTGCAAAATTGCTTGAAGACACCTCCAACCTTAGAATAGAGTAAGTTACAAATCCTACCCACTCACATGGCTATCCTTTAGTTTTTTCTGGAGATAAAATGATAATTTTTTCTTATTTAACAAAGAGGTTAAGAAACTAGCACATCCAGAGTCCAGTTCCAGAGTCCTGGAACAGCAGGAAGAACAAGAAGAAAGTTTTACTCCTTTTGCAGGTACAATCTATGTTTCTTTTCATGCCTGACCTTTACCACCTTTTTAATGGCATGGGTGAATGAAGTGTCCACAGGGCAGTAAGAGGCTGGAAAAAGGTCCCAGAAGGCAAAGTTTCCCCAGTATGCAACTTATCTCTTCTTAACCATTGCAAGGTTAGGTCCAAATTATTAGTTATAAGTATTGTAGTTAAATAATTACACACATGCTCCTAGTTGATTTTAATATCTGCTCTTGCTGAAGAAAGAACCGTGAGTCGTCTGTGTCTCTCTGAAAAGATGTAGATTTTTTTCATTGTGAGGAGGTTGGTTTCTAGAGAAAAGGGTTGATTTGGCTCAGGATTAGAGCAGTGTAATTGCAGATTTGATTTTCAGTTCCTCCCTTTGTTATCAATAACACACAACGACATTTCCAGAGGTTCTGGCTGTGGTATCATAAAAAGGGCCACAATACCAATTTAGATCTTCTAAACCCCAAGCAAAATAGGTATCCCCTGGACCAGCTAGGGGGAAGATCATCACCAACTGATTTTATTAATACCTGGTAGCTGGTATAGACTTCTAATTGACACAGATATCTGCCTTCAAGTGATAAAAATTGACTTCAGGGAGAACTATAAATTATGTGTGAGCCATTTCCTTTTCTTTTCCTCTCTCATTTCATTCCAATATTATTCTCACTGGATTCTTAGAGATTTGTGAATCTAATTCTACTAATCAGAAATCTTATTTCTGCGCAGAATTAAACTTGATATTTTATACAATGGGAAATTGCTCTTTACTCTTTCCATCTGTGAAGACAGTTTTTCTTGAAGATCTCTCTTCTGCTAGGAAGCAAGAGATCCATACAGTGGTAATCCCTCATACATTATTTGATTAATGAGACCACTGTCACAGCTTATCTAAAGTTCTACCTAAGGTGAAAGAGTGACTAGTTACTAACCTGATTTAATCCAGATTTTTTTCTAAGTTTTATATTTGTGAGCTCAAGGGGTTGTTTGTTGTTTGGTTTTGGTTTTTTTCCTGCATAGACTCAGCCTTCTATATAATTGCAATAAATTGCCACCCTTTTCCTTGAGTGGATGATAGTGAAAAGGATTGTACCAAAACAGTACTTGTGAGAAGTAGAAATCAACAAATGACATTGTTTTTTTTTTTTCAAAACTGAAATGAGACACAGGTTTTTCTCATGCTGTTTGGCCTGAGTGAATACACCTAATGCCCAATAGGTCAGACCAACTACTACTGGCAGTAAAGGTCAATAGGGCAGACCATATCTTGCTAAGGAGGATCAATATATTTACCTGCCAGGTAAAAGGTTTTCTAATTAAGAAGCACAACAAAAAGTTGCCTGAAATACAGCAAGAAGAAGCTGTAAGAAAAGAATCCCATAAAGCCCAACTATCCAAAGATGGGTTAGCTATCTGATGTACACGTCAGCTGATCAATGAGCTACAGCCTGTTGGCTGCGCAGAGTTCCTGTACTATATTTTAAATAAAACTTGACAAGTCTGTAGTCTACTCTTCCATTGCCAACAAAGAACTACCTGCCTGACTACAGGTATTAAAAGCAGAAATTGTCTCCTATTGCAAAGGTGCTGACTGTTCTGAAAAACCTCAATGGCTGGATCAATAGTTACAGATCTCTGCACAAACAGAATCTGGACCAGGACTTTGTTAAAGTATCTAAGAAGCAAGTGGATCTGCCTTCATTGATCAAAGTATATTCTGACAGAGCCAATATTATTGCAGATTCCTTGATGAGTGATATTTTTATTAGATTATTTTCCATAGAATGGGAAGGGAAGGGAAGGGAAGGGAAGGGAAGGGAAGGGAAGACTACAGGGTGAATCCCTATATGGTCAAGAATTCAAAGCAGAAAAGCAACTGAGAATTTTAAACATATTTTATCCACACACATATTATTTATTTATTCTTGTCCACATCTTCTTCAGGTACTTAGACACTTGGGACTCTTCAGGTTGAAACTGGGGAATGTGCATACTGCACTGCCCCATATACTCCAGTGTTAGATTAATAAGAACATGGGGAAAAAGTATGCCTGGACTTCCAAAAAATATTAACAGAATCATTGTTATAGCATGGGATAATTTGTTTCCTCTACCAGTCAATGCTGACACCTTGCCAAAATACCATGTCTAGGTTGGTAAGAATATAGAGACTGACAGCAAAGAGAATTAAAAAAGAGCATAACAAGAACAAGTAATGTAAAATATTTGCTATACTGTCTTGAAAAGACTGAGTCAAAACATCAAGTTCTACTACATAAAAAAGAGACACTAAAAAGAGATGCAATTTTCCATAGAAGAAAATATTACTGAAAATGGTCAGTCAGTTTTTCTCTGTTATTGGTTGGTTGGTTTGTTTAGAGAGGAGGCTGGTAATAGATATTTATCAAAGTGGTCTGTTATTAAGAGACATTTTCATTAAATTGTTAAGGGCTGGAAGGGACTTTAGGACCATCTAGTTCCAACCCCTCTGCCATGGTCAGGAACATCTCCCCATAGACCAGGTTGCTCAAGGCCTTGTCCAACAGGTCCTTGAACAATTCCAGGGGTGGGGCATCCATAAACTCCCTGGACAAACACCATATAACCTGCAAGGCTAATTATAAACAGGAAAAAGAGTTTTCTTAGTGACTTTATAAAATCCTTTTTATTGCGATTTTTGTGAGAGGATGGTAGCCAAACACCTTTCAAGATAGGGTTTCAAGTATTATTTTCTTTCATATAGGTCAGACTGAGTGGATCTTCTAAAGGTCCCTTTGAGACAAATGTGTTGGAAATTCTACCAGATTTTTCTCTTTTTGCTCAGTCACTGTGAAAATTCCATGTTGTGCTACACCGAGACTGTCATTAAATAACTTGCTCTAAAGTTAATTTTTAGGACTTACTTATGCTGCAGGAGCGTTTACCTTACAACATTTACAATCCAGACTCAGAAATATTTTAAGATTTTTTTCAAGGCTAAAAAAATATCCTTAAACAAAACAGTTCTTAAAAGTTTCTCAGAGTTGTTCCCTGATTTTATTATTCTCATCAACAGCAATACCAACAGTAGTATAGATTCTGTCTTTCTTTTAATATGAGGAAGCTGGGATTCTTTTAATATGAGGAAACTGGATTCTTTTCATTTCCCTTTATTTAAGATTATTTTTCATTTCAAAGATAGACAGCATGTTATTTCATTTGAATCGATCACAGGCTATCAGGCACCAATTTCAAACAAATAGCCCTTGAGGTCAATTTTTGTTACTGCTGTATCTTTGCAATCTTTCTATTTATGTGGTGAGTCAATAGCAAATACAGTAATTTCTTTCCTTTTTATTATTCCAGGAATCTCCTAAAACATCATATCTATCTGAACAATTCTATTGCTGAGATTAAAATATTTCTCTATACAGGATCAGAATTAGTGATAATTTCTAGCAGCCATAAGCTGTGCTTAAACCTCAAAAATAGTAAATATTTTGAGCCACTACGTAGGCAATTCCTTGTCATTTTCTAGTGATTGTAACCATTACGTTTGTATTTTCTGCACACAGACATTTTTTTTACACTTCTGTTGCTGTTGCAGAACAGAAAACTTTAAACTAGATTTGTGTTTTCCTGAAAGGTCAGCAACTTCACCCAGAGGAAGTAACTGCATTGGGCTAAAGATTTGGATATTTCAGTCTTAATATTGCTTCCAGTAATGAAAACCTTTGCTGTTGATGATTTTCCCCCCACACACACTGTTTCAAACTGCTTTAAAAAAATTAGTTACAAAGTTTGCACTATTTAATGTATTGCATCATAAACTTCACTATGAAAATGTGTTGGATAGGATTTTCAAACTAGAATGTGAAAAAACACTGGAAATTTGTAGAGATAGCCATATTTGCACTTGCTAATAATGTCTTTTTCTCATAACCTGTATGATATGCAACATGTATAACATGCAGTTGGGTTTGTTGTGTTTTGGTTATTATACAAAACTAGCTTCAGGAAGTTGGACACTATTTCAAAGACCTTTTGAGGTCAGTATATTGAGATAATACTCTGGTAGGAGATGAGCTTCAAGATGCCACTGTGATCAGGCAGATGAAGGCAGAACTCTCCAGAATTTTTGAAAATACTTTTAGAGTTTGGTGGAAGAAAAGAAATAACAGAAAAACCCTCAACTTAAAATTCTTTCTAGTGATCATTGCACAAATCTCTGAATCTTAACATGTTAACCTGTCTGGAGTTTATTTACCTATGTGGCACCACAAAAAAGAAAGTTGGAAATAAATTACTATCTTCCCTTTTCAGGTACTCATTACAGACCCCTCTGAAAGGTAACTTCCAATTATTAGTCGATAAAGACAGTGTCAAGCTTCAAAAAACTTGAATCTGGCATATATTTTTGTTGCTAGTGTTGTTGTTGTTAAAAATTCTTAGTGGAATTTACTTTCTGTCCATAAAACAATCAAATGAGAAATAATTAATTTCTTTTTCTAGAAGTTTATTAGTAAGCAAACATCAGAAATACAATAATATTTCTGTGGATTGGGGCAACATTTGCCACGGAGAAAAACATGCCATTGTCATTCAACCTTTGTTCTTCTCAAATGAAAGGGAAGTTAACATATTGTACTACCAAGATGTCATAGTTTAGCTTTAGATGAATCTCTAATTATAATTTAATTTATTATTTTATTACCATATATTGATTGACTTGATCAACATTTATTGCTTCTCTCACTCAATTCTAATTTGTGCAAGTGAGGGAAGAACTGGATGGTACAATGATTGGGGAAAACAAAAGCCCCGAGTAGTTAGAAGCTGTTCTGTAGTTGGCTTCATGATATATTTTGCTGGCAATTTTACAATTAACCATGAGCTATGGAGAAACCTCCTCTGTCTAAATGACAAATTTTCTGTAACCATTACCTCTAATACATCATGAAAATATTTCAGTGCACTCTTACATGATCAATTTTTCTCTCTGCTCACCATCACTTGTGTTTTGAGATATGGCACCCTATACTAAATGCCCTGCAAAATCCGTATTTATTCCACATGGAGTATGCCAATATCTACTCCACGCAGTAGGAAATTAAGAACGTCTAAACAAAACCAGCATTGAATACATGCAATTGTATTTTTGAAGAACAGGCCTAGTCTGGAAATAAGTTTTCATTTCAGTGGTGTGTCTAGGTTTTGGAAGACAGGTGCCTGTCAAGGAAGGCAGGAGCTTCTCTTGGAATGGAAAATGCAAACCCCCTCCCTCCAAATTATTAAAAGGGGGCTCTCAGGCAAAGATATGAGGATAGGAATAACAGTTCTTTAATATGTATAAACAAAATAAAGTAAAACAAAANCTGGGAATCCAGTGGGAGAGAAGGCTTCTCCTCTGGGAATCCAGTAGAAGGCAGATGCCTGTTCTGTCCAAATGCCCAGATTATATCCAGGTGGGAATGCTTGGCTCCTCCCCCTGGGCGGAGCATCTCACAATGGGCTGATGTCATTCTCTGAGTCATGGGGGGGTCCTCACAATGGCCCAATAAACAGGAAATGGCTCCCGGAGGGAGTTATCTATGACTCATGGGGCAAGGTGTTAATGGTCCGGGGGAGGAGGCAAGAAAAACACTGCCCCTCCTGATTTTAACAGTTCGTGAAGATGGAGATAGAATACAGACCTTCTGGAACATGTTACATTGTAACCTAGGACATGGTGACAGAAGGACTTCATGCTGAGTTGTACAAAGCCTGAAGTGTCCAGCCATGTCTTATGATATACAATCAGGGATCTTATCTTCAGTGTGCTTATAACCACTTCCAGATACTTACAAAAGTGAGTCTTTTTTTAATAATACACAGAGTAGGTTCTTGGTTTTTGTTTTTTTTTTGTTCCATTCTGAGAACTCTTGGGTTTATTAATTGTTGGGGTCCACTATATGTTAAATGAAAGACAAGAAGAAGACTTAACTTTTAGCCTTCAAATTCTTAATGTTGAAGTCAGACTGCAGTTAGAGTTCTAATCATAATAATTATGGAGTGGCATAGCTTTGAACTCCTCAAAATTTACTGTGACAGGTAGAGTTCAATTTGGTAATGAACTTCTACCAAAATGAGCTTGATGAACATGAGAAGTAGCCCTTGACAGTGTGAAGTGCTCTTTGGTCTTTTAAATACAATTACATTTTTCAAAACCTTAATATTTTATATAGATGTATGTGAAGACAATATCAGATTTTTTGAGTAGAGTTAAAATCAGATTATAATTGGAAATTTGTTCAGTTGCTCTAAGACAAAAGCTGAAATTTAAACTCCCTTCTGAGCATTCACCTTAAAGATCTGAAAATCACAGCTGCTGAAAACATATTTATTTTGGCATAGCTTAGCTACTACATGTTTTACATAATATGTGCAAGTTAGACCCTATTTACAATTTATGCCTCTCTGAATTCATTATTTTTCTGGAAATCTATTTGATTTCACAGTAAAGAACAGTTTTCTCACTTCTGAAGATGCAATACATCAAGATAATGACAGATACAAGCAGAAGTCATCACATTCTCTCAGCACATAATACATCCATCAGAATGTCATTTTTATCACGTGATTTTACATTTCTTCACTTTTTCTCTAGAAGGTACAAGACATAAACTACTTTCAGCAAGCACTAATGAAGAAGTCAAGGCATGGGAGAATCAAGTTTGGCATTAAATAATCTTGCTGTTTTCTTTTTCGCATTTAAATAATTAAATCTGATTTTATCCTCACTTGTTTGGTTTTTTTTAATTGGTTAATTGTAGGGATATTTAATTTTGTCTGATTTTCTGTCTGTTTTTATTTATTCAGCAAGTTGATTGCTTCTCCATTACTTGTAAAATTCTCTTCTTTTTTCTTATTTGATTTGTTTTCCATTTCTCCAAAGACTACATTTCATATTCTCTTATTATATTTTATTTACCAGAAAGTTTAAAAATATGAGGCTGCAGGTAAAAATACTTCTACAAGCAGTCAACCTAATGCTGTAAATAGAACAATTTAAAAATAGAGCAATTTAAATTGATTTCATTTGGAGTGAAATAATTTTGATACCTTGAAAATCCTCAGTGTCTCACTTTTTTCTTTCGTAAAGTAGAGAGGGCATTCTTCAGTTTTCCCAGCTGCTGTAAATGCATTACTGCTTTCCATCAAATTTCGTTTTTACAAGAGTGCACATTTACATATGGCCTGTATTCATACATTAGATTTTTATTGCCCCATACTAAAATTTACTGCTTATAGATTTGGTATTCATCTCTGCATTATCCTATAGAATTAATAGATTATTATCCTGACTTCTTTAGCTGTCTGTGGTAAAAAAAAAAAAAAAACAAAACCAAAAATTGCACATTTGTTATGTTAGCGTATATGATGAATTCTTAAGGATCAAAATTGATATTTGCTTATGCCATATTCATCTATTTCATTAAGAGTCTACACATTCATGGGTGCCATAATCACCTGTGCATCCATATTTTACATACTTTTTTTTTCACAGCATAAAGCCATTCAATATCTTTAGGATTCTTTTGAAGAGCATTTCAAAGGAAGAATGTCCTGTGCCTTATAGATATTTGGATGCTTCAAGTCAGCCTTTAATTACATCTTACGAGGAAATATGGGCTTCAAATCCACATCTGAGTAAAAAAAAGGGACAAAACAACACCTCCTCTCAGATGTGAAAGACCATAAAAATGTATACATTTAATACACTATTTATAAAAATACACTGTAAACCCAGAAGTTAAATTCAATAAGGCCTGTTTGGTCTGCCAACAGTTAAAACTCCCCAGATAACAGAGCTTCCTTGACTGCTTAACCTGTGCAGCCACTAGCTCAAAGCTTACACAGTTAGAACTGCAGGAGCCAGCCCAGGCCCTGAAGTGTGAACTGTCTCCCTTGATCTTCCAGCACATTCATTTCATAAAGCATCAGCCATAGAAAACTTGCCACAGAGCAGTGTTTTGCTGTTCAAAACGAGGATGTGGCAGATTTGGGGAGAAGAACCATTCTGAATGGCATTAGCACTGGTCTGTAATTCTGTATGAGCCTTTGAAAACAGAAAGTACTGACAAACTAGTAAGACAAACTTTGTGCTTAGATTTCCATGATTCAGGTTGTTGTGCAGCGTTGAGGCAAAAGTTTGTCTCAGAAAAGGCGAAGTAGGTATATGGGAAAATCTTCCCTTTTTTTTTCCTTTACATTTGAAATCTATTTTATAGAGGTAGAAAAGATACAATGCAGTACAGAAGTGCTGTAGGCCAGTGTAGAAGGTGTATCTCCCTGCAGTTGTAATGGCTGATATTTCCTACACCAATTAAGTGTTTTGCAAAGCAAAGTGAAAAGAAAATCAGGTGTAGAGTATACCTTTCCTTTTTTTCCTGCTTGAACTATGAATTCTTTATAACTGAGAGCTACCAAGGGGTCTTAATAGCTGAATGCCACTGCTTACTAAAGCAACCCTGTAAGAATATTGAAACAAAAAACATTTTTCCACTGTGCTATCTGAACTTTTTTTATATCATGCAGTAAAACATGAGCATTAACTCTTCCAGTAATAAAGCAAGGAGCCTGTTAAGATTATTGCAGAGAGAAGCTTTTTGCTATGATAGGATTGGAGAGCTAATGAGCTAAAATGACAATGAGTACCTCTGACCTCCTGCCCTGCAAGGTCTTGCCTGTATCACCACCAAGAGAAGCAGGGCCAGGTCCCACATGTGAGGACCAGTCAGATCTGTTTTGTTGTACACAGATTTTGGAGCCAGTTGTTCAATGCACTGCGGCAGCATCCTGTGTGCTCTGCCTTGTCCTTTGCCTCCTAACATCCCCCAGAACCCAGCAGCACTGGGGAAGCTCAGGGGATCCAAAGAAATGGGTCTGTTGGGAAATAGAACCAGCAGCCATCCAGGGCTGGAATTCTGTTATTTAGGCAGAGACCTGGGTAAGGTCCTACAGAGGGCTCTGCTGTGTACCTTCAATTTTAATTCAGAAAAAGCACTGGCACAGGTGTACTTGTCAAAGCATTGTCCTTCATGGTGTCCCTTAAAAGAAGATAGATTAGTCTAGATGCAAGAAATAAAACACTTCATCATAATAAGTGTCCCATAATTCAGTGACTGGGATGAGAATGAGCATATTGTTAAACATTTAAAAATACCAGATGGGAAGTTTAACTTACTCTTTCCCATCTCAGAGTCTAGCTAATACTCTCAACTCTTTTGCCAAATGCACATATTAATATCTCTCCTTAAACCATCTGAGACTGAGAATATGTTACATAAAAGAAAAATTAATAGAATTAAGTAGAATGATTTTGGTAGATGATTTGTGTGAAAGCTGGGTGCCATGAAACTCCCATGCTGGGAGTTTCAGTATTTATTCTACAAGTATAAAAGCTGTACTTTTTGGATGTGGTGGATTTAACCTAGCTGACGGTCAAACACCCACCCACCAAGTTGCTTGTTCATCTGCAGGGAGACAAAAAAAGAAAACAGGAACAGGCATGAGAAAGATCACAGGTCCAGCTTAAGACTGCAAAATTGCTTACCAAATGCCAATGTGGGTAAAACACAGTCAACTCAGGGAAAATTAACTTGTTTCTAACTAAAATAAATATTATTAACCTTATGGTGAGAAAGAAAACGAAAAACAAGCAACACCTTTCCTGACGCATTTCCAAGTCTCGACTTCACTCCTTCATTCTCAATTCCTTTACTTCCACCCTTGTTTGTGCCATACCTTCAGCCCGTTTGGCAGGATATGGGCAGAGTAAGTGAGGACAGGGAGTTAGGGTCAGCACATGATGGTTTTTCTCCTTAAAGTGCTCAGCTGTGACAGTTTCTGAGTCTTTATGCAATGGTCTCTGTAAATCAAGTCTGTGTGAGGTTTGTATGTTCATATATATATATATATATATATATATATATATATATGTATTTGCTCTTACATATGTTTGAAGTTTGATAATTTAAAAGTGTTAAATGACAACTACTTATTTTGTCTTCCAGAAGTTTAATTCTTCACACCCAACATGTCAGAGGTCAGTCCTCATAGCTGGTCTTACCAAGCCTGTAGTGCTGTGTTAGCTTTGCATAGACATGAGTTGTAGGCCAGGCAGAGCTGAACATTCATACAACTTGCAAGGTTCAATTTTTGAGCTCAGACCAGTTGCCACCTCACCAAATTTTTCCTTGCTTGGAGACTGAGATTTCTCAGTCTCTAAAGGGAAAGAAGTACTTCTGTGCTTAGTTCATAAAAAGCAAGGTATTTCATGCAACACATATATTTCCTATTGACACAGGATCTGCTCAAAATACTCGTTTCAGAGGGTTATTACTGAAATCGTTAAATAAATACTTAAACAAATTTATATATTCACCACACACATCAGCTCCTGAATTAAGAATCTGCTATCCCTTTAGGCAAGTTAGATGCAATTAATTTGTCTTTATCTCAATTATCACGTTTAGTTTCTCTAAAAGCTAAACTCAGCAATGAAGTAAGAGGCGTATTTAATTGGCGCAAAAAGAGCTTAGGGTAAACTGACACAAATTCTGTGCTTATGCCAAAGAAAAGGAGAATTAGGTTATGTGCAAATCCTATTCTGCATCTTGCAGATGAAATTCAAACTTTTTCTTGGTCTTGATTTTCTATCTAGATGAGTGCTCAATATACTAAGAGTAAGCAAAAGCTTTGGAAATGGCACCTCTTGCACCTCACAAATTCAAATGTTTTAAAAGAGCTCCCAGCTATCACCATCTCTTGCTGACTTCCTAGAAGTTGGTTAGAGGAGTATTTATAATATTGTGTATCTTTTTCTTAATATATTTACTTGCCAGTCTTTTTTTTCTCAGCAATCTCTTTTTAGATCCTCTTTTTCTTTTCCTGCATCAGTGACCTTTTCTGGTCTTATCTGATGCTTTCTCTTCATGGCCTGGCATGCAGCAATCTTCTTTTCACAATATCTGTATCTTTTTTCCTCAAACATCTACCACCATAAAATTTCTAATTTTCTCTAAATGTTAAAATCAGTTGCAAAGCAGCATGTAGGAATCACTTCTGAATGTGTGTATGTGGCATTTTAGGAGGCCCTCTAGGAGGCAAAATGTCACCCACACAGCCATTTGGTTAGAATGAAGAAAATAGTAATAAATAATTTATATCTGGTATTTTGTGAGAACAGCTTCATTTGATAGTGTTGTATTTCATTTGGACCTAACCTAGGTAAACTTACTTGTAGGACCAGTTATATGGCAAAAATTAATATAGCGTATTATTATAGCAGGAGAGAAAATTTTTTTGAAATATATATACTACAAGTCCCTAGTGCCCACAGGGTCTGAACACTTGAAATATAAGTTTTATTAAAAAAATCTTAAAACTCGAAGAGTAACAAGCATGAGTTTTGCAATACTGCAAAGTATTGCCACTGTTATGACTCAACTGCAAGAAATTCAAGAAAAATTTTACATGTTCTGGACAATAGGTTGGAGAAATTAAAAGGAATTGTCCAGAGGAAGCAATTCACTGATGTTTGAATGAAAAACTAGAAGTAGATTTAGGACATATTAGAGGTTAATGCTCCATTATTTAACCAGTAGATCATTAGTGCTGAGATCTGACTTGCATTCCATCAAGCCTCAGGATCATGAACAGGCATCATCAGCCTCTAATATAGTTTATAAAACAGCAAAAACAATAGCAATACCAAAACACACAGCATGGCATGGTGATTAATGTTTCTTGGATGACGTCTCTTTCAAGCTTAGTCTCTCACTGACTGCATAACTTGGGCCTGCTTGGACACAGAGACCTTACCTAGCTGCAGGATCTTTGTCATGTCAGGAATATCTGATTGCTTTTGTAATTAGGCAAATGCTCTCTAAGTATTAAGCGGTAGTCAAAGTGCATAAATCCAGAGTTCTCCCTGAAAGAAAAGATGAAACAAGCAAACAAATGCACTTGTTTCATTTCTTCAAATCAAGCTCCACATATAAGAACACAGGCTTTGGGGTGCAGATGCAAAGCAGGGATGTCCCTTATGGTTCTATGGAGTCTGACAGCCAGAAAGGCTGAGGACTGCATAGCCTCATCAAAGGGCAGAAAGGCACAGAGCATTACAATGCAATATCATAGATATAGGAAAAAAAAGTTTGTAATGAACTTTACGCTTCTATGATAGAATTATATTTTGCACTATTGGTGGGGTCAGCTTTCCACAGAGAAAAAGGGGAATTGCATGATTTAATTTTTCTCTTGCAGTATGCTATAATAGTCTCAACAAATCTAAATTCAGATTGGTATTTGCATTTTTCTTTTGTGAGAACACTGATAAGTTCAATTAATGATCAGTGAGCTCTCCCTAAGTAAAGCACTGTTTACTCTGGACAGCAGCATTACAATGAAAATGGAAATGAGATATAAGTGCCTGTCTTGCTTAGGAGTGGTCTATTAATATCCCTAAAGAAATCTAAATCTAAATCTCTTCCCTCTGACTATTCACTCAGCTCCTGCCCGAGTTTTGGCCTAGTACACAGCTCACACTAAGACCTGATGTGTGCTGGGAGTGGCACCATTAGGTCGGCACAAGTGGCACCTGTAGGCTGGACAGGATAGACAGGACAGCACAAAGGTCATCATGCAGCTGCTATCACCTGCTGCTTGCTGTCTCCTCCAGCCATTGTCTCTTCTATCCTTGCATATTAATTGCCTGAAGTAACAATTAATTTATGGAAATAACATAGACCAAATATCCAAGCCAGAGGTTATAAATAAATCCTCTTACCCAAGGAGATTTTGAAGCAGATCCCATAGCAGCCAGACTGCTGAGGCTTTCATTCTTTCCTGTGTGACACAGGGGACACCTGTGTGAGGGAGGAGGAAGAATGAGTGCAAGGTGAGGGGTTTGGTCACTGACATGAGAGTTGAAAGTTAAAGAACTTGTGAGTCATGAATTACTAAAGTGAATTAATGTTAGACTGTAAAAGATTGTTTGTTTTCCTTTCCAAAAAAGTAAGAGTTTATTTTACAGAGTATATTTTCCTATAAATTTGAGAGGTTCAAATGGACCATGACACCATTCCTAGTGCTTGTTATACCTGCAGCAGTCCCAAGTCATTAATTTGCAAACAGTATCTATTTTTTCAGCCAGGGCTGCCAATTTTCTAAGTTTAAGCCTGATTTCCTTTTCTGCCTCTCTGATTAAGCCAATTATTTCAAGTATTCTTTGGTGGGGGAAGAAAATGTGGACAGTGATATCTTAAAAGGCTTTTCACTTGCATGAAAATTTGGTCTTAGAGGCTCCTAACATTTTCTAGGCTCTTAGGACCATCCTTTATTTCATCATCTTATTTTTGGTCTTATTGCTGACTGAATTCCTGGTTTTCTGTGTACCATTTATAGTCCTAAAATGGTAGCTTTCTGTCATTCTGTGGTGTTACAGGATTTTTCACATGGGGTATTGATCAGTCAGAACTAGGAATATTGAAAAACAAGAATTTATTGTTTTCTGTAAGCTGTAGCTGTTCGATTATGCTGCATTTAAACAAATTATGAGTAAATAGGTCTTCTGAGTTACAGAAAGCCATCCAGTCCATCTTACAAATTTAATTTTGATAGCTTTTTCCTAGTGTCAACTTTCTAAATTCCTTTCATTATGACTGACATCATCCCTTGCAATTCAACAGAAAATAACAGCACTTCTTGTAACAGTAATTTCTGAACAAGCATTTCCTTTCTGTTCTGTATACGGAGATTGGAGTTTTATTTAGGCGATGAGTGTAAATCTCAGCTAAAACTAGAAAAGGTGGCCATCAAATGCTTATTCAATGCTATTTCAGTACTGAGATTACAAATTAAAAATTATAATATCACATATTACATCTTATGGAGGATCCCTAAGGGATCTGAAAATTACAATGGATTCAGCCACAAGAATCCCGTAGGTATTGCACACTTTAGTGAAACAGAAATCCACAATGCCGTATGGCAAACTGAAATTATATCCAAATAGAATAACTGATTTGTGGCCTAGAAATAAGTTTTCTTTCACTGTATAAATTATATTTCCACCTAATTTTTCACCTGACTGTGCTTTCATAATTTAAGATTAATTTAATTTTTTTCTGGAACTGCTGCTGTGAATAATGTTAAGACTAACAGGATCACGTACTTATTTGGACTTGAACAGAAAATCAGTTTATTAATTTCTTCTTTCAAATCATACAACTGTATAATTTCATGTCCAAGGTAATATCTCTTTTTTTTCAGGCTACTGCCTTTAGAGGAAAAATGGATAGGACCTTGTCAACCCCCCCAGATTTTATTAATTCAGTTTACAGAAATATTACATGTTGTGGAACCTGAAGAAAATACACTAGAAAAGTGTCTAAAATTATCCCTTTGTTTCAGTCCAGGAAATATTAGATACAATTTAATTTTGGGCATTGTTCTTAACAGGAAATAGTCCCAAATTTACATTTTTAAATTATGAATAATTTTTTTTTCTGGATTTAGTTTTATCTGGGTTAAAGAAAGAAAATGTCATGGTGTAATGAAGTTTTGACTAGGTCATATGCGACATGAAAACCAGCAGTAGTAGTTGGCATGGTAAAGAATTTTCCTTTTGAGTTTATTGCAGAAACATGCCTATTTCTTATCTTTAAGCAGCATTTTATTATCATCATAGAACATCTGAAATTCTGCTTCAAGATTATCTTTTAGAAGATGGTTTGTGCCCACTCATCACTCCTATACCTGAGGTGAATGTTATATCTTTCTTTACAAATGAGGTAGAAGTTCCAATGTTCTTTATCATGGATTTCATTTTCTTCTCCACTGAGAAATTGCCATAAATGAACATCAAGAATATTTATTTTATCTGAGAAAAATAATCAACTGATAGAAGTTTGTGACTGCGCTGTAGCTCTGCAAAATGTGGCAAACACAGTGAGTCATCTCATTCAAAAAGGATAGCTACAAATGCTAAGCAAACACCCATGGACAAACTTAAATCTCAGTAGACCTTGTAGGAAATATCTTTTTTTTAATGAAAAGAAAAGTTTATCCTGTGTTTAAAGAACTCAAAACAGATCAAAAGACTGAATCTTATTCAGCCCCTTCTTCCAAAGAAATGTCTTTTTAAATCAATATTAACTTTCTTCAGTGAAGGCCAGGAAGTTTAAATAACACTTGTCATCAATATTAGAAAGGCATAGAGCACCTTCCCATTGAAGGTGGATTGCAGAAAAATTTAACTACTGACACTAAAGTTCATTTAAGTGTGAGGAAACTTAGTTTTGCAAGAGTCCTACAACTTGACAGGGAGGATCATAAGACCCAAGACCAACATTCTGTGTAGTAACAGAACAGCTGAGGATAAGATTCTTTTCTTCTCAGAAATGATGGCTATAGAATGGCATATGCTCCTGCTTTCCTCAACTGCAGAAATCTCACCAATTAAATTAAAGCAAATACACGGAAATGAAAGGCAGATGGAAGCCCAGGAAATAAAAAAAATAGCTCCAAAACCTTGAATTCAGTGAAGTTGTAGCCAGCTGCAAGTGTTTTATTATCAGGAAAAGACTTAGGTGGTTTTATCACCTACACTTACAATAGTATCCTCTGATATCAGACATTTATTCAACTCTAGCTGAAAAAAGTCTAGCAGTTAACCCTTGTAAATGTATATTTCTTAGCAGGACAGTATTTCATCTTTTTTCTTTTTTTTTTTCTTTTTCTCTTTTTTTTTTTTTTTAAATATGGTGGGAGTGATCTTATAT
>VXBU01004356.1:138349-203359 GCA_013400315.1 Bombycilla garrulus
TTTTCCCCCTTCACACCTGCAGTCTCAAAGGACAGTCCTCATAGCTTGTCTTACCAAGGCTGCAGCAAATATTTAGCTCTGTGCAGCTACGGGTTGTAGGCCAGGCAGTGTGAGCCAAACATTTATACTGCTCCTAAGGTTCAAATTTTGAGTTTAGACGAGCTGTCAGCCTGCTAATTTTTAACTTGATTGGAGACTGGCTTTTCTCATGTTGCTGAAAAAACACCAGAGAAACCACTGATATAATTTTTCCAAACTAAACTTAACTGACATAAGCTAACACAGTTGAGAGACTGAACTAAATAAAGTATTTAATAACAGTCCAATGAAGTATTACTGAAATGGTTACATCATATAGACATAAAGAAGCGGAGGGAATTTTGTTTATTTAATAGGAATGAGAAAAAATGGGGGGATGTAATTGCAGCTGTCCATTGCGCTGAGGCTGGGTTATGCAAAAGACGGACACAAAATAAACTCTTCAGCTGCACAATGAAAAGTTGAACTATATTCATAGGCTGCAGCAAAGAAATTCTAGATAGATATAAGGAAAATATCTTAACAAACAAATACACAGTGGTCAAGGACTTGGACAGGTGGACTGCTGAAGTTTTGAAATCTTTATCCTCAGAGGTTTTTGAAATGAGATTTTCCTGAGCAAACAAAAATATATTTGAAGCTAGTCCTGGGTTACAAACTTGAATGATCCTTTCCAAATTAAATTTTCCTATTATTTCTATGAAGTATACTCGAACAACAATATAAACCCAGAACAACCCAGTTCTGGGTTCCCCAGTACAAAAGCAGTAAGGAGTCACTGGGGAGAGATCAGTGAATGGCAACAAAGATGATGAAGGAACTGCCGCCTCTCTCCTGCAAGGAAAGGCTGGCAGAACAGGAACTGTTCAGATTGGAGAAGAGAAGGCTTTGGGTTGGTCTCATCATTGTATATAAGTATCTGAAGGAAGATACAAAGATGATAGAACCAAATTCTTTCTAGTGGTATCCAGTGAGAGGACCAGAGGTAATGGACACAAACTGGAACACAAGAACTTCTCTCAAAACTTCAGGACACTCTTTTTCATTAGTTCTGATTGACCAGAGAGATTGTGACATCTCCATCCTTGGAGATACTAAAAAGATGTCATAGTGCTTGGCAGTGAGCTCTAGATAGCCCTCCTTAAACAAGGGAATTGGACCATGCGACCTCCAGAGGTCACTTCCAACCTAAACTCTTCCATAATTCTATCATACATGTTATGATAAAAAACAATTTTGGAGCTATGTTGACACTGCAGATCAATCCAGTGAGTTTCTCATTTTTTCCCCCATGGTTTCAGCTCTAAATGTCCTAAATGTCAGTGGTGTCCAATATTCAGTGATAGGTTTTCCTTAATTAATAAAACATGGAAGTTTTATTATATAGATGTTGCTAATAACTGAAAATGAATTGTCTAAATTCCAATGAAAATGGGGTTTACAAGTGTTCAGAACTTCCATAGAACTTAATAGGATGAATTTTTAAAATTACATTTATTTTAGTCATATCAAGGCATTATCCAAGATAATGGTTGAAATGTCTTGCTAGATCCTTGAAAATATTTTACAGCCAAACTCCCAAAGTAAATTGAAAAGCTGGTCCTTCCCTCTCTCCATCACAGCTACCTTCTCTCCTGTACTCACAGAAAGTTCAAGAAAAGAAAGATTGGAGCTTCAAACTGATTCAAGTTTAATGTACTTGGCAATAAAAATTTATTACCAGTTTGAACTCTAAAACACAAAGTTCTTTCAAGGTTAGGCAATAATTTTATTAAAGAAAAAATTGTGATATCTGCTGGTGCCTACACCTGTATCAGCAATTCAATTAAATAATTGAAGCATTCTGCCTTATTCTGGAAGCAACATTTTCCCTGGAGTAATTAATGTTCAAATGGAAGCAAAACCAAATGAAAACCAAGCAAATCTATGTGACATTATAAAGACAGTCTTAGGTTTATTTCTCTAACAGTGTTGTCTGTATGAAGCTAAAGCTCAGGTGAAGATCTAGGTCTCTTATCTAACAAGACTCTAAACTGCTGTAGCTGTCTGGCATCTTTGCTGTCTGAAAAAAACTGAAACTTTTTTAAGTTCTCTCTTTGCTTCCTGGGTGTTTGTTTTCCTTCTTTTAAGACTTCTAGTGAGGTAAACCAGAAGAATAAACACAGCTTTTCTGAAGAATCCATAGGTAATTTACCAAGGTACACAATCTAACAAATGAATTGAGCAAACAGTTTGGCCGATAAGGATTTTTTTAAGCTGATTAGAATTTTTTTAATAGGCTTGGTTTAGAATTTTAGAATGATGTTCTCTTATGTCTACATTATTTCTTAGAAGCTTTTCACTACAAATGGAATTGAAGGATAAAGTACTTTTCCATGTGTAACGTTTATTACTAGAGTGGCATGCCACATCCCAGACCAGTGCACAGATTTCCATTTGGTCCACATCCTGGCCAGCAGAAGGAGGAACACAAATGAACCTTTATTTGGGTTGTTTCAGTGGGGGTTTTCTTGTGATAAATCAAAAAAATTCTCTGTTTTATTTATGAAATAAAAGGAATTAGGGAATGGCAGTTCAACAGGACTTGGATAAGAACACAAAGAGCATCACCAGCTGAGAACATTAGCACAGAGTAAAACTCTCTGTGGTTATCGTGATCGAAAACAATTTAGATATTCAAAATTTTAAAATGTAAGTCCAAAATCTGGAGTTTTTCAAGCTCCTCTTGAATAGTTGCAAACAGAAGAATAAGAAATTCCTTCACAGATGTCCACCTGAATTCACAACTACCAGGTTTGTTTGAAAGTTCTGAAATCTCTTCTCACAATTAGGCTTCATATTTTATGAACTTTACTTCATGTGTAGAGAAACACCTCAGGAGGATATGGCTGGAAAACTCAGCATTCATTCATTTAGGTATGAAGGAATAATGAAGTGCAAAAGGGTAAAAAGGTAAAAACATTAACTTCCTGAATCAGAAAACAGTATCAATATTTCCCTTTTCTAAAACATTTTGTTTAACTTTTCATTTGTGATTGGCCTCTGGCCAAATAGACCTTGGATTATCTGCACAAATGTCAAATCACCTATAAGATTTAACAACCAAAATATCTTCAGAACCCGAAACCAGATATGATTTACTTAGAGCATTCTTGTAGAAAATTTGGTGTGTAGACTTTTATTCTTTTACTTAAGGAAAAGAACCAGCTAATTAATCTGCAGGAGAAGTAGAGGGCATTAATAACCAGTAGTGTAACACAGACATGCTTTGCTCTTTGAAATAATGGACATGTTGTGAGTCTACCCTGATAAGAAGTCTTTGTCTCTGTTTTTCTAAGCTGGGACAACTCTACATCTATCAAAATCCCACTCCTACTCCTCCATCAATATTTATACCAGAAATTGCCAGGGTAAAAGTGAAAGAATTGCATGAAATAACCTTCACCATTTAATTTCTAGCACATTCCTTGACCCAGTTTTGGCCTGTGCCAGCTAGCATTGTCTATGTCAATGCCCTGTTCATGTCATGGTATGAACCAGGAACTCTTTCCAGTTCACAGTTTGTGTAAGGTTTCCCAGGAGGTGCACCAGTGTAAACTTCCCTCTTGACTCCAGAGCACAAGAGCTATCCCTGGCCTATTTCAAAGCCTTTGTCTTGGTTCCAGACCTCAAAGTTTGTAATTGACTGTGGTTTTTCCACCTGTGGATCCCATATCTCAATTCTTGGTGCTGGATAGCCCTAGAGTTATCATCTACAGACAGAAGTGAGAAGAAAGGTTCCAGTTGTGTTATTCCCATGTGGTACAAGCCCCTCAGTATATGCCTCCTATTTTAGAGTAAGCAGCAGCCTAAGCAGAAACTGGTTTCCGCAGTTTTGACACCCACTGCTGCAGTTTTAGCTGTGATTCAGATGAAACCTCTCTCTCAGTAAATTTAAATACTGAAATGCTGCAGGCAGGTAGAATAAAAACTGAGATTTCAGGTTTCAAAAATTTGAAAAAATTCTTTCTATGACAGTCATAAGAAAGGGCCATCTCTGGATATGTACATGAAGATGATCAGGACATGACCTAAGAATATGTATATTTGCAAGAAAAACTTACGCTTAGAGTCAGGCTGCTTCATGTCTTGGTGCCAGCTCAGCAGTAAGAATGGAAGCCAATGTAGTCTTTCCCTAATTTTTTGTTGTTTTATACTTCTCAAGTAATTCCAACCCAAATTTCTTGGCTAGAGCTAGGATTTTTGTAACTGCCTAGATAGAAAGACTGGTACATGATGTCCAGCATAACTGTGGGTGTGACAGTGATAATTCTTGTTTATCTATACATTTCCATTGTTTAGAAAAAAATTTTCCTTTCTGAGAAAAAGAACTGAGTTTAGTGCTCGTTCTCTAGTTACTTCTATTTCTCTTTTATTCATTTGTGACTGAGGCATAAATGGATTCTTCATTTTATTTTTATATGAGAACATAAATACACACTACAATTATGTCCCATGGATTCACAGTTGAATGAAACACTAAAGTGCTGTCTTTTTTATGTGACACTCAATTTTGTAAGCCAAGCAGCAGTGTAAAGTTGTCTAAAGATCCGCTTGATTTGAAAGATAATTGCAAATACTTATGAGACTTTTAACAGTTGTGATTTATTACCAAGCAGCTTATATTCAAATGCATTAATAATACTCTGAAGTAATGCAAACTCTTGACTGTGACAAAAGGATTCATAAATACAGTTAGTGTTTCATGACATGATGAAATGACAGCTATCACTTCAGTGTACGTAAATTGCTAAAAACGCGGTGTGACACCTCTGCTTTGCTATCAGAGGTTTTACATCTGAATATATGCCTAGTCTTCCCTGCTGCTCGATAAGTCAAGTAGAATATTTTGGTTTCGGAGGAAAGCAGTAAGGAACTACCATCTCAGTTTTCCACTTTAAACACCTTTCTTTAGCTCCACTGACGCCAATATGTATGGAAAACAAACCAGCAGTCGAGGTGGAGAATACAAAATGCCAAAGGGTTTGCAGAGGGTATCCAGAGTAGGCAACATAATAGTGGTTAGACTGCTCTAGAAGTGAGCAGGGTGGAATCTAATTTAGGAATGGCTTGAGATTAATTAGGTACAAAATGACTAAGCAGATAAAGGGACTAATTGAGCTGAAAATGGCTGGGGAAATGTGGAGTCCATATGGTTCACAGTGCACTTTCCCTTTCTTTGTACAAGTATTCAGAAAGAATACTGCTAAAAAGAGTGTGAGAGAGGTCTCAGGAGCACCATGGCCTCATTCCAAGTTTTTGGGAAGACTTCAGTGCTTTGTTTTTGGTTGTGTTAGGCCTCTCTCCAGGTGCACGGATCTCGATCTAGTTTCCTCCACATTTCTGATCAATCATCCCAGGAAAGTAGAATAGCACCTGCAAGTGAATTTTTTATACAAAGATCTGAATTTTTTCCTATATATAGATACTAAGCAGTTTATTAATTATGAGGAAGCTAATGTCTGACCCTCTTATGAGCATATACGTTTAATTGAGGGGAAGCATGATGAGTACAAAAGAGAGGAATTCCCTCACACACACACCAGTCATTGGTATTAAGACATAACCTTTGTTTACTTTGAGCTTTAACCTCTCTCCCCTTCAAACTGTGGGGTATTTTTCTACAAGCATAGGTTATGAAATGGTTCTACACCAAAACAGGAGCATGTCAGGAGTGTTTCATGGGCATGGCGAGGGAAGGGTGGAGGGCACCACAGGCAGCTCTAGCTCCACATACTGGGAGACTCTCTGGGAAAAAGTCAGGAGCGTGTGGGAAGTAAAATGGTCCTGGAAATGCTCTCCCTAGTGAGTTGATCAGGAGGGGGGCAGGCCTCAGCTGCAGTACCTCTGAGATGGCCCTGAGCGCCAGCAGCCAAACCCGCAGGAGGGAGGATGAATCCAGGGCTCTTACATTTACTTAAGAGTTTCTCTTTGTTTCCGAGTCTTGACAAAAAAATTTTGACCTTCTGTCTATAAATTGGGTATGCTAATGAATGTCTTTTATTTCCTTGGAATGCTTTCAAATATTATTCTTATAATCCTTTATGTTGAGCTTACTTCTGTTACACTAGTAAATCAGAAATAAAAGAGAGTCTGGAATGGTTGATATATTTTTACAGTCCATAGAATATTTAAATCATGAGTTTGTATGAAAGAATGATATTGACAGGCAGAACATGGAGAAAGATGGCTAGAATTCCAATTGTATTGTAAAAATCCTCTTTTATGTTTCAGAGGTATTTTTTCCTGTAACAGATTGGGGTTTTTACATAAGATCTTTTCTCAAAGTGAGGTGTATTTCTGTCCTCTGTCAAAGCAACTACAAAATCATTAGATTATGAGGAATTAGGCTCTTCTACCTCACAATTAATATTACAGACTGAGCTGAAAGAATTTTAACAATTATGAAGGTCAGTAGCAAGGACAGAGATGTAATAAACTGTAATCTGTGGTTATAGTAACAGGAATTTTATTATAAAATTAAACTGGACTAATTACTTTGACTTTGGTGGTTCTGGTGGACAGAGATTTTTCCCTTCCTTGGGATGATTTTGGCATAGGCCAATGCAGTATTACAAATAGGATAATTCACTGGATTAAAATGAATGTAGCTTTTCATCATTCAATTAGGTTTTCCTTTTTAAGTGTAATGGCACTCAAAAGATCTGGTAAACAATAGACACAAAATTTCAGACACAATGATGAAGGTGCAGCTTGTTGCTGAAACAGAAGTGACTAAATCTTAATGTATAAGGGAAAGAGAGAAAGGAATATCCTTCAACAATTCCTTTTCCCCAAGTCCTAGACAGTCCTTGCAGAACCAATTTAGAGATCTCCATTTGCTTTAACTGATTTCTCAGTCTGAAGATTAAAATTTCTACTGCTCTTTATTTGGAATTTAGGAATTATAGTCCAGGAGACTACATAAACAACACACCTGCTATTTAAAATAGAAGTGAAAGAATTATTTCATATATTTAATTTTTAAGATTGGTATTTATACTTACTCATCCTTCTGTAGCCAGCTAAATTTTTCTAGAGCTGTTTTTAGTCAAATGATTCCTGACAAACATTTAAAAATTAATTTGTCTTGAATAAGCAATGGACTTCAGATAAAGGAGGTTCCTCAAGGAAAAGTATTCTACAAGATTCCCTGCCATATTCCTCCCACACATGAATTCACATAGAAGTGTAAATATAAGCATTTCTGAATTGAAAATTACCCATCCCTCAAAAACAGTTGAAAAGTAGAACTTTCACATTTCTCAAAGTCTCTCATTTCTGCTGGGAAAGTCCTTAACCTACTGAGCACTTTTTCTCCAGCCTGCTAGTGACTACCCTCTCTCCTTGAGCTTCTTGAATCACTTCTCAGAAATCTGGAATAAAGGCAAGAAAACCCTGCAAAGGAATACAGCAGAATCTGTGTGACACAGGTACAGGACTTGAAAAACGAAAAAGTGGAATTTCCCACTGATCCCTGCAGTCAGGTAGTGATACCGCATGATGCTGGTCACAAAAAATGACCATGAGATTTGGGCGTGGTATGGGAGGGGTGTTGGTTGAATTTTGAAGGGAATAAGGGCTGAGTGAAATTTTAAGTGCTTAATAACTATGCACTTGTAGAGAAAGGGGCAGTGGACAACCCTTCTTCTGGGGAGAAAATTTTAGCAAACTATGGTGGTCGTATTGGCTGGAAGGAGGACTTGCAAGAACCAATGAATTACTAAATACTCCTCACTCCCCACATGAAAGGCTGAAAGACTCAAACACAACCTTGACTGCAGAAATGCTGGCAAAATAACAAAGGATTCTTTCCCACTTAATACATATATAGGCAAACAAACCAAATTTTCACATAAAGTTGTTTCTTTCATTCAGTTTGGATCTTTTCAGATCTTTAGTTGGATACTGGGGGATTGTATAAGTGTGTGCAATATTATACATTTATGTGGACCTGAAGGACATATGAAAGTAATTTGGATAATATATTTGAGGCTTTCAGAGACATGAACATCTTCCCTATTTCTCAGCTACTGGGCAACGTATGTCAGAAGTAAGACACTCTTTCTTTTGAGTTTATAAATGATGTGAGTTTTAACTGTCTGTAAAACCAGAATTGCTGATACAGAAGCTGTTAATTTTTGGAGGAATAACACCCTTGGGCACCATTATAAAGAAACCTGGAGCATCACAGGATAATCAAACATCATGATGGAGCACAATGCTGGCGCTCCTTTTCAGAAGAAAATGCTTTCAACTGAGTTTCCATCACCACTTCCTTACACGTCCTGCATGCTCTCTTTGGTCTCTGGTTCGATCTTCATTCTCCAGTACAGCTCAGATTGGGAGGGCTTGAAGCTGATGTGATTACAGCAGGGTGGTTAAGCCAATTGAAGCTCATGCAGATTTACTCAATTTGTCTTGTTTAAATAAAACCTAATTTCATGAAAGAAGCAGATGACCAGGATTTACAGGGAAAGTTGGGAAGGTAGAGAAGGAAGATGAATAGAAACAGATTTAATTGTAACTGTCAAGCTTTGAAGACCTCATTTGCAAGTCATCTGCTGATTCCGTACTTCAAATGCAAAGAAAGAATTTACAAATCTACTCATTTTAATTAAGGATTTATTGGGATGATTTGTAAATTAATCATAGGAATTACATGTAGCAAGTAGGATTTATAAGCCTAGGGGAGGATTATAAAGTGTGATGTAGGATTAGTAAATCTATTGTATGTATATAAGTATATTTCCAGATATCTAAAGCTACTACATACGATAGTTACATCACATTTTTAAATTAGTGATGTGTAAATCAAAACTGAGTAAAATCCTTTTTTTTTTTAACCTAGTGGCAACATAAGACAAGTTGGTACAAAATTTTAAAAAAGCACATTAACACATACATTTGTAGAACAAAGTCGGTACAGAGTACATATTACTGATGTAAATGTATGTTAAGAGGAAAAAGAAGGGGATATACTGAAATAGTGACTTTCCCTAACTAGATTTAATCTGTAGAAACCTGTCCAGTTGGAACAAGCAACCGCATAAAACAATCCTTTCAGTGATCCTTTAACATGATGGTGAGGGGAAATCAAGAGAGTGGAACTGAATAGAACCAGGGAAGAGTGCTTGCATCACGTTGATTAAGTTGATTAGAACAGACAAATCCAGTGACAGTGCAGTGATTAGAAACAACAGGGAAGTTACACTACAAGTCTGAAAAGAAATAAACCTTGCCCTCCACAATAACTCTGGGATCTATTCCCTTTTTATTCCTTCTCCTTAAGCCCTAGGTGAAGGGAGACCGGCTTGGTGAGCCACTGGCAGAGGCCATTTAAGTCTAATGGGCTGATTCCATCTTTCAAATGGGCAAAAGAACCTGTAATGATAGCATGAGTAATTTTCAATTTTTAGTAATACAGCTTACCAGATCGAAAACCTTACATAATGACAAAAAAATAAAGTCTTCTGGTAACCCGCAGTCATTCAGTAGAAGGCACCACAAAGTAGCAGACTTAAAATACAAGAGAAAAACAACTGGCAGTGTTATCAGAACAATCTGAAGAATTTGACTCACACTGTGAGTATGTTTGAAATTTTTCTTGGCTGGCACTCAGATTGCATTTGCCAGCTTGTAGCAAGTTGCTGAGATTTGCTCTGTGTTTGTAAACACCCTACAGAAGTCATTTTTATTCCATAAAAAAATCTATTTTCATTCTGTTTCTATATAACCACAGTATATGAGAAGGGAGGAAAAGTCAAAGAAAAAATGAGGCAAAGATCTTCAAAGGAAGAAGGCAAATGAGAAAGAGACCTTCATTATGTAGAAAGCTTATTGGTAGAAAAGTCATATTTCTCTATTACTAAAAGACAGAGATTGTCTGCTTGGGTTCCTACATGCAAGCAAGTTTCATCAATTTTTTAGCATTTTTTAGCACTAAAAATTCTAGTCAGGTGTTCAGCTTCATCCATATTCCATTAATAATTCAGCAAAAACATCTCAAGAATAAGGAATAAGTTTCCTTTTTATTAATGATGACTTTTACACCAGTTCTAATTTTTCTTAATTACTTAATCGCTTCTTCTGCAAATGCATTCAATGGTCATAGAGTAAACAGAGGAAGAGCTTCTCCTTTAAATCACTGACAAAGTCTATTAGTCAAGGAAAGTTAAGGCTTGATTTTGAGGTTCCAAAATGAACTTTCAGAGTGGAAGTTAAGGAAAAGATATTATTCCCTTCTAAGGATAAAAGTTCTGACTTCCGATAATTGAAATGGAAGACTGACAATGCCAATTTATTCCTTCTTTAAAACATAAATGCAGGAGAAGAAATGTAAGTGAAGAAAAAGAATGAAATAGCAAAACTTTCTTGAAGCTGAAAGCCAAGTGAGGATAGCATTTAAACACAGATGAAAATTCAGAGTTGTGATAACTGACAGGTATTTACCTTCCCTCATTTTACCTCAATGCTCTCTCTGCATTGAAGTTGCATTTAAGAAATACCATATTATCACCTCCCAGTCATCTGCAATGTTAAATCCTGCTTCATACTGCCTTTCGGAAAAAAAGAATTAAAAAAAGAAATTTAAGAGAACAAAAACAAACAAAAACCCCCCACAAACTACTTGTGGACTAAACATTTTCTGGTAGCACTGAGTACCTTAAATTGTTTCCATCATATTCCATCATGTGTATATGTAGTAACTGCAAAGTACAGGAGGACCTAACAACTTGCTAACAACTTGTCTCTGGTACCAGCACACCTGCCTATTTCTCCTAAGTTGTCCCATTCTCATCTTTTTGTACATGCTACTCCATCCTCTAAAAAACTCACCTCAAGAGTGTTTCTTGGTTGCATCTACTTTTAATAGGACTGTAGAACAGTAGAATCATGCAGTTATCTAGACTAGAAAGGAGCCCCAGAGGGCATCTCATTCAACACACTGCTCAAAGTCTCATTAAATCATGTTGCTCACTGCTGTGGCTAGTCAGGTCTTGAACAATTCCAAGGGCAGTTTCTGGACAACCCATTCCTGCTTTTTACCTCATCTTGTGGCAAACAAAAAATAATCCTTGTATCTAATCAGAATTTTCCACGTTCCAACTTGTTCCTCAATCATCCTGATTTGTCAGCCTCAGAGAAGAGTCTGGCTTAGTTTTTCCATGTTCTCACAAGTAACTTTGGATAGCAATAAGATCTCCCCTTAGCCTTCTCCTCTCCAGACTTAACTAACAATATTGTCTGTCTGTCCTAGTGTATCATGTGCCCCAAGGCCCTAACAATCTTGGTGGGTCCCACAGGATTCGCTTTATGATGTCAGTATCTTCCTTGCACTGGTGACCCCAAAACTGGACATAAAACTCCACATATAATTTGGTAAGTACTGAGTAAGTTGGAAGGATCATTTCCTTCAAACCTCTGGCTACACTCTTATTAATAGAGTCCAGGATGCAGCTGGTCTTTTTCCTGCAAGGATTCACTGCTGACTCATGCTCAACTTGTTATCCAACATGGGTCCTTTTCTTCAGAGCTCCTTGCAAGTCAGTTCCCACCTTGAACTATTGCATAGGATTATCCCGCTCTAGATATAAGACTGAGTTTTCTTCCACTGAACTTCTAGTCTGAGCAGGTGCCCATGTACTCTAACATACTGATCACTTCCCACATTTGGCATCATTCACAAATTCACTGAGAGTGTACTCTCTCCCATCCTTCAGTCTTTAACAGAGACATTAAACAATGCTGGTTCCAATATTAATCCCTGATGGCCACTAGTTACTGACCTTCAGATAGACTAGGCTATGATCACAACTCTTTGAGACTTACAATCCTCCAGCTGATTTTCCACCCACCCTAACGTGTTGTGGTCACAAGGAGACTATGGGAGATGGTGTCAGAAGCTTTGTTAAATAAAGTCAAAATATAAAACATTCACTACCGTCCTTTTGTGAGCTGCACTAGATATCTTATCATAAAGGACAATGAGATTGTTCAAGCATGGCTTGCCCTTTGCAAATCTCAGCTTGCTCTTGCTAGTCACTCTCTTGCCCTTCACGTATTTGGAAGTGGCTTCTAAGAGGACTTGCTCCAAAATATTTCGCGAGACTGACGTGAAACTGATCATCTTGCTACTGGAACCTCCCTTCTGGCCCATCCTTAAGATGGGTGTGACACTTGCCTTTTTCCAGTCTTTAAGAACTTTTCCCAGCTGTCATGACCACTAGGAGATGATGGAGAGCACCCCTGAAGAGCCATCAGCTGTCTCCATCAGCAATGGGGGAGACATTCCATCTGGTTCCAAGGGCTGTTGAATTTCTAACTGGCCTAAGTGATTCCAGACTCTCCCTCTACTGTGAGTAGAGCTTCACTTTTATAGACTCTACCAGTGAGCTCAGGGACCTGGGATGCCTGAGTAAATATGATAAATATTTCACTAGTAAATATTACCAGTGAAAGCTGAGGCAAAGCAAATGTGTTCCACATCCCTAGTCACTAAGTCTCCTGCTCCGCTGAACAGCGGACCCATTTCCTTGCCTTTCTTTAAACTGTCAATATAGTTACAAAATTCTTTCTTGTTTTCTGCCATCTCCATCACTGTATTCAACTCCAGATGACCTTTGGCTTTCTTAACTAAATTACTACACATGGAGGCAATACCTTTTTATTCCTTTTGAGCAGACTGCTTCCATCTTCTGTGTATTTCTTTTTTATATCAAACAGAATTTTCATGTTCATCCACACTGGCCTGCTGTGATTGCTCAACTTTCTGTGTGTTGGAATGGACCATTCTTTCCCTTTAAGTAAGCTGTCACTGAAACCTCCCCAGAGGAGTCTGTTGCAGCTTTCTTGGGCTCTTTGAACTCCAGGCAAGATTCCTGGGGAATCTTGCCAAGCAAGTCCATGAAGAAGTGAACATCTGCTCTTTCAAGTCCAAGGCTGAAATTCAGATATATGTATTGCTTACTTCTCTCAGGATTTAGAACTTCATAGTCTCACAGTCATTGCAGCCAAGGTTATCCTTAATATCTTAAACCAGTTTTTACTTGCTTGGGAATAAATAACTGGACCAATAAACATTTTAATTGGTTCACTGATCACTTACATAAAAAAAAATGTCTTCTGTACATTTTAGAAGTTTCCTAGATGTCTTGTATATCACTTTACTGCTCTTCCAGAAAATATATTAACAGTTAAAGTAACACATGAGCATTGTGACCCATGACTCTGGGGCTTTCTCCACCTACTTTAGAAAGTCTTCTGAAGCTGCAGATCTGCAAGTGAAGCAGGAACCAGAACTCACAAACTTGGCCTCAGACTGTTTCTCCTTTGCTGCTTTGCATGGCTCATGCTGTTAGCTCCATGAATTTTCAGTGAAAACTCACTCAACCTCCTTTCCAGTTTCTTTGATGACACACAACCTATACATACCTCTTCCTTCAGCTCCTCCACTGAACGACTCAGTGCCTCAAGCTAAGCACATCTTGCACATGAGAAGTCCCAGGACCAAGCATTCCCCTGAGCTCTGCACCTGAGCAAGGTTATGACTCTTATGGAACTCTGTCAGGAAAAAGGTCTCCAAACCATCAACGGCACTTGCACCATTGAATGAACCTTCAGCATACTGAAAGCATTATCAGGCACTTTTCAAGCAGCCTCACAGAGCCTTAACTTGTTTTTCTATGTCCTTCTGTGTCCCTGCTGTGCCATGATATCTGCTATCCCTCTGGTGTGCTCAAAAATCTGGAAGAATAGCAATTGTTTCCTCTTCCTTACTGCTCTCTATTCTGTTTTGCCTTTGCTTTTTAGATAGCTGAACCTGGCAGCAAAAAGAAAACATATGCCAAGAGTGTGTGTTAGAAGAGCATTTTAACACAAAACAGAAATTAGAAAGGTTGTAAGTAATAATCCATTTCTACTACTCAGTAATTCCAGCTAAGATTTTTAATATTGTACCTAAAAAATATACCATATATACTGCACTGTTACAGATAATGTCACCATTTTAACACTTTCTGTTTTGATGTGACATTCCTTATGAACTTTCATAGAACTGACCAATTTACCTTGCCATGTCATTGCTATGCTCAACTTTACATCTGTCAGCACAGCACTAAAAACAGACTAAGGAAACAAGGTTCCAGACCTTAATTACTCACAATTGTATTTGTATTGATTTATTGAACACCTTGTTCATGATCTCTCATTGCAAGGATTATACTGTTTGTGATCATTTTACCTCTTCCTGCCACTAGCAAATCAAACTCACATTTCAAAGTCAAGAAAGCATATTTACATCACTGCTGTAATTGAAAAAGCACACCCGTTATCCTCTCAATGGATAAATTAAACCTATGATAGACCTTGGAAATAAAGCATGAAAGGGAAATGACAGTTGTTTGAAGTTACATGGAACACGAAATGTAGGAATGAAAGCCTGTAAGCAAATGGCATGAAATACAGCTTATGAACATGCGTCAAACTTATGCAGATTTGTGCTTGCATAAGTTATTTTACTTTTTAAGCAGATACTTCAAAGATAGTGGAAAGCTTTTTTGTGTGTGTATGTCTTGGTTTTTACCTCCAGACAATGACTGTTCTTTTATCTGAACTACACAGAAAAACAGTCCTGTAGAGCAGTGGTTGTAAAATCATGAACAATAACAAAAGAAGTGAAATTAAGAAGGTGGAGGAAAGAGTAAACAACTAGGATGAGCACAATCATACCCATCTCTTCTTAACACATGCTTATCAAGGTTTCTTAAAAATTCGCAGTGATAGTCATTACACCATTCTATATGTCTAGACAAATCCTATTTTGACCTGCAATTAAATGTCCACACTATTTTCTATCTTTTATTTATGGTGAGACTAGGGAACAATTTATTTCCTTCTCTAGGGCAACAAACATTCAAAAACCATCACGGTGTGCAGACAAGAAATAGACTAGAATTCCATTCTTAGGTCCCTTTGGTACCTTCCAAACTGCAACACATAGCAGTTTATTCAATGGTACTATTCTCACTTGATTTTTTTTAATTCTTAGGGGAAAACCTTACCTGGTTGGTTAAATTTGTTTGCTTTATATTATCTTTAGTAAAAGAATCTTTTAAGAATAGGCTGCTCCTTACTATTCATGGTTTTGTACTCCTTGTTTTTACTGACTACTGGGTCTGGTTGGGACAGAGTTGATTTCATTCATTCACAGCCTGAAACTAGTTTGAAAACACAGCAGCTTTTTGCCTATTGCTGAGAAATATTTACACAGCAACAAGGCTTTATCTTTTTTTTCTATTCTGTCCCCCTCATGAGTGAGATGGGGTGTGCAAAAATCTGGGAGGAAACATGGCTGGGACAGCTGACCCAAACTTACCAGAGGGATACTCCATACCAGATGATATCATGATCTGCTATAACATCCAGGAGAAAGGGACTTCCAATGGGAAGTAATGAAAAAGTTCCTCCTTTTGCTTTGCTTCCATGTGGGCTTTGTTTTACCTATTCAAGTATTTTTATCTTGATCCTCAAATTTTCTTGGTTTTACTCTTCCAATTCACTTTCTCATCCCACTGATTAGGAAGTAAGCCAACAACTGACTTGCTCAGCTGCTAGCCAGGGTCAACCCAACACAATAGCTGTAAACATGAGAAGAGATACTGCCAATCTCAAGAATTTCTGTCGATGTTTTTATCCCATAGGAACTTTAGATTCTTAGTAACTTTCAACAGCATTTTCTTATTTGCTGTTGTTCTTAATCTTTTCTCTCTACTTCAAGTGTTATTATTTGGCACTCCAGTACTTCATCAGACATGTTGAGTACTTTCATAGTAGCTTGAGAAACTGGGCAAATAATATGCACGTGACTGAAGCCATAGAATTACTGATAAAGATATGCATTGTGAGGACACTTCCCCCAAAGCATTCACACCACTGACTCCTCAGCATGGCCATTCTGGCAGAGTCCAGGAGCCCATCTCTTTGGAGGCAGACTCTCCAAGGTCATTCACCAGGGCTCTCAAGGCTAAATCTTCACTGAGGATATGCCTCTGCCTTGGGAGGGAGGCATATTGGCATTCAGTGAGTCACCAGCACAAGCCCAGCAATTTCAACTTCCCAGTTACACTTTCATACCACCTTCCTCATGTGCTTTCCTTTATATTAATTCACACTGAGGTTCAGCTGACATTCTATTGCCGCTCAATTTCCCTCCTGCAATTTTACAAGCAATCCTTACTTTTCATGTTCTGAGTAACCTGGTATATTAACAGATTTTTGTATTTTACCACTTAATCTCTTCATGGGTATCTGGATTTAAACTAACTAGCACAGTTCCCTACAGAACCCCCTGTCAACCAACCTCCATTCTGAGGGCTGAATACTTCATCTCGTTTCCTGGGGTTTACAATACAAATAATTTCTGGACATACGTTTACTCCTTCCTCCTATTTGTTTTGTTTGATTTTGGGGGTTTTTTTAAAGGTTTATGAAATATGTTGTCAGTGCCTTTTCCTGAAAGTCCTTTGAATTAAGACTCAAGAACTATCTGAATTATAAGCGCCTAACATGGAATGTCCTAGAGTTAGTACTTGCACTCCAGATAGGGAAAGTAGTCCAGGGTTTAAGAGCAGCACCAATAAGTAATTAAACAATATCAATAACCAGAAGCATGTATTTGGCAGCCTCCTGCTGTACAAATTTTTTCCTTAATTACTAAGATTCACAGTCTAAAACTAGAGAACACAAAGACCATAAACTACTTGTCTCTCTCCTTGCTTTAGGAGATTGGTACCTTTCAGAAATAGAACTTTTTGAGAATTAGATGCCAGTGCCCCCATCCCAAATATTTTTCTATTTCTTAGGTAGCAGCAGCACTATCTTTCAGAAACAGCATAACTGATAAATATCTAATAAAATTCTCATTGGTTCTTCCAAATTTTTTTCAGATTTTTTTGCTCTGTTCACTGATCTGAAGAAGGATTTTTTTGCCTAAAACCTTTTCTGTTTTTTTTCTATCTATGGCAGAGAATATAACAAAAGAAGTGCTACTGCCACTTGTAAATTTGTCTTGGCTGTCTCCTTACACTGTCATTGCAGCAGCAATACTACCATTAAAAAGAGGTTATTGGTGTAAATTCAGAAGAAGAAAATAGGACCACCTTGTTTCTCCTTCTTTAGCTCAAAGATTACACAAAGAATTATGTATAAAAAAATTATTCTTAACCTCATTAATACTGGAAAATACTTTTTGAAGAAATTTTCTGTTTTATATTTAAAGTTTTTTATTTCTAGACACATTTTTATTCATTCAGTGTAGCTTATGCTGCTGTTTTGCATAACTAAAGAATCCTGTGTTAATAAATATTTTAAAAAAAGGTCATGGTTTGTATGCACCTTTAATTAAAAACTTTTTTCTGACATATTTTAACAGTAAATATCAATATTTTACCATATGTTGCCTTTGATACATCAAAGATTAAAATACATAATAAGATTAAAATTTGGATAAAGCCTGGTTATTTTTGCAAACCTAAAATCTCTGTAAAACCAGGAAGAGGTTTGGATAGCCAAGAACTATAATGATCAGAATTCGATGTTACCAGAGATTGTAGGTTCTCTTAGTGTTTGGTGACATTAATAAGAGGGTCACTGATTTGCCTTGAGTTATGACTAGTATTTTCAATATCCAAAGTTTTCACTTCATTTAAGGAAAAAAACAATGTCACTCTAGCCATACTTTACACTGTATTTCTCACATCTTCCACAAATTTAGAAGTTAGTAAAATTCTCTTTTACTCCTGTACATAACACTAAGGTGTGAGGCGGACTCTGAATTAAACATAAGTTCTTGTGAGATTTTAAAATGCTTGATTTTCATATTTGTTTTGCATTTATTTGTACTTCATTTTTATTGTGCAGTATGATATTTTCTTTAGAAAAAATTATTTCCTTGATAGAAGCTGCTAAAAAGACTTTGATTCTCATTTGTAAGTTAAAAATTCTTTAAAGAGGTGTAAATAATTTATTTTTTTTGCCAGAAAAATATTACCAGCTACATACAATCCAATACTTTATCTAATTTCCCATTAACATGGTGTTCATCAGAAATCAGCAGGAGAAATCCATCTCCAGAAGCTGCAGCAAAAGTGTTGAATCTAATTACTACACACAGCACACTGCATGTGAGCTTCTAGACAGCACACTCAGCTAACTCTTGGAATAAAGGAGGCATGGCATAAATAAGGATAGGTCATATCTTTGGTGCTTAACTCTTAATGGATGCAAGTGTTTTTCATAAGAAGAAGTGGATGTGAGCAGCATATACTTTTAAACACACATTAGTTGTATTTTTAATTCTGTGACAAAGTGTAGTATTAATCAAGCAGTACTTTGTTTCCAGAGTGCTGAAGACTCCCAGCTGAAATAGATTTACAAAAAGCACAGCAAAGCTTTCAGACAACTAATTACCATCCTTTTTTTTCTCATACTTGGTACCCACTAAGATCATCATGACAGATTTTTCTAAATAACCTAGCACATGATGTACTAGTCTATTCCAAAATAATACCACTTTTTTGGATATGTAAATAAAGCACAACCATTGAAAAACTCTGTCCCTTCACATATGCAAGTTCTTTCTCTTTGGGTTCAAAACTAACCTAGGTCTGACTTTGAATTTTACTATTGCGAAACAGAATCTAAGTATGTTCCGAATTAAGGGAATTCAGTTCCAATGCTTGAGAGTTAACATTAGGTTTTCTTTCTATTCACAGAGACAGGACTAATCTTTTCCAGTTTCCCTGCCCTCTGAGCCATCAAGAGACACTAATTTTAGCTGACATTGGATTCCTATTCATTTCTTTCACTCTAGGAGAGTGTTAAGACATTAGTGACAATGAAGAATTACTTGTCAGCATAGCATGCTGTGTATTGCAGCAATCACTGCATGCAAGAAACTTTGAGGAGTGACAATGATGTCTTGATGTGCGCAAGACTTCAAAATTATTGATGTCACATGAAGAATATCAGGTTTTATATCAAGTTTTAATTGTCATTCATCTTATTACCAAATTTTTAATGTTCTTGAATGGAATTAAAAACACTGTATTTGTCATATTAACTTATACTTCTATTGATACTTCCAAAATTATTTCACAAACATAAAACCATTCAAGCAAGGCTGATAAGTTTTAAATGCCACCTATACATTGCTAATGCTTGCACTAAATCTGCAGTAACAGATTTTATGTTTTGTCTTCTGTACTTAAACGCTACACATGGAACCATAAAATCATAACTATGCCTCCATTTAAAATAGGATACAAAAAGGTAAGATCAGAAAGCCATAAATGGAATTTAACATTTTCAATCTTCTTTAGCATTACCATGTGTTTTTCTTACATTTCTACTTGTTTGAAGGTTTTGTAAGGTAGGAAGCCTTGAAATATTAATATAGTTATAATTACAAACTTTTAATAATCTAACAGGATGTAAGATAAAAGCCACTTGAAGCTCTTTATAGCCTGAGGGACTATGTTGATTTCTTCCTGCACTCATTTCTTAAAGTATTAAAAATGCATTATTGGAAGTGCTCTGATAACTGTTCAGATGTCTATTTATTCAGCTCCCCAATTGTTTATGTTAGAATTATGGACTTGGCTTTCTATTCAGACAGTTATTTAGTTTGCTTGCTTGCTGAGTCTTGAAGCTATTTTAGTTCAAATTATATTAGAGCATCACATACAAAAGAATTCTTTGTTCACAGCCTATCCAACAAAATAGGGAGGGCTTCAGAGGCATCTATAGCTCCAGGGCCCAGTAAATTAGGTCTTGACTAGAAAAATAAAAGGAATAAAAATTGCCATATGTAAGAGAGTGGATTGGATGTGCTGTCCTCCACTAAGAAAAAGGAAACTGTATTCTCTTATAAATTGAAAGTGTGTTCGTTTTACAAACTTTTTCAAAAAATCATATATTCTTAGATAACAGGATCTACTCTAAGATAAAGAAAAACTGTGTTTTATATTCTTTCTGTGCCCCAGATGACATTTTTTCTGTGAGGAAAAAGAGAAGGAAGTCAGATAAGAAATCTCTATGGAATTTATGTTATCTTGGCAACTACCCAATTTTACACCAGCCAGGAAAGCTGTGGAGGTGCATGACTCCAGGGAATCTAAATTTAGCCACACCCTTATTGTTGTACAACATCACAGTCTGAAAGTGGGAAGTTTTTGTAAAAGCTGTTTCAAAATACAATGATTTTCTTCTCCTCTTTCTCTGCTACTGCCCTTTCTGAAAAGGTTGAAAATCAATTTACAATGTATTCTTCTACTGAAGCAGCCACTGAAAGATATCCTGGGAAGGCTAAGACATGAAAACTCTGGTATCACCAAAACATTGCTTTTTTTCCCTTATTCTTTTAATGATCGTATTCTGAAGCAGATATTCTTTTAAATGCTATTCACAAAGAAGAACCCATTTACTTTGTTTCCTGCAGAAGTCTTATTAGCTGTGTCATTTTCCTTCACATTTTTATTTACGTAGTCAAAGCATAGAATTAGGTGGAAAGTGATAAAATTAGGTTTATGTACATTTATGATAGTTATTTTTCCATTGAACATTATTCTCCTGTATTAATAAAAGCTGTAGAAGAAGGACTATTGTTAATTAGATTGATTAATCCTTAATATAATAGTGAGAAAAAAATGTGGGTTTTGTCATGTCTAGGTAAGGCCATTTGCAAAGTCTTTTACATTGCTTTAGAAAAATTTTATCCTGTATTGCTTTTTCCATTTCTTCAGTACTAACTCCCATGAAGATTGTACATATGCTATCCTTCCACACTAGTTAATAATATTTCAGTGTCTACTTTCTTCCCTCACACTTCACAGGGTTGAGGATCCAATTTTAGTTTTATTTCAGAGCTCATTTGAAAGACATTTTATTTTGATCTTTTTGATGTTATTTAAAAGATCAGGCCCCTGTATACCATTTGTATATTTTGGAGGAAAAAAAATTAGCAAAACGGAACAAAACAACACAACAACAACAAAAAAGAGCAAGAGGAATTATGTTTTACAAGAAACACTGGAAAATTAGTAGTGTATTTTAAATATGCCAGGTACTACTTTTGATTCATCTGTACTACAACCATGCATCTTTAAACATCTTTATATGTTGCTTAGTTAAAATTTGATATACCTGTTGAATTCATTAATGTAGTAAACTAAAAGCTCATTCTTTTAATGCTTCCTGCAGTGTTACTTTGGACGAGGAGGGAATAATTTCTAATTTAAGAACCTTTGTGAGAAGCTATCAATCAGAATTATAGATAGCTTTTCATTATAGCAATGAGATATTGATTTTTTTTTCCTATAATGATATGAGCCAATGCCTTTTTTCTTAAGAAGTGTAAGGTTTTTTTTTTTATTTCAATGTTCAGCTAAAGAAGGATATTCACAAACCAACATTTTCAAACTATCAGTAGTGACAATGGTTTGAAACAGTGACAGATAGATAAATCAATCACAGTCCTGGATTTACTATAAGGCGTTTAAGAGTCAACCAAATAAATGTTTATGCTGTTTAACGTTGAGAATTACAGGATGGTGGCCCTGATCTTGGAGGTGTGGGGATGGTAATACAGTGCTATATTTCAAGCAGGGGAAATAAAAATTAATATATGAAGCTATTTAGCCTATTTCAAACCTTGAAAGATTTCAGCACTAATTAAGTAACTGGGGTGTGCATACTTAAATACAAGAGTGTAACAAATGTCAGACACAAATTTGCTGAGACTCAATGTCCTTCATCAGCAGAATGGAGGCTTACTGAATGGAAGAATTGGCAAATACGATACAACTTCATTGAAGCAATATTTTGATGGCACCATATGGCATGAAATTCATACAACCAACTAGAAAAATACATTTTAGAACACATTTATGAGCTATTAGAAACAAAAACTGAAAATTAATTATCAAACTTTCGTAACAGCACTGAAAACATGCCAAAGCTAAATGTAGTAGGAGTTCTGAATACTCAGAAGATCCAAATTGCACGTGAGAGTGAAATTCAGAAAGAATAATTAGGTCAGGGTCTGATCTACTGGGTAAAGTCAAGAAAGAAAAAAAACTATGTCCATCTCCTTCCAAATGAAAGAAATAGCTTAATCTCTGCCACTTTTGACTTGGCACAACATTTCTTGCAAACTTATAAACGTCAGACAAAAAAAAGAAAAAATAAAGTCATTGCAGATCAACAACTTCAACAGCTTTAGAACATTATCTGTCCCTTTCAATCAAGTCCTTTGCAAACAAAAAATTGAAATTAATACAGATTTAATGTACTGCTTATGAAGATTAATGAATTTTAGGAAGTAAAATAACTTAGCTTTTTACTTTTCTAACCATTGGCAACCTGCAATTCCTCTTCTGAGATGAGCAGAACAAATATATAAAGACCTCTTAAAAGAACTGCTTTGTGGAGAAGTTTTGTTTGTACATGTGAATAATGGCTTCTCAGACCTGAGAAGGCAATTTCAAAGCGAGTGTAGACTACGTGGAAACAGAAAATGTCTTTTGGTCTTTTAGCAAAGATACAGCATAAAAGCACCACAGATCTTTTTTTGGCAATGTAATATTTTCTGTTTCTGAGAGTCTGGCACTTTACAGTGGTGTATGATAGGAGAACACGAGACCGCAGACAAAGCCAGGAACTAGAGAGGGTCCAGCCTGATATACAAAAAGAAATCTGAGGACTGGAACAGGTTGCCCAGAGACTGTATGCAACCTCCACTGCTGAATACCTTCAAAAGCATCAAAAAATTGGTGAGTATTCTGGTCTGATATCACAGCCAACTCTGCTTTAGCAGTGATTTGGACCAGAAACTTTCTGAGATTCTTTCCAACCTGAGTTATCCTATAAACACATATATTAGCTAGGAGAGTTTTCCTCATGCCTCTGTCTAGCCTGTTTTCAGTAAACTTGTGATAACCAAGTGTGGATTACAGCCTTACATTTGTAGTGAACTTAAAGTTTCCAACTTTTTGCAGATTGTGAGGGGGAAATTCTAAGCACACATACCATACCGGACTTAAGCCAGACTCACTAAGTGAAACAGCACTCATCTCACTTTGTGTCCTAAATGGCATCTTTTTGTGTCCAATTTAGTGCCTGTTGATGCCTGAAACGCATGTGTTGGTCTGCCTCTTTCTAGCTCTCAAGGCATTGTGTACCTGTGTCACAGTCTACCACAGAGAGAATACCTTTTATTAAAAAAAGCAGGGAAGTAAATATGGTCTTTTCTATTCGTCCTTTCTCATTCCCATCTATGTTTACTTTGCTAACCTCTCATTCGTTCCTTTTACTCACTGCTGCCAAGAAACAACTTTCTACATCAGCAGAGAAAATAGACAATCTTTTTATATGCCTTCTTATTTTCCCAAAGCTTCTTTTGACCTATTTTTTTTTTTTTCCTTTGGGGGATAATGTGGAAATGTGTATATATATATATACGTATGTATGTATACGTGGATGTATATATAGGATACATTTCCTGTCTGGGCAGAGGGAGAGAAAATAATATGTATTTCTTTCTTTGCAGTAAGGCAGATCTTGCAAATATGATGTCATAGACAATTATCAGGGTTAAATCAAATAATATCAAACTTAATTGATATTAATACCTTAAAGATTAGGAGATGCTCTGTAGATTGTTGTGAATGGTGTTCCATAATTTCAGAGGCCTATAGAGTCATCCTTAAAGCATCAAGAACAGAGAGCATACAGTAATATGGACTATATACAGTGACTGTAATGAGTTAATTTCTTATTTGTTCTTCTAAAGGACAGTTCTGAGATCTCTGAGATTTCTTGCTTCTTCAGGTCTGCTTCTTCAAAATGTCAGTGATTTGAATGAAAAGGATTTAGAGAAAACAAGTGTGCTATTTTCACATTCTTTCTATTTGTGCTGAAAGTTTAATCAAACCTGCCAAAAAAATTACTCTTGTCATGGAGATGTCTGGGTTGTTTATGTCCTAAACAAAACCATTCAAAGCTGGCCTATTCTATTACTGAAATAAAACTGCCTCATCTGAACAGAGAGAACAGATGCTTTGGCAAGGTATAATTGCCTAGTTTTTCTTTTTACTGTGATATCTTATGCTTAAATTTTGTTAGTAAACTATTAATTAATAGTAAATATTGGTAGTAAAAAAAAAAAAAGGAAAAAGCAAAGTAAATGAAATTTCAAACTCACCTCTGCTTAGTCTTCATAATTCACAAAGACTAAGCCACATTTTTAGAAAAATACGAATATTCACTGACTGAATTTTCTTTTGAATCTGTTGAGGTTTTTGGACTTTTTAGTTTGGTTCTTTTTTCCTGCATAAATCTCATTTCTCAAAAGATATAAGTAATGTCTTGTTATCTATATCAACTATATTTACATAAGCATTCCCTACATGTATTTGTAGATGTTCCTAAAACATAAAGGACATCGTGTTCTTGAAAAGCATATCTCAAAAGATAGATAAAGCTAAATATGCGATCTAAATGTTTGTACTGCATGTGCTGGGAGTCAAAAGCTGGCCTTTGATACAGTCATAATGTGCAGGACCCAATTTCAATTGACTACCCAGTTTCTGGCTCTTGTGAAAATGTCTTTCTACAATTGCCAGTCAGCACTCCCAATTTCCAGTATGACTATGAATAAACAACCTCTTATCTGCATTTTGGTGTGACTTCTCAGAGCATCATGCTTAAAGCATGACTCTTTATTCACAACAAAGTTTGTCAAGGCTGCAAGATAAGTATTACAAAGTAGAGAGCACAGGCACTTCTCAATATGAGGTTTGGTGACTTTTCCATGCTTTCATTATTAAATATTTGGAAGAAATTTATTGTACATGCTGGGTTGCTTTGGCATGTTTCTAAAGCTACATCAGAAGCAATGAGTGTGACTTTCAGATTCATAATTAAGACTTCTTTAGCATATCCTTCGGGTTTTTTCTTTAGAAATTTAACCATTGCAACTGTAGTTATTTCAACCCACCTTTTGGGCAGAGAGGAAGCCTGTACAATGGAATGCTCCTTATTTCACTTCTGAAGATATTTTGGCAAAAAAACCCGTGATTGGAGACCTGTATATACCTTAGGAACCTTAGGAACAGAATCCAATCCCAAAGTCAACTGATACTTCTACATTTCAAGTTAAAGTGATGGCATCTAAGTAACCCTGCAAGTAATTTTGTAAAATATCATCATGTTCTCCATTACAGATTCTGTCATTCTTAACTGAGTTACTTAAAAACTTTTCAACATAAAGAGAAAATGAAGCATTGGAAGCTTATCATGAAACACAAAAAAGCTGTACTACAAACTCAAATAACAGATACTCCTCAGCTGTCCCCATGCCTAAGTAAATATTTGCAAAATAAACATAAACAATGGTGACAGCAATTGAAGATTATTTATATGACAATACTGGGAGTTGAATAATTTTCCACACAAAATAGATTTAACTGAAAACTCTTCAGAGTATTTGAAATTAACAAGAGATACAGCAAGATAGTATTTGAAATGCCCAAAGGTCCATTTGAACAAACCTTAAACAATATACAGCAGAGAACACCATTATAAATTAATATACCATGACCCTGTTCCTTATGGTTGATTCATTATCTATATATTTTAAAAAGAATAAGAAACTGCATTGCTTTAAAGTATTGAAAAGTTCCTGATCCTAACAATCCCCTAGAGGATTCATATTGCTCTTGATAAGAGAAATATCTGCTGTATATGAATACTTGTAAAGATTTTTCATTATTTCAAAAAACATTATGGAAACCAAAAAGTCATATTTAATTACTTATAGCAATTTATTTATTAACAATTAATTGATGAGTTTTGCATTTAAATTATACAACCTACAGCAAAGCAACTGATTTATAAACCTGAATTGACACGTGCATGAAAGCATCACTGGAATCAAATTCAAATAGAAAATATTTCTCAGAAAGTTATATCCTTGATCTTCATATGATCTTATCATTTGCTGTTCTCCCCTAGATGCTTGACATATTGAAACAAATATAACTGTAATCAAAATTGCAACACAATTGTTACTTACAGTAAAGATGGTCTGTAAGAAAAGGTTGGAAAAATTTAGGAAAAACTGTTATGTATTATTTTTATAGTTTCGCTAGTGTCTATATTGTATATCAGCTGTGAAAGCATTGCAAAATAACAAGTGCTTAACTTCTTTTGAAAATAAAAATATATTGTCAAAAAATGCTTGCAATATTTAAAACTTCCCTACAAAAAAATAGAACTTCTAAAATAATGTTTATTTTAATAATATACCCTTACAGAGGCCTTATCAGTCTAGTATCTTTCAACAAGTCAAATTTCATAAGTTTTAAGAAAAATTAAAATCTGAAAGACAATGATCATGTAGTAAATTTCAAAGGAAATCAATTTTAAGTTAAAAATCCTCACATCATTTTATTTCTGTTCTTTCAGGTACACACTATAATTTTCCATGTAATTATTGAACCACCTCTATGTACTCGACTACCTGGATATAAAATTGATGGAAAAACTCATCATTCTGATGAGGCAGTATTTTTTGCTGCTGTGTTACCCAAGTTATTTTTACCTTCCCCTGTATCACCATGTGTCATCTGTTTTGCAGGCTCATCAGAGCATATTCACCTAAAAAAAGTTATCTGCCATTCTATTGACGCAGGGATTGCTGATACACTTGATTGTTCCTGCCCTCCTTCTATTTTTGTGGCCTTTTACACTAAAGATCTTAATTTCTAAGGTACTGAAATGCTTTGTGATTCAGGGAATGTCAGTATGGTCTGTTCTAGATAAGATATTTATTAAATGGATGACTGTAATTCACAGCTGGGTATATTTGATGGGTCAGAAGGTCTTCTTGAGCGCTATAGTCCTAAAACTAAATGTGATTACATAAGGTGGGAAGTAGAAGAGATATTTAATTACTAAATCACATAGGCTATTATTTGTGAAGGCAGTGATGCATCATGAATAAGGCAAGTGGAGCACATTGCTTTTATCCTCTCCTTTTAGTAAGCAAGGACACCTGCATCATTCCTCTGTCGGCTGTTTATTCTGTCTGTGGAGATTGTTCTCGTGAGCATAGTACAAATTAGATTCTTCCTTCTAAACAAGACAGGGGTCTAAAATGCATTGCCATGCTTGTTAAAACAGATATTAGCATCCTTCTTAAGCAATTCTTCTGAAACTAATTTAGATATTCTGTGTGTGTTTATTGAGGAGATGTCCTCTTCCATTGATTATTTTTGTCATTCAGGCTATCCCCACCTTCCTGGGACTGCAAGGTGATGGTTGCATGGGTTTTGACCTACCTACTTGAATGGGCATGGTAAACTACTGAACAAGAGAAACTCCTGGATGTGATGAGATGGATTTATGAGAATCTAACAACAGTAACAGAAGTGCCATGAGGAGATGGTTGGACTTCACTGATGGCTCAGGAGTAGGTATGCAAGAAAAAGGCAAACATTATAGGAGGTGAAAAGGACCTTTGGGAAAGGGAATCTTGCAAGGCCCAAGATACTGAGAAAGTCATATCAGCAGTAGCACATGGCTGAGAACACCTCCATAACAGTAGAAGAAATACCAGATTTGAGTACAGATATCAGAACATGATATGAAAATTAATTAGGGATGTATTTTTTATCTGGTAGGGAACAGTAGTAAAAAGGAAAAAAACTGAGAGAGAAAAAAAAAAAAGGAAAAGAAAGCAGCAGCCAAGGATGAGTTTGGGCTATACAGGTAGAGTAGCTACTGGTTTTGGTGCTTGATTATCACCTCTGGGGAGCACAGCAAAATAGAACTGTTATTCTGACTATACATAATGTGTTGAATCTGCTTCTGCTCTTGGTTGGACCAAGGGCATCCAGACACCTTTGTTTGCTTAGTGGAGATTGTCCAGACAGTCCTGCTACTGTCACCTTTTCTGTACCCCTTCTGGGTCTCATGACACCACAACCATCCACGCAGCTTCCCAGCACACTTTTAGTCTGGCTATAGGAAACATGTGATTAAAAACCAGGAACAGATATGGACTTGAGGCTGTTTCAGATGAAGGCACTATTGTAGGTATAATTGGATTAACACTGCATCAGCCCCTAGAAAACGGAGAACAGGTGAACAGGAAAATTACATAAAATTATACATAAAGAACAGCCATCTAGTTCTGTTCTGTTACTTTGTAGTTTGAGAACAACGAACAATGAAAACTTTTCAGACTTTACAGAGTAACTTTGAAAACCTTCATCTTCTTCACTGTCTCAGAGTGTTTGGTCTACAATGATGCACTGGAGAATGAGTCATAGAACAAACTGAATTAGAAGGCACCCATAAGGATTCTAGAGACCAACCCCTGGCCTTGCACAGGACCCTCCCCAAGAGACACACCCTGTGCCCAGCTGCACCATCCAAACCCTTGCTGAACTCTGTCAGGATTTGTGTTTTGACTACTTCCCTAGGAAGCCTGTTCCAGTGCCCAACCACCCCTCTGGCTGAAGAACCTTTTCTGAATACCTAACTTAAATTTCTCCTGACATAATCTCAGGCCATTCCCTTGGATCCTGCCACTGGTCAACACAGAGAACAGGTCTGTGCCTGTCCCTCGTTTTCCCCTCAGGAGGAAGTTGTAACTGCAGTGAGGTCTTCCCCCAGTCTCCTCCAGTCTGAACAGACCAAGTGACCTCAGCTGCTCCTCATACGGCTTCCCTCCCAGATGTTTTATCACCTTTGTTGCCCTCCTCTGGATGCTTTCTAACAGCTTAATATCTTTTTTATATTGTGGCATCCAAAACTGCCCCCAGCACTTGAGGTGAGGCCATGTTTACATTGAGGACATTTGCATTGATGACTGACTTTCAGGAAGGCTCGTTGGAAGCTCTGGTCAATATTACAGTTGTCTACACGTGTTCCATGGATTTGAAGATGAACTCTAATAGTTCATATTCCATGCAGTCTCCTCTTCTTCTGCTTAAAGAAAGAATTAAGAAGCATTTGAAGCATTTCTCCTTTGATAGTCTGCTAAATGTTCTCCCAAAGGTCAAGCTGGTCAGCATGACTAGAGAAGACATGTGACAGAACCAAAAAAACGGCATTTCAGACAGGAAAAAGGCATTAAAATAGCTTAACCAGAAATCTGAAGTTAAAACAAACAAGAACTAGTCTTATGGAAGTGTGTTGAAAATACAAGCTTAAAAAATCTATAATGTGTAAAAGTTTCAGCCCTCAAAAGTACAATCTAGACAAACACTTATGAAATTATCCATTAATGTAAGAATATATCAAGGTAAATTAGATTTTTGTGTGTGTTTTTCCAGCATAATGGCCAAATGCAACTTGGCTTCTTTTAATCTGACTACTTTGAAACCACTGTAAATAGCACAGTTAGACATAAGCAGGACTAATATAGGCAATGTCTAGCCTGAGGTCAGTGGAGCATGGCTGTCCTTCTCCAGGGCTAAAACAACAAAACATTTTGTGAACAGGTGAAGGTAAAATGCAATAATCTGTTCTCAGAGTTGAAACATCACGGGCAGGGACATGACATGATTTCTGAAATGAGAAATATTTTTACTAAAAAATAATACCATGGCTTTCAGTGCTGACACTAAGTACCTTTTTCATAGAGTCCTTTATGATTGCCTACATAGGAAATGAATACATTCAATTTTCAGCAGCATCATTCAGTCTCATGGTGATCTGGATAACACACTACCAATTAATTAAATTCAGAAAGAAGTTGTAATTAATTCTCTGAGCAATTATTTAATTTCAGTCCAAGCAAACTGATTCTAACTAAAAATGTACATGTTTTTCTCTGGCTCACTGTGCTTCAAAGGACTATTCAAATATAACCTGCTGGTTTTTTTCTTCTCCCATTCCTCATTACTAAGAGTTTAAATAGAGTTGGATTTATTGTCACAGAACACGTCCAACAAAATGTGCATGAACAGACAACAGAAACAATGCATATAATATACAGACAATTCTGTCAAGTATTGATTGATGCCTTTGCTGCATATGCTGGCGAAAGCTATTATAGAGATTCAGCTAATGCGTGAAAACATTTATTTGCACCTATTCCTTTACATTTTTTTTCGTCACTACACATGTACTTAAGATTTATCATGAGAAGCTTAGAAAATAGTTGATGTTCCTATTCATCTGATATATTTTAACAGGGTTTCACTGGAACTGCATCAAATAAAAAAGCAAAACTTACTGAAACCAATTGTGCTACTCCCACCATATGCAAAAGTTAAACATTTACAAATGCTTTCCTAACTCCATGAACAAGGGACATGCATATATTTTCAGTGTTGTTGCCTGAACCAGAATGCAATCATTCATAGAAGTGATCAATCTGCTTTGACACTTCCCCATGTTTCTAGGCTTTTATAATGAGAATTCTTTTTATAATGAAATAAAATGTAAATCATACAGGAAAGTAAAATGTGAATTCTGTATCTTTCCTTCTTTTCTTGGGATACAGCTGCAAAATATCTACATATCAGTCCTTAGAACTAGATAAAACCTTCAGCTGTGCTTATCATGTTTCGGTTGGATTTGTTTGACTTTTAATGGAGGAATGGATTGCCTTTTTAATTTTTTTGCTTAGCTTTTTTTTTAAGGAACATATTTATGTCATCTTTTCAAAGGAACAAATTATGTCAGACACTCTTACAGGACTGATGTGCCAATTTTTCTTCTGCTGGAAAACTAAATATATGTGTGTGTAAATCCGTTTTTTTTCAAGTGTTCTTTGGCTGTCTCAAAGAACAAACTGTAAAATACAGTTTTATCTTCTTCCTCCACATCCATTCTTAAATGTTATCTCATTTACCAGTCTTAAAAAAAAAATTACAAGGAAAAGGCATTCTATCAGCAGAATTGACATAGGAAAAACATTCTCCTACATGGAACTGTACAATGTAAACTGGAATGGTAAAAGTTAAAGAGTTTGTTAGTTTCTTTTCACTAAAGTGAACATAAATCATTTAACTGGCATAATTTTCAATGGGGATTGCTTGCGGGGGAGGTAGAATTTCAAGATATTTTGATTTATTGCTGATTTTTTTTTTTTTTTTTGGTACTCTCCTACAGGTAAATGGTGTCCAGATGATGTTTTAAAATTGTCTAAATCAACTATGTGCTTTGTTGGAGTCAAGCCTTGTTGCTGTTGCCAATTAGCATTCCCGTTCTTTTCCACTATTGTCAATAGAGGTTTCAAATCTATTGTCATTCAGTTTTCAAAAGTATTAGACAGCTAGAATAGAAATTTCTCCAAAATTTTCATAATTCGTATGTTTTAATCTTTATAATTATCTTGTCATGTCTTTTCGATTCTCCATTTCTTGATATCAAGTTTTGTGATAAACTATGCCAAACTTTTAATTTTCACATTTTACTTTCTCCACTTTGATAAAGCATGTAAATTCTGAGCATATATGTCTGTGTAGCATAATGTTCAAACTGGTGACACTGGGTAATATCTCAGAACTCTCAGGTTCTGTCCTAAGAATCCTGAAACATCCTTGGTTTTGACATCAGAAATAATGCTTACATGAATCAATCTAGAAAAAAGAAAAAAAAAATTGAGAAAGTCAAGGAAAACAATAGTGTCTTTCAGAAATTAAGTGCTAAACAATTTTAGCAAAGCCTTTTTAATTTTTCAAAGTTGAGAAAATTCAGATTTTTACTATTTATAAACATAATTAATGCAGAAAATACAGAGAAAGATGTAATTTTTATAATTAGTTGAATTTTTATTCACAAGTTTTCAACTTGAACATCCACAGGTATTATGAAGAAAGTGCTAGGTGCTCTTTAAAGATGTTTTTGTTTAAAGCAAGTAAAAGATTCTAAAGGGTATAATACAAGACTGAGAATATAAAATCTATGAGTAAACATAGAATTTGTTGATTATAAATGGTCATAAATTCAGAAATATGTGTAAAGAGTTCATGGAGAGAGAAGAGCAACATGGGAGGAATCTCAATTGAAATGAAAAGATGAGAAATTGTACATAAAACTATGAATGCAATTTCTTTGACTGTATTTATGCTAAAATAAACTGTAAATGTAGTTCTGTTTTAACTGAGTTGAAAAGGGCAAATAAAAGAAAGGCTTGCATCCTAATATTAAATAAAGACACTGTGGCTTTAACAACTTCCTTCAGTCTAAGCCACTAGCATGGAAAACTGAGACGGCAAGAGCTAATGAAGATCTAATGTAAATTTTAATATTTATATAAGCTATGTTAATATAATCACTTAACATTTGGGATGATTATTCTCATATAGGATCCTACTGGGATCTTGTGTGCCTCTGCCCTCAAATACAGCAATTACCCTCCTTTTCCTTTGTAGTAATTTAACAGATGGGATAACTGAATATTTGTTTGCATGTTATTAGCTGTGGATCATAGAACAGTCCAATTTCAAGGAGGTATATGTCTGGTAGCATTATCATTTAGTAGTCAAAGGATGCTGCACTGTGAAAAATGAGGATATTTATCAAATTTTTGAGGCTAGATGTTGCTTAACTTCATATATCAGATCTAAGCTACTTTAGAGGAAATGAATCATTCTTTGAAAGGTCCTGTCTCTTCCCATGAGATGTAAAGGTAGTCTAAAGCTCCACAAATACTTTGTGCTGAAGTAAAGGTTGGCAAGATGTATCCAATTCTAAATTAGTGAATCTAAGCCACTGATTCTATGTTCTTTAGTTGGCTTCATGTAATTTTAAGTCTCCAAAACGAACAGTGTTTTTATACCACATCACCATCTCCTGATCATTATGGTTGCCATAGAAACTTAGCTCAAGTTTTATCAATATAAACTCAAATAATTGAATTGTGATTAAGCACAGTAGGACAAAGAAGATCTCACACCACACCCTTGTACTTCAAAGCAAATTACAAGGTCATGAGTCCAGGCATGCAGGAACAGGATCTTCAGGGTATTTCCACTGCTCCTATCAAGGTGCATCTGGGCAAAAGTAAGGGCTACAGAGACAAGAGCTGTGACTCTCAGTTGGTATGTACTGTGAGTAAAGTAATCTTCTGGCTGCCATGAGTTAGAGCTGTTGATCAGGTTTCAGCACAGGAAAAAACCCTAATTTATTTTAAAATAGGGAAAATGCTGATATAAATGACATGCTAGAACTATTGACTGACAGAAATTCTTTGTTAGAATTAAGAACAAGGAAAAAAGCAGGGAAGCAGATTATTTCCTTTTTTTTTTTTTAATTCATTTAGAAAGACGGAGGTCCTGTGACTTGATAAGGCTCTGTATTCTTTACCTCGCTGAGATAAGATAATGTGGCCAGCAGGTGCAGTAACAGGCATTGCAGAGGATTTGAATGAAGATACTAGCTAATGGGCCAGTTGTCCGACAGACTTCTTGTACTGAGACCGTGATCTTTCACTCAAGGGACCACTTATATGAACCTTCCAGTTCTATGCAATACTTTATTTTCATGAAGTGGTAACTTCAAAGCTTTGAGTCCTCAGCTGTGCTTTCAAATTTGGTTGAAATTGGATACCTTACTTGAAATTTGTTGGGTAGACTGACAGACTAGCAGATAAATGGTCATGGACGATATGATTGCATAAAACTTTTCTTTTTAGGAAACCAGGATAAAAATAAACCCCCTTTATTATAACACTCAGTAGATTTCTGGAATTGCAAAGAAAGCTTCCATAATTACAGTACTATACTTCTGAGGCTGTTTGAAGGTATATAATGGTTATAACTGTTATTCTTGTCTGACTATCTGTAAAATTGCTGCATGCCACTCATTCCTAATGGCTGTTTAACAATTTTTATTGTTGAATATGTGCTACAAACTGACTGTAACTGGAAGAAAAAAAAAAGCAAGACAAAAAAAATCTCTATATTAATTTAGAGTTGTCTCCACCGAGGTCTGTAAACAAAACCTATTTATTCAGCTGGAAGCATGATGAGAAATATACAAGCTGGGTTGTTCAGTCCAAGAGAACTGAACTCCTTAGAATCATTAATATTGGAAAAGACCTTTAGGGTCATTGAGTACTGCCCAGTGCTGCCAAGGCCACAACTAAATTGTTTCCCCAAGCACCACATCTACACATATTATAAATATTTCCAGGGATAGTGACCCCACCACTTCTGTGGGTAGCCTGTTCCAATGTTCTATACCTCTTTCAGTGGAAAATTTCTTTTTAAATATCCAGATTAAATCTTCTTGGCACAACCTAAGGCTGTTTTCTTTTGTATAGCCTCTTGTTAATTGGGAAAGGAGACTGACACCCACTTTTCAAGTAGTTGTAGAGGGCAAAAAAGTCCCCTCTGAGCCTCCTTTTCTTTAGGCTAAACAACCCCTCCAAATTTTAAAATCCATTTTTTCTGCATTCCAATTGTTATTTTCAGTAAACAGATAGGCATTTATCTAGAGGCAGAAGAATATTTGCCTGTAAAATAGCCCATTCTGATGAAATTATCAAGGTTATAATGTATGCAGCATTCAACAAAAGGAAGTTACCTTTCTGGAAACTTACAAATACTTGGTCTGATTAGATTATTTACCCTTTTAAACAACTCACCTAAATATGGATTTGCCTAGTGTTTGTTTTTGTCAGGGTGATGAAGACCCTGCTAGAAGTTTGAAGCAATGCTAAGGTGATGAAGAGTCCATTGCTGGCATTGAAATTACAATCTGGGTACTATTAAGACCAACATCACCAGAATTTAACATTAAATTAATATTTTTGATTAAATACTGAGAAATGATTTTTGAGTTCTTTATCTCATATTTTTCAGTAGCAGAGCCATAACTTAGAAAAGGGGTCTCATTTTGTTCTTCTTTACTCTTATGTTAAGACATCTATTCTCATCAATAGAAGTCACACATGCTTGAGTTTGTTGACCTGTTTTCTCTTCTCTTGCAATTGTCAAGCACAGAACAGCTGAGCTGGAAGGACAGTAGTGGTGAAAAAAAGGAAATAGATTTTTTAATCAAGCTCTTAATTTAGTTAAAATGGTGTTTGTCATTCTTACTTTTTATCACTTATTGTTCTTACTTTTTATCACTTACTATTCTTATTTTTTGTAATTTATTTTTCATCTCTATATTATCAATGCATGTCCATTAGCTCAAAAGAATTTATTTTATTTGCTGATGGATAGACCCCTATAATGGCATGGCAACAGTCCCTTAGAATAATGTGAGAGTCAAACATTCTTCCCTTGTCACCTTGTGCTGGTCTAGTCTCTTTCATAACAAAAAGAAAGTTGGAATACTAAATAAAGAGTTGTTTAAATCACTGCAAGAGGCTCATTGTGCCATATTGATCCTTCCTGGGCAAAATCGAAAAATAATGCGCTATAGGTGAACTGACCTTATGTGTAAAGTCAATGCTTAAAATTCACCATTTCATTGGCTTTCTAGATTACAGAGTTATGATATGCATTCCTGCATCTAACGCTGTTCATCTAGAGGTTTGGGATGATTTTGCTATTAAGTGCAAGTAAGAGGCAAGATGCCAAACTTGAGGCAGTAGGTTTTCACTACTGGACTGGGTAGAGGAGGTATGGGTCTTTTTTTAAAGCTATTTCATCTCTTACTTGTATGCATCCATTTGCTCCAACGGCACCTCAGTGTTTTGTTTCCCTTAAAAGATGTTGGATGTGAGATTCTCTTTTTGATGAAGGGCTATTCAGAGCTTAGTGTTTTCATATCTTAAACCATTCCATGCTGAAAATATATACCCTTTCCATCACATGCCAGAAAGAAGACAATAAAACTGCCATAGCAGAATAGACTGCAAGGTAAGTAACTGTTTTCTAGTTCTTAAAGACAACTTGTAAAAAGAAAATGGGCAGTTTTTTATAACCATATTTGAAAAATTTGATGTATTTATCTTGAAACCTGGAAGAATTTTTATATCATCAGTAAGTTCTGACCTATTGATCTACCTTCCATCTGGTGACACCATTTATACTCATGCAGAGCACAATCAATAGTAGAGAAAAAACATATTTTTCCTGTATTACAGTGATATTGTAAGTGACAGTATGGTCAAGGGAGAAGGCTTTAATAATAATAATAAAAAAAAATTAAAATAAGAAATATAGTTTGGGGTTAATAGCTTGCCCATATTGATTTTTACCAGGGTTATTTGCCATATTTTACCATCAGAAGGAGTTGTCATCTCTGCAAAAGCCATTTATTTTCCAATTAATTATTTCAACTTGGGTAAGAAAATAAGAGCACCAAGGGATTATTATGTTTTCCCAAAAACTAAGGCAAACATTCCTACCCCAGGGTTATAACAACTTTCTGCCCCATTTCCTTTGGGTCTTTGGGATCCTTTAAGCTTAATATTTTTCAAAAAATGTGAAAAGATACCAGTTCTTTCCCCAGCCTCAGCAGTGCAGACTATCATGCCACAAACAAAAGATGTTTCCAGAGGTCCTAAAAGGAGAGGGGAAGGCAAGAGGACAACCATGGCTTACGCTCCAGCAGAAATCATTCAGAGAAACATAGGCCTTCATTGACAGGCTTAGGCAACAGCCACTGCTCAATAGCACAGAGGAAACGTAAATAAAAGTCTCAGAAAGAAGAGTCCTTCCTCACTTCAGAGCCAGCAAGTATTGTTTCACAGAGTCTGTTTTAAGGGATGAAGCTTACCTGAAAGCACTGCTCACATAAATGAGATCTTGATTGTATCTTCACAGCCCTGTCTGACTGTATCAATTGACTATGGACACTGGAAAATAAAAAAGGCCAAACAAACTTTAAACTGTTGCTGCCAAATTCACATAGTTTTAACATTTAGGAGGGCAAGAGACCTGAGTGTGATAGAAATCAAGACAGAAGATGTTAAAAGGCCTTCAGTATAAGGAAACTCAAGGAAATTAGTTTGGGCTACATGATTAGCTGCTTATCAAATCTATTTTAGAAAGCATTAAATGGTGAAGACGACTCTGGGGAAACAAGGGGAACTCTAACACAGACACTGTGAAGACTGTCCAAGGTGAAACCACTGTGTTAGGGGTCAGGCCACCTGCCACATGTTGAGAAATTAGACTGGTGTCATGCTGCCCCAGATCTGTGGTGCTTGTCATACCTGCACTGCAGGGCCTCAATTATGTGAGAAGTAGTTGAGTGCTGTGGAACAGAAATCTTAGAATAGAACTTATAACTCACCTTTCTTACCTTATTACATGGATTTAACTGTGTGTCACTGAGTGCTGTGTTTCTGTTCTCATATCCATCTGATTCAGATTCCCTCCAGGACAGCATAAGAACAAGAATAGCACAGCTGACATTTTGGGTCACTGGTTTTACTGAATGCCATCTGAAAGCTGATGCAATCTTCTCTGGAGTTTCCTGCATTCACAGGTGACCAGTATCAATGTTTCAAAAGAAGAGGAAAGGAAAAAAAATCTTCCTTTCCTCTTCAGTGAGTTTCTACTTTTAAAGCCCCTCCCATCAAAATCTTTGGTGTTGCTCCCCTACAAAAGTAGCAGGACTTGTGAACAAATATCAAGAAATCATAATAAGCATTGTCTGCATGAACTGCCTATGAAGATGACATAAATTTATCATTCTTGTAATCACAGACCAGAGTATACATACATGGTTCTTAAAATTTGTAAAAAGAGTTTGCATCTCTCTGATGGGGCCCTGTGGCTTCATGCAACTCCAGAGAGGCTGTGCCTGTCAGTGCAGCACCCTTTCTTAGTCACTGTATTCTTTAAAAGTGAAGAAACTGCCAAGTTTATCTAGCACAAAGTTGCTTGATTCTCTCTCAGCCCTGAAGCAATCAGCAACAAGTAGTGAAATTCACATACACCAAAAAAAACCAAAAAATCAAAACCCAACCCAACCAAAAACTCCCAAAACCAAACCAAACCAAACCAAACCAAACCAAACCAAACCAAATCAAATCAACAAAAAAAAAAAAAAAAACTAAACAAAAAAACCCAAAACTAAACAAACAAAAAAACTCCTGCCTTTAAAGTTAGTGAGAAAAGAATTGTAATAGTAGAGCTGATATTGTTCTTACAGCCATCCTTTGGGAATTGTAAATTCCCTGGAAATTTCACAGAAACTTCGGCTGAAAGATTATTCATCTGAAACCAGTGAATGAAGGAAAACACTGCTGGAAGGGTAAAAAAGAGAAGTGTTTGCTCTGCAGCAGCAATTAATTTTTTAACTCTTCGAGGGAAAGATAAAACACGATGTCAATTATCTTTCTGTACTTGTGCACTGTATAGCAAAGGTAAGGGAAGTGTAGCAGCTACAAGTTTTGCAGGGACTAAATTATTAAGCACAAATACTTTTGATATAATGGAAACCTAAGGTTTAAGACATTGGGAATATTTTCTGTAAAACTCCCCCTTCATTCTAAGATTATTTGTTTCTATTTTGTTCTACTAGGCTTTTGTAGATTTTCTGTTAGTAAAGAGGAGATGAATTGACATGGACAGCTACAAAAAAAAAAAAAAAAAAACAAAAACAAATCAAACAAAACACCCCCAAACCAACAACAACCATAACCTCCCCCATCCCCGTCCCCCTCAAAAAAAAGCCAAATGAGTTTTGTCTCAACAAAAGGAAGCCTCAGGTTTAAGGGTAATTTTATGTGAAAGATGGATGAAGGGGAAGCTTTCTAGGGAACCTGTAGCACACAGAAATGAATCAAAGCATGAAAAGAGCATGCAGAGGAAAGGAGGCCACTACAGAGAAGAAAAATTACTTGTTTATATCCCTGCTTAACTTGGATAATTCAGGGAGATTTCTGAGTGGAACCACGTATTTTAGCTATAGACTCATTAAAGAATACACTCAGTTGTCTGCAGAAGGTATTGAAGTAATAGAATTAAAAACAAAAAAATCTGCAAGTGTGATTGATATTTCTCTTTAGGCTCCAGGGAGACTTAAAGATGAAACACAAAAATCTCAAATCTCTGTCTCAAATATAGTGTGGAGGCAGAGGACTGACACATGTGACATCAATTATTTCAGAAAGCTGCAGGGGAACCCGAGGACTGACCATTATCTCAATGCATCCAGCATGTTAGTTAGTTGAAACTGCCTGAAAAATTAAATTAATCTGCATCTGAATAAATATGAACAATTATGGTTCATAGATATGAATAATTAGGGAAGAACAGTATGGATTTTGCAAACAAACAATGGTTTTCACAAATATACAATTCTTTCAGGTAATCAGCACACCTTCAGACTGGTGCAAGAAGGATGATAAAGTGCTCCTTGACCTTGATTAGGTGTTGAAAAAAGTCTTCTAATGATTCTTATAGAGATGAAGATAACTGTGGAGAAGGGACTAAAATGCATAAATAAATTCCTTATCAAGAGGTAGAAAACAAGTGGAAAAAGTAGTTAGATTTCACAGGGGAGGAAGATTATCAGAAGTATTCCTTAGTGATTTGCATTTGACTCCATAATTCTTAATTTAGTCTTTAATGATCTTGAAAAGATGCTGAGCAGTGAGGCGGAAAAGCCTGTCAAAGTTAATAAGTTATTTGGTACAATACCTATAACCAGTGGCTGTGTAAAATGCAAAAGCACTTCCTAGTAGTGACTGACTAGGTGACAGAATGGTGGACAAATACAAAGGATAAAGTAGAAGCCCACTTTTTTACTTTAAAAATGTCCTTTAATTAATCTTTTGATAAAGATTTTTGATAAAGAAATTTTCAGAAGGTAAATATATAATTGAAGTCATCAACCCATTTCAGAAACAACATAGTAGCCTTAGAGAGCTCTCCAAAATACTGTTTCAATTCAAAATTAATATTTACAAATTACATCTTTTTGTCTGTGGATATTGTTCCCTTGATTTTCAGGTTTTGGACAGGATGGAAGAGAATGAAACATCTGATTTATGTTCTATTAAATACAGCCCATCAATGAAAACTTCTGATGTAATATTATGATTTAATTTTTTTTACAAGCAGATAAACCATTGATATCTGTTTCCCATGTAAAGGTCCTGAAATAATTACCATTAAGCTACTGCAACTTTTAATGATCTTTTAAAATTAATATATTAAATCTGTTTTATAAAGCTAGGCCAAGAGTTAGAGAACCTAATACATATCATAAAGCAAGGAATGCAACCTAAAGTCTCCCAAAGATAAATCTGCAAAACTTTTCTACATATTCTTTCCCAGGGCACTTCAGTCAACATGACTTCATAGAAACTGTTGTTCATGCATATTTTTCTGTCTATTGTTTTGTTTTTCTGGGAATGATAGAAGAAGTAGATTATTTTCTTATACTGAGAAATTGTGCATTTTCTACTTTTTATATCCTTTCATTTTTGTCTGCATTATGCATGTGATTGGTTGTGGGTGTTTTTTCCTGTTTTGGGTAGCAAAGTATCTTTAGTATAATGATTTTATGGTGCTCTCTCGTTTGTTTTCTAAAGTTACCCTTCTGTCTTCAGAGATGCTGATAAAATTCAGGCAATTCTTAGTCAACTCCTCATTCAGTTTTTTAAGTTTAAGAATACACTTGTTCCCCATCTGTAGCAGAGATACACAGTACTTTCACTTCAAAATGATAAGCACTAAAATCAGCAAGATTTGTAGAATCATGGAATCATTTAGGTCGGAAGCATAGGCTTTCATTCTGTAATGAAAGGGTCATTGAGTGTAACCATAAGCGAAGGAGTCATTTCTGTAGCTCTTGAGAAAAAAAAAAGTAAACAGACAAAAAAAACTGAATAATCCTTTTAAAAAAACAAAAATAATCTAAAATAATTTTAAGAAAAGTTAGCAGAGCCACTGAATTCAGTCTTGAGTTTTTGACAATCTCACTATAATTGATGATGCAATTAATAATATCTCTTGAAGGTTTTTGGGACCCTATGAGTGTCTGACCATCATGTCAGTACTCCAGGTACCTTACCATGTTCCTATTACAGAGTTTTAAGGTATTGCAACCTTAAAAAATGGCTGGTTGTCTAGCATTCAGTATGATAAAATGTTAGTACGTCAACTTTTCATTGATCTTATAAATTTGTATAATTTTGTTTGCAGTCTTTATAAAACGTATAATTATTAAAGGTGACACTCAAGAAGCTGACTTATAAATAAATCAAATTAATATATGCTATATTTAAAATGAAAATAATTTTATCAGTTATCTCTTCATCTTTGTCTCTTCATCTCTCTTTTCCTTCACTAAAAATACATCAGTTATAGTTTTGCAAAACTTGAATTAAACTACCAGTATCTAATTTAGAGAAATTTCCTGAAACATAATGCAAAAATAGTAGAGGCCATCATCCCGAAATAATTGGCTTACTTTTTAAATGTCGTTCAGTTTGATGAGTTAGTCTGAGTTGAAGAATTATTGTTCATGATATTGACAATCTGTCAAATCCTGCAGACACCACAAAGAAACACCTGACCCAGGGAAAATGTTAGAAATTTTAGAAGAAGAGTTTCAACTGTAGAACCTCAATATTGTTCATTTTGAGTCATCTAATTTCATTTTCTCCATATAAATTAGCAAATATTGGACAACATTTTGATGGGTCTCAGATATTAAAGGAAAATATTAAACTGGTTGATGAGCTTAAAAATAAAGAATGCACTATTACTTTTGCTAATTTGAAGTTTATAAGTAAAATATTAATTCTTCTAACATCTATGTACTGTTAGTTTACTGTTATTGGCAAAATCTTCTGAGTGTATGCTATTATTTAAGGTGTTCAGAGCTTCTAGAAGCATTTTTTTTGGTAATATCTCATGATTGTTCTAGATATTGTGAGTAACAATCTGAATATAGCTGGACTAATTAGAGAGATCAAGAGTGGTGTCAGCAAACTTTCAGTTGTTCAAGGAGATTGTGGATGTGGGCCCCGGGAAACTGCCCTCAGGGATAAAGGATTGAACAGAGCTTAGATAATATTTATCTTAGAGCACAAGAACTTTCAATTTCCCTTTTTAAGAAATCAGGCACAGAAGGCAGCAGATAAGTGTGGCTGATCAAATTAAGTATAAGGGGGAAATGAACAAGCAGTGGAACCAAGGACAGGTTTACTGATTATAATATAGCAAGTTGCCTAGATCTGTAGGGATGGGATCAGGAAAGGTATGGTTCAGTTAGAGGTGAATTAAGCAAGGAATGCAAAGACTAAAAAGGATATCTATATGTATGTTGACATGAAAAGGAAGATTAAAGGAGAAGTTCCTGTCCTGATAAATAAGAGAACTGATGGCAACAAACATTAAGAAGACTTGAGGTAATTAAAGTTTTTTCTACTTCAATTTTCAGTTTTAATCTCTCTTCCCACATCTCTCAAATCTCTAAACCTCAAGACAGGGACTGAGCGAACAGTCTCTCTGGCTTTAGAAGATCAGTTTCAAGGCCACCTGAGAAATCTGAATATGTATAAATCCATGTGACTTGATGAGATGCATCTCAGAGTATCGAAGCAATTAGCTGACTAAGATAGTGGCTTCTTATGATGGAATGACTGCATCAGTGGACAAGGGAAGAACTATGGATGTCATCAATCTGGACTTCTGTAGGGCCTTTGACATTTACCGCCCCCACCACAAATATTCTTCTTGAAAAATTGGAGAGGTATGGGTTTGAATAATGCACTTTTAGATGGATAAAGACTTTGCTGGATGATCACGTCTGAAGTTCAGTCCCAGTTATCAGCTCAATAGACAAGTGGAAACTAGCAATGAGTGGTGTCCTTCAAGGGTCCATACTAGAATCAATATTATTTAGTATCTTCACCAATTACATAAACAGTGGGTTTGATTACGCTCTCACCAAGTTTGCAGATGACACCGAGCTCAGAGGTGAGGAGCCTCTGAGGCTCCTGAGTCACTCCATCATAAGAGGCCACCATCTTAGCCAGCTAATTGCCTCAATACCGTGAGATACATCTCATCAGGTCATGTGGACTTATGTATATTCAGCCTTGAGAGGCCTAAGAAACGAGCCTATTTGAACCTTGTGAAGTCCTACAAGCCCAGCTGCAAGATCCTACACCTGTGTCAGGGCAATCCTAAGCACAAATACATGCTGGGTTCAGAATGGATAGAGTGCAATCCTGCAGTGAAGGACTTCAGAATACTGACTGTATATAAGCCAGCAATGTGCACTCACAGCCCAGAAAGCCAGCTGTAACTGGGGCTGCATCCAAAGCAGCATGGGCAGCAGGGTGAGGGACACGGTTCTGCCCCTCTGCTCTTGTGAGACCCCACTTAGAGTGCTGAGTCCAGGTCTGGGGTTCGGCAAAAACATGGACATGTTAGAGCTGATCCAGAGGAGGGCCACACAGATGACCAGAGGGCTGCAGCACCTCTCCTATGAAGATAGGCTGAGAAAGTTGTTGAAGCTGGAGTTGTTTAGCCTGGAGAAGGGAAGATTCATGAAAGATCTTATTGTAACCTTTCAGTGTGTAAAACGAGGCTTATATGAAAATGGAGGGACACTTTTTATGAATATCTGTAGTAATTGGGCTGGGGTAATGGTTTTAAGTTGAAAGATGACATAAGGAAGATGTTTTTACAATGTGATCAAAGACTGGAAGAGATGTGCATATTCCATTTCTGGAAGTGTTCATGGTTGGGTTGCATGGAGCTTTGAGAAATCTCATCCAACAGAAGATGTCCTGGCCCATGGCTGGGTGTCTGGAATAGGTGATCTATAGAGATCCTTTTCAAAAACATTCCACAGTTCTGTTATGTCATGATCTATAAAGTGACAATTACAATAAAGCAAGAACTCTTTGGTTCTTTAGGATGAAACACTCAGTAGCTTTGTAAATAATGAGATTTGCCAAGATGTACACTTTTGTACAACCTCTTTCAGATGTACCATTTGCTAACCTAGACTGAGCATTTTTAGAAATCTGTTTGTCATCTTTTACTGCAGCTAAAAATGAAGAAAAATAAGATAGTTAAATGCAGAGTAAACAAGAAGAGGACAACTAGATTAAGTGAAAAAAAGCAGTAGCTATAGAATTATGCTTTGAAAAAATAAGACTGTTAAAAATACTTTTGAATAGTAAAGATGAATAACACTGTCTAACAAATGTAGATAGTATTGGCACATTCTAATCTTGAGCCTGTATATTTTACCATGTAAATAACATACTGTGCTCGTTGGAAAGCAAAACCAGTGAGACTCCAAGTCAGAAATACAATTTAATAGGAAAAAGTAAAATACATGCAAGTAATACAAAGAAAACAAAAACCACTGACAGAGTCAGAATACAACCTGATACCCTGCTAGTTAGGGTCATGGCAGCAGTCCAGATGAGGTGGTCTTGCCGAAGTAGTGATCCTGTAGACAGGTCTGGTAGCTCTTGTCCTCTGGAAACCAGTGCATAAGGGCTGCTTGTTCTGTGCCAATTCCCACATTATATCCAGGTGGGAATGTTTGGCTCCTCCCCCTGGGCGGAGCATCTCACAATGGGCTGATGTCATTCTATGCGTCATGTGGTGAGTCCTTAATTGCCCATTAAACACAAAGGGCTCCCGGAGGGAGTTAGCTATGACTCATAGGGCAAGGTGTTAATGGCCCATTAACAGGAGATAGTCCAGGGGAGGAGGCAAAGAAAAACACTGCCCCTCCTTGGTTTCAACAGTTAATGAAGATGGAGATAGAATACAGACCCTCTAGCACATTTTTACATTGTAACCTAGGACACATACATGTTTCTTCTTCCCTAAGTTGATGTTCTCTTGGCAAAAAAAAAAAAAACTTTGCTTATAAGTGCTTGAAAAGTAGACCAATTTACAGAAATCAACTACAGAATGTAATTGCTATCTAGTATTCCAGGCAGCTTTGCCCATAAATGGAAGAGAAAGTAATAGATAAGGGGGAAATATAAAAGACAAACAATAAAAAAGAAGTGGAATTATAGACTGCTGAGAAGAGGAACTACTGCAATCAGTCCTGCCAGTTCATAAGAAACTGATCTGCAATTCATGAATGTGACAAAACACATTTTCCTCACAAAACAATAAAACAAAGAGAAGGGAGATAAATAGACAGAATGAAAGGTGCCCTACCCTCTTGCAGAATGGTGAATAGTATTTCCACTGACGTAAAGCCTTTGTGTATCTACAAAATAAGAGCTTGAAGAATGTAGAAATTAGAAAACAGAAATTGCATTTTTACAGCTGAAAATATTAGGTCCTCAAAAAGTAAGAGTTCAGTGAAAAATTTTGAACATGTATATAATCTTCTGGTAACTCAGGAATCCTCAAAACCTTTCATTTGAGAAGCTATTAGAAAAAATTGCTTACTTTTTTCTTCTAATTTAGATTTCTTTCTAGCTAATAGAAGCTGAAATCCTTTTCTGTGTTTTTTTCCTGTTGTTTTGCTTTTTTCATAAGAGTAGAGCTCCTGCGATCCTTTGTCTAGGACTTTTTTTGTCTGTTTACTCCAAAGTAACCACATGCCTTCTTTTTCTTTTCTGTATTCCCATGTCTTTAAATGCCCTGTATGGGAGATTGCTTTTTCTTCTCTCTGTTGGAAAGGCAGGAGAGTTGTTTTGCTTCTGGAAGGAAAGAAAGGAGACTTTATGGATCAGATCAAGTAGATTTTTTGAAAATTGAGCCAAACAATACATGCTATTGATTACTCATTCAAATGCAAATCTAGTACTCTTAGATAGTACTTCTAACATTATAGTTTTGGTCTTTCAGCCTTTTATTGTTTTTACATTCCTTTTCTTCCATGAGATTCTTGACTCATTTTAAAATTCACTTGTAGGATTTCTAATGCTGTGGACTTTCAGATTGATATAAGGAGAATCTCTGATGGAACAGGTCTTAAATCAGATGGCCACCGTATGAGACATTGTAGAAAACCTTATTGTAACATATGGATCTATGCAATAACATTTTTGTGGAGCATGTCAGCACCACTGTTTCAGGGCAAAGTATCCATGTGTTCTTGGGCATTAACACTTCATTAAAAGTCCTTCTCATCTTCATTTTTTCTCAACTAACAAATTTCCTTCTCCTTCTGATATCTGTATGCAGAACAAATAAGGGTAATATCTCAAAAGAATTACAGTAACAGATTAAAAGTAATGTGCAGGATCACAATTATGTCGTACATGTCCAAAATTAATAAAACAGAATTAATTTCAGATTTATAATCACAAGAAATGAGGTTAATGAAGAGCACTAATTACATCCCTGTAACATGATAAGCATAAAATAATTAAGTATGGATAATGTATTATATGATTTTAACAGAGATCAGGAGCATAGGTTTTCAGGAAAAGTTCTAGGCAGTGGAGAAGATTCTAAATCTTTAAAATTAGTAAAGACCTCTGGAATATGAGATTTTCCTTTAGGTCTCTGGAATAATACTTTTTAAACCTGCATTTTATATAACTTAAATGTAAACTGCAAAACTGCAGCTCATATTTAGGGCAAGGAAGACATAACTGTCCAATTCCCATTTTTTACTGTTCTTTGGAGAATCTTTATTGTGATAATTTGATGCCTTTTACATCACACTATGTTCATTTATAAGCATTTAGTAAATTATTATTTTTTTAGGAATACCTCCAAGTACCAATTTAATTTCTGTATCTTAGCTATCTTTGGAAAAGTAGATTTTCATTTATACCAGAAAAGAAAATAAAAAACCTCAGGTGTCCACGCTGGAAATAGAAACACAAAATAAGACAAAGGTATAGAAAACTAGTCCACCTTAAAATTATAATATTGAGTGTTTAAATAGCAAACAAAAGCATTCAAAGAAATATTGGGGGAATTATGTAAATCACAGTCTAAGTGATTAGCAAATGGAAGAGGAAAATTGGTTTGTTCTTTAGCTTTTATTTCTAAAATGGAATTTCTGAATGCTACCATGTTAAGGAGTTTTCATCTTTCACTGTTTGATTCACACATAAATACTGTTGCGGTTTCTTAAAAAATTATTTCTGAAATCAAACATTTTCTTTAACAGCCCTTCAGGTTTGAACCAAACCTTCCACTGCTTGCTATCTTTTTATGTGCAGTATTCTTACAAACTAGCAGAGGCAAAGATGAGCAAGTGGGTTTTCAGTCACATGATGTGGACTGCTTATCTTTGTATGCTTCATGAAAAGCATATTCTAAATGGCAGGCATGTCACCTAATGGAATGAAAGGCCTTTTAAAAACTACGTGTTTTCAAGTTGCTTTGCCAATGCCTTATTAGCTTTATTTTAAAGTCAGAGGATAAAGTTCTTCCCTTTTTTTTTTTTTTTTTTTTGGGCAAAGTAAAACTAGAGCTGGTAGAACTTGGGGGACGGTATGTGGATGGGAAGCAACAGCACCTCTGTTCATGTTTCATTCTTTGTAAAGCCACAGTGTCTCACAACCAGCATGCAGCTGTGTCAGGCTTTAGCCAGTCTGCAGAATTATGATGGGTCAGGAAAGGACTGAAGCTGAAAGATGTTAAGACTTCCCAGGGTGCAAATACCACTGAGTAGGATTAATATTTTTAAAACTTCTATTGAGCACTGAGCAGAAACCACATTTGTGTAGCTCTCAAAGGAAAAACAGCTTTACTAGGCGACCAGAAATAGAGACCAGCTAATTGTATTTGGACTTTCATGTAGCAAAGCCTAGAAGCATGGTCTTATTCTCCACATACCCCTACCACATGGGCAAAAAACCATGTTCCTTGGGTCTGATCACAATGAAGCTTGTACTGGAGTGATTTGTTGAACTGATGCTTCTGGGTTCATTGAAAAGCTCAGTAAGCAAATGCAAAATGTTGCATTAACATTAATAAGCTTCAGAAGCTAAAATCCTATGATCTGCAGAGCATGAGGCTGATTTCACAGTAAATTGCCTCATTGCAGTTTTTGAGCTGAACAAACGTAATGAGATTAGAAGGACCTTCTCATGGATATTTCTCATTTCATGATACACATGGGTATGAATTGCCTATAGATAATTTTGTCTGTTACTTATCACCAATTAGTGTGGGAAATCATTAGTCAGAGAATGCTGTGAGTTTAATTAGCATAGTCCAGTCTGATAATCAGGACCCTTGACAGACACAAACACAAATTTAAAGATTACAATCTGAGTGGATTAGGTCCAGCTTCCAGGAAGGACAAGATTGAATCACCCTCTGCAAGCAAGGAATGTTTGTCAAATGCATAAGTTTTGTCTTTTTGTAATGTTTAACATGATGATTATAACAAGAGATTAACTGTATGGAATAATATTTAAGTTTTGGTAAAACTCAGTAAAAGGAATCCTGATCATGAATTGGTGTTCGTACGTCTCTCTCCATCGCCAATAAACTAGTAATTCCATTAAATGTGTATTTTTCTTCTTTGATAATGCCTTGAAACTTGTTGGACTCAACTAAGTGTTATGACTTGGAACAGGGGACAACTTTGAGTCAGAACTTCCAAGAATAAAGTTTAAAAATGGACATTTTTATTACAGCTCCACAGCAAACACCTAGATTAGAATGCGACTTTCTGAATAAATTAGGAAATCTTTGTAAGGAAGTGTTGACATGACAAAGATCTATTGAATTATTTCATTCATCGATGTCTTGAAAGACAAATTTAGTGGCATTTTTTTGAATAAGCATAGTGATTCAGAAAATACAATACTAGAAGGGGAACGGTTCCATTTGTGATCAGGAAAAGACATTAATGAGAAAGTAAATCACACTCTTCATCAAATAAAAACCTTGTTAAGAATTGTAAACTGCCAGCAAAAGAAAATCGTAAGCCAGGTTGTTCATCTTTAATACGTTGTGTCTTTAGCTGGATCAGAGCATGCCCTAAACAGTCAAAAAGTCTGTGGATACGTGCTCTGTATCACTTTGGACTCACCCAGCAGAGGAAGGAAGCCAAGGTTGACAGATGTCCACTTCCAGCCTCACACTGTACCATATGGCAGAGACACACAGACAGTGCCCAGAGGAGACAGACAAAAGGTTTGTTCAAATCCAAAAACCCTAAAGTGTTATGAGTGAATGTTATAACAAAAAATGGGAAAAGAAGCCTGCAGTTCCTGGTACTGGGCAAGCTGCATATCTCCCATTCCATCTTATCTGCTGATAAACCTGTTGTAGTAGATTATTTTGCACCAGCAGAGCATGCAGAGGTCTCCCACTGGAGCAGTAAATCTAACCCAGCATACTTGATAATGGAAGGAACTGCTGAGCCTGACATTTACATGACCTGTAAATGATATTGGACTCCTTTATTTCACAGTAGACTAACCATGTTCGATGTCACTTGAGGGGGAAATGGGCGTGCCTGCATGCATATCTGTATACAGGTTTGTGGAGGAACTGCAGCGCCACATATTTTGGTTTTCTCATAGCAACTCTGATTCTTGAAAAAGGTAACATTCACATTTAATAAATCCACAATTTGCTTGATAAGGGATGTGGCAAATTATCTTGGCCTATCCTGGAGAAAGGTGACAAGGAGCTATTTTGGTGCTGGAGATCTAGCCCCTTTAATGTGGCATGGGGTATCTGAGAGATATAGATGAGACAGACAGGGATAAGCACAGGGCCTGTTTTTCTTCTGGAGCGGCAGCTGGAAGCTAAGCAGCCTACCCTGTACTAAAATGGCACAAGAACCCACCTTCAGGTACCTGAATAACCAACTCCCTTATGTTTTGGGGGAAAACAAGAGCAAAAAAATAATCAGTTCAACAAACCCAAATACATAAATTACCAGTTATAAAATTTTTGGCTGTGAGCACTAAAGCTGATCACATGCCAAATTATTATTCTGAACCTTTAAAAATTAAGTCACTAAAGATTTAAATGGCACCACTGCTGACATGATAAAACATATGTAGCCTTCCTTGCTTCACAGCAAGGCCACCCAGTGTGGGGCCTGAAATGCACAACATGTGCCTTCCTTTGGCCAGGGGTGTCTGTGGGTGTGAGGGACTGGGGGAATGTGTGTGTTGCCCAAATGACCCAGGGAGAAATGGGCTGCCAGCAATTTTCCTTGCATCATACCCAACTCTCTCTAGCCTGTTCATCTGGTTGGCAGCCTCAGCTCCTTCCTGCTCCATTCCCTTATATCCTCCTCACTGTGGAGCTTTAGGATAGCAAGTATTCTGGTTTCAAGGTCCCACAAAAATCTTTCATGGAAAGGATACAGACTAGCTAATTGCAAATTGTCATTTGCAATTTTTTCTGAACGAATGCTCCATATTTCAACAGGTTAGCCTATCCTGTTACATGAGATGGTCGGACATCCCCTGCATAAGATAACAGATTCTTTGTAAACTGCTCATGCGTTATTTACAACCAGTGGTCCACAACGATTAACCACACTTTTTCCCACTTTTCATCACCCATACTTTTTAAACTTAATTTTTCACCTATTTTTATTTGGCCTTGTCATTCTTCCTTCTACCTTTATCCTACTTCAGGCTCCCTTATCCCCCCTCTTTGAAAAAAAGGAGAACAAAAGATTATGTTGTTTCATTCTTTAAATGGGCTCTATTCCTCAGTGTTCTAAAGAAGAATATTGTGAGAAGCAAAAACAAGAAGTTGCAGACACAGTGGCAAGCGGGAGTCATAAGTTTCAGTACAGAGCAGCTTTTTTTTTTTTTTTTTTTTTTTTTTTTTTTTTTTTTGTTTGTTTTGACAAGGACTAGACAAATCTATACGGAATTAAAGGCTTCAGATTTCTAGGTTCGATGGCAAGGTTGATATTATCATTTATAAAGCTGTCTTATGCAGCTGGTAATTGAGCATCCACTGTAATATATGTGATTTATGGCAATCTCAGATGAATGGTGGTGGAACTTATGCTGGAGATTATTTTTAAAAAACAAAAGGAAAAGCCAACTTACTCCATTCCCAAATGTGAAGTCTATTTTTAATTCATATTACTTTTCAAATACTGGAGCTATCTAGGAATAACTGGAGTTATTGACAAATTACTTCAAATATATGTATATATGATACATATTTGCAATGACTATGCAGCCACATATACATAGGATACAACATTTGAAGGAGATTTTTCCATGTTAGCTCCATTAAGCATAAGTATATGAAAATATCTTTGACAAACTCAACTGATTTTAATACTGTTTTGAAAATTGAAAAGCAAATGAAAACTGAAAAAGCTGAATAATGAAAGTTACAATTCTTCTGCCTCTGGTTCATACACCAAGGAGGTAAAGAAATTATTTCCCACTTCATCTCTTCTTTTAATCATATGATCAGTTTCAGTCCCTGTTTCATATTAGGATTATGTAAAATTATTCTATTAGGTCCTTGTTTTCATTCTGTGCATTATATGTGCTTTAGATGTCATGTACATTTTACTTAGAATATTAGAATACACAGTGGATTATAATCTTCTGTATTCTATTTAGTCACACACATATTTAATACCTATAAATGTGATGGTAGACTTTTGTCAGTTGAGTTTTCACTGATTCTCCATTAGAGGTAAGATCTTGCTTGTTAAAAAAAGCTGTAATGAATTACATAAAAATTTCCTTCAGTTCTGCTGAACTTCAGTTCTGCTAAGAATATTGTTTAGGTTGCTGGATAATTAGCTTTTACCCCTCCTTAGGTACAGGGCTGAGTTCTCAAGGATCCACAAGACAAATGTGTCATAGAACTACATCCTAGAGGAAAATAATATCAGCACTCAGCCCCTCCTACTTCAGACAAGTCAATTATAAAATTTCACTGACAGGAACACTGCCAGAATTTTTTACTTTAAGGACAAAAAATAGCAAAATGCTCCTTCCTTCCTTCTTAATGCCTACAGATAGGGAAATTTAAAGAACAAAGCTCTAGCAAAGGAAATTAAAATTAAAGGGAGAAAGAGACCTGAATACAGCATCAGGTTTGACTGACTGGGTAAATTACTGAGGTGATACTGAGTTTAACTAATGTTATTTTCAGTAACTAAAATCAGGGACCTCTGACCATTGCAAAACCAGAATTTTGTGAGTATTTGAGACCAAGTTTTAATAAACATAGAGGTAAACAACCTCAACTAAGTAAAAAAAAAATAAAATAAGGAAAGAAAAATTAATTTTTAATATTTTTAGCCCAAGCTTTCAATATATAACTGGCAGTCATTTTCATGCTCTTGTAAATCACAGTACAATGCACTTCAATGTCCTAAATGCATGCAAAATGTCCTAAATAAATAACACTGATACATAAAAATAGTTATTTTCCAGCCAAGATAGGAAGCAGACCTGTGATCTGATCTGCATAACACAAACCTTTGTCTGTACCATCTTCATGGAAAAACATAAAAGAAAATAGAATCAAAGTGATATATGTGTAAATGACTGATTGCTTTGAATTTAAAGCTTGGAAAAGATTAGTAATTTTTTGCGAGAAACAGTAAAAATCTCTGAAAACCTAGTGTTTGTTGTAGAGAATTGAGTCCTGGGTCAGAAGTGTTTATAAACTTAGAATAGAAACAGTAAAAAGTGTAGGCTATCAAGTAATTTTAAATTTCTAAACCTATTTCTAGAAAATTAATGCAGGATATCAGCAGATATCACATTCCTTGGTATGCTAAAAAAAACAAAACTTTTTTTTTTGTTAAATAGCGAAGACATAGCAAAAAATGTGATGGTTGTTTTCTTTTTCGTGAGATATATCTTACCAAAGTAATATCAAAATTTAGTTTATAATTTGAATCAGGAAATTCAGTTAAGATTTCAGAAAAACAAACTTTGAGAAATCCCGGAAATTTTCCGGCAAGTTTGCCTAGAATGATGAGTCCAAGAACCTGAAACTGAAGAGGATGCAGAAACCTGTTGTGTTCAATATATTAGCATGGTGCTTGAAGTTCAGGGGGAAAAATCCATTACAAACAAGAACCTTGAGAGGGTTACAGATTTCCTGAGATGACTAAGCAGTTCCTGCAGAGATGAAAAGTAAAAATAGAGCATGCAAATATGGAAATCGGAATGTAGCACTTTTCTACATCTTGGGAATTTAGAGATTTAAAAAAGACCAGCAGCATACTGTGGATATGGATCTTGCAAAAAAAATGAAAATATGACACTAATGTTCTCCTTAGCCATAAAGCAAGAAGTAAACAGAAACTATAAAAGCAGTGTACTGCAGGCTAAAATCACAAGACTAAAGCCAAAAATAATGAAACACACCCAAATATTAAAACATGATACTAGAGTCAAGGAAGAAAAGAGAGGGTAAGATAATGGAAAAACAATATGTATAATTGAAAAAATATCTAGATTGCTCAGGATAACAAAAGGAAGGGCTGAAAGGTCAACATGTGAAACCACAGCTACAAATAGGGCAAAGAATTTTAAATGCCACCACCATGTTTTTGTGAAAGTATGAGTTTATTCTACATATTGCTCCTCACATTTTTCAGTTTTTGATTTGGTTATTTTTTACTTTTCATGTAATTCACACTAGAGAAATGCATTGTACAATAAAGGCAGTTCATATTCATATGATATTATAAAATTTCAATGTGCAAACCTGGAACCTAACTTTTCTTACAAGCTATTGAGAAGCCAACAAAAATAAATATATCTGATGATTCTCCACTGCTCTCAATAAGATATTTATAAGAGCCTCAGTTCTTTTGCTGTTATAAATAAAGCTGTGCAATTTTATGAGTGTGACTCACGAACTACAACAAATTTGTGACATTTCCAATACTTTGTGCTTACCTAGACCCTGCCTGAGATTTTAAGCAGAACGGGGGAGAATCAACTCTGTGGTCAGTTCCACTCTAGCACCACAGCAGAGAAGCAATGAAATTATTAATTTCAGAAAGCTTCACAGAAAACAGCAATCCACAGAAACCTATGAAGAATCTAATAATCTCAATCTCAATAATCGATAGCCATAACTATAATGACTACCAAAAAAAGGAAGAATTTCAAACTAAGTAAAAAAAGAAAACACACCATTGTACAAAAGAAGGAGGTAAAAAGAAGAAGAAAAAGAAAAAAAAGTGTTCTCTATGATTTTACCTGCAAGAAAACAGACTTTCTGGTTTCCAGTATGGTCACCACTCCAACCCTGAGCATGTGAGCGGGGCTCAATAACACAGTACCTGATAAATCAATGCTACTGGGAGCACTAGAGAACACTAATCTCCAGCCTGCCACTGTGTTCAATTAAGAAAATACTTCAGGGAGAAAAAAAAAAAAAGAAAAAACAACACGCAACAAAATACAAACACAAAACCACCCCATTTATTTATGGAATAAAAAAACTAAGCTGGTCTTATTTGGCAGCAGGCAAAATTTCTGAAGCATGGTAATATAACTATCCATTTATAGCATACACAAAGAACAACCACTCTCCTAAGATATTGATACATCAGATAGGCAGAGATTCTGCTTCAGATTTCAAATATTCTGTCATTTTTTCCATGAACTTGTCACATTCTGATGATTCTTCATTGTTATGCTGTTTTGGAAGATTTTTTTTGAGCATAAACCTATAAAGAAGAAGGAAAAAAGCAGAAAGAAGAAAGAAGAGAGAGGAAAGAAGGAAGAAGAAAGATGAAGATGATGACGACAATGACAATGATGACAACAACAATGCTGACAACACAGTTTAAATTTAATTTTGTATTTCTGTGGCTATTGTCCTCTCCTGACATTTACTTTTTTATTTTAATAAGTGGTCAACAACCCTCTCAGACTCTGTTCCACTAAGTAAAACAAGTCAACTACTTTTAATTCCACTTCTTTAGGGTAGTCTTCTCCTTTGATTAATCTAGTAAACCACAGGCTGCTTTCAGATAAAAATTTTGTTCCTTGAAAAATGCTAATCTAAGAATTACATGTTATTTCAGAGGAAGTCCTCACATTGTCTCAAATAAGAATTCTGATAATTCCATATTCCCATCAGATGACAGTTTTCTCTCCAAACTCACTGCTGCCCTGTTTTGCCAAACATCTTAACACAGCAGCACTTCTCACGCACGACTCACAGGGATGGCTCAGGTGCCTTCTCCAGATGACCATGCACACAGATTCCCCTTGCCACCTGCTGTCTCCTTTTGGACAAGTGATCAAGCTACAACAGCTGTTTATTGCTCCCTCTGAGCCTGAGTGCCTGAGTTTTCATTGTTCAATATCATTCTATTCCAATGTCTCCACAATAGTGACAATCCTTTCCAGCTTTCTTGTTTCCCTGATTAAATGAACTCATGCCAACCCTTACCTGGTGGCCACTACCACATCTGTTAAACAGGATCTCATTCCCAACAGTGTCACCAAAAAATTATCCCTCTCCTTTCTGACAACTGTTAAATTGTCCCCTTTCCTCCAGCATTTTTATCTATCTCACAATTCATTAGCAATCTCTGTCATCCATACCTCCCTTTTTTAATGTAAAAGTCATGTACTGATGCTAAACTTAGACATCCTCTGGATTAGATCCCTTCTCTGAGAAACTGGAAATAAACCTCAAAAGCTGGAATTGCATTTCTCTCTTGTCCCTTTTCACACCTTCCTTCTTAGTTCTTATTCTAAGACAATGTCCAGCACTTCGGTGTACTATCAGGAAGATTGTTGGTGGGTAATTTTCCAAATTTTCTGGAAAATAGATTAAAAAACTTCAAAAACAAGTTCTGAAATAGATTTTCCTCCATGAGAAAAAAAACAAAAACCACACCAACTAACCAACCAAGACTGGTTTTGCTATTCTTTAATCCACTTGATAAAAAGAGCTCAAGAAAATCTGGTCATACACTGAGCTTACAGAAATGGTATTTGTTATGGGACAGCATATATATATTACAGAACACTGATAGAGTCTGCATATTCAAGGATTATGGGTTTTATTACCTCTTGCTTCCTACATATTTTTGATTATCTGATTTTAAGACTAGTGTTCATACAAATATTTTTGGGAAATGCATGAGGATTCATCTAAGATTGTTTTTGACTATATGAACTACAATTACCTATAAAGAGTATACGTGAATGTAAAATAAAGCTGTGCTTCTCAGAAGATCTTTTCTTAAAAGGGAACAAAAGCTTGGTAAAAAAGCTGCTGCATTGTAAAGGATATTTAGGGATGTGTAAGGAAGAGGAACCAAGAGCAACTAAAAAAAATCAGAGAAAAATGTCCTTAGTTTTTCAGGAAAATCCACATTCAAATAAAAGAGACAGTGAAAATAAAAGCTCATTGCTATTTTCACAAGCCATCATTAGTTGGCTGCAGATACTTTTATCTACTAAAAGCAGTGGCTAAATGCCTATTTGTTTTAACTGAAACAGAATTTCAAAGACCTTTTGAAAAAAATCTTACTGTATACTTAAGGCAATTGATAAACCTGGACAGAAAAACAAAACAAACAAATAATGAAACAACAACAACAACAAAAAAAACAAGACCAGAGCTTTGATCTCCTTGGTTGCACCTATCAAATGTCACACTCTAGGATATCATGAAGTACAGACACAGTTACCAAAATCTGTGGAGTTAACTGGAATTAACACAGGAAAACCAAAGCAGAACTTTCCTTGAGATAATTTGTCCCTCATTATCCGGTACTGACACTCAGTACCTGAGAGATTTAGATGCCACCACTCTGTTGAATTGTGCTTTTCCCTTTCCTTCTGAGGTTTCCTACATCATCCTCATGAAACTACATATATCTTAGTCATTATAGGGAATCTTGATTCTCAACGAGTGTTTGACTTGGAAGATCTCCCTTTATGAAACATCTGCTAAAACGGATGCCTTCCAGCTTAGACTGAGAGATCAAAAATGAAGCAATAACTTGAAAATCACTGTATCCTCATGAAACCTGGCAATGCAGACAGCAGCAGGAGACTGGAAACAGGGTGAGAACTCAGCTAACCATCTGATTTCCAAGCAGATAGTCTGTTACATGCTGCATACAGCAGGTACAAGGCTGAAAAATGAATTCATGTTAGCAGAAAGCACATAGTAGATGTGTCAAAAGGAACCCAGAGTTTTCTAAGCATTACAAGTATCCACATCATGTGATATCCAGGATCAGCTGCAGATAAACTAGTGTACATTTTTGTAGTTACCAGTGTTTTCCTTCTTTCTTTTCAGCAATGCACATTGCTACCTAATGAAAAATCAAAAAGTGCCAAAAATATAATAAAGGATAGGAATGATTTAACAATACAAAACCCCAACTTCTAAAGCCACAACTTTTTTCAAGGTAGTACACTTTTCTAAACTGCTTTGAATGAATGTGCTTTGGGTGTTGAATGTGTCTAATATTATTAAACTGCAACACAAACAAAAAAGATTTTCCCCGGTTGCCTGAAACTTAAGACAGATCCTTCAGTATTAAAGAGTATAACAAGTCTACCCTGATTATGTGACTCAGTGAAATCCTAAATCACTGAAAATTTCACTACGTCTGAAAGATTAATGTAGATCCAGCATGAACTAGATTCTCATCCTGCAACAAACAGACCAGTAGACTTTAAATATTAAAATTAAATTACTGTGATGCAACCTTATGCACAAGTAGCATACAAGCTAACTCAGTGATTACACATGAAAAAAATAGAGCCCATGATCTCTAAATTCAGACTCAGACACTTTGGGCCTCAGTATGGGAGCTAGAAGTGAATCTATTTGTGTATGAGAGCGTTGCCATGTACCCTTAATTGCTGCATTGCAGAATACAGGTATAATGACCATCATATTCTTAGAGATAAATTTTTGAACAGCTCTATTTTTTATATTAGGTTAAAGATAGAATTTATGAATTATCATGTGATTGTCTAAAAAGATGAAGTCTCATAAACAAAATACTATTGAGAATCACCTTCTATAGTTTACTCAGTAATGATGACTTATAAAACATGGAATGCTCTCTAAAGGTAACAATAAATCAAATGTGTAATATTAGAAGTGTGATTTATGTTTTCCTCAGTTTACATTCATCCTACTCTTTTCAGTTCTAATATATTAGCTAGTTTCAACAAAAATCTCTCCTGGGACCTGAAGGACTGCGAAAATATTGTACGCTTCATCATTCTGTACCTATGAATGATTGTCTACACCTGAAATCCCAAAATTCAAGGAAGCAAAGATCAGTAAAAAATCCCATCTGAATGCACACATCTTCTTGACTATCTAACCTTGAAATTTATGGAACCAAGGGAGTGTACTAACTTCTCAATGTAAGTGTGATGAACAATATCAGCCCCTGTACTGAATTATAAGAATTTTATTTTGAACAAGGTCCATTTAAACTTTCTTCATGAGTGACCTGTCAGTATAAAACAATCGTTACATACATAATTTTACTGCAGTTGGTATTTTCAAATGGTCCTGAATTTGTAACATAAAAGTTGGAACTCTCCAAAGTATCATTGCTCAGAATATTGTTTTGTCTACACTCAATTAACATCAAAACTGAAATTCCAATTATTCTTACCTTTGATTTCTAGTTCAAATTCTGGTTTCTACTTTGTTATGTTGTACTTAATGAATATATATGGTGAGTTTTGAATTGGACAATCTTTCAGTTCTTAATATAATGCTGTTTTTCAGACAATGGGCATTTGGTAACTGAACAAAGAAGGGAGGATTCATAATCTGTGTAAATATGGACCAGACACAGTGTGATTGTCCAGGGAAAACAGGGGACATTAAAGATTGTATATGGACAGCTGATAATGACTAGATGGAATATCTAGCTGTGCTTAGCAGCAGGCAAAAATATTTTGGAGGACCCAATAAAATCCCAGCAAAACAGTAAAATTTCAGATTATATACATATATATGAAACTTATTTTTTTTTCAGTAGAAAGTATAAATTCATTTAAAGTTGCTAACAAAAAAAAAAGAAAAAAAGAAAAAAAGTTAAGTTCTTCAGTAGTTTCCCTGTAGGTAAGTTCCACGAGAAGTAAAATATATATCACAATATGAATATTTTAAGGACTATAAAAATTCAGAGTACCACTTGAGGGTGAAAAATAGACAAAACTTAATTTCCTGCTGAATGGTAGATACCTTGCTTTGGTGAAGAGCTGGAATCAGTCATGGCTCTTGACAATTTGCCAGGCTACAAAATGTGAAGCAGAATTAAATAAAACCTAGTTATTCATGATTTAATTATTTCAGGTTGATAAAATGTAGTGCTGATTTAGCAAATCATATTTGAAGTGCTTTGCAAATGTTATCTAATTTGTTTATAAATATGATTCTCTGTTTTGGGTTTTTATTCATGCCACTCTTCGTTTTGGATAAAAGTGTTAAATCAAAATTAGCCACCCCAAAAAGAGATAGAAAAAGAGGCGCAGTAAAATGTAAGAGGATTCAATGTAGCACAGAGAAGATTCTAATATTAACAACTACTATGTCAAAATTCAGGTTTTGAAGGCTGCAGCACTGCAGGGCAGACTATATCATTAAGACATATCTGTGGAGGTGGCAGAGAGAGACTACTGAAAGCACTGAAAAATAGCTTTTTCCCTAAAAGAGGTGTAACACAAATACCTTAGCCAGCCACCTGTCAGGTAGGGATACAGTCACAAAAACACACACACACACACAAAAATCTAGGGCCTTAGCAAAGCAACAGCTGCTGCAAATACTTCTGCCTAATTAGAGCGGAGCATTTTCGCCTGCAACTCTACACTAAATACCACGAGGTTTCTAATCTGCCATCTTGAAAGACTTGAAAGTTTTCATGAAGTTGGTCTTTCCATGAATTCATAGGTCAGAACAACTATAGATATGAGATTCAACATAAGCCATATTAAAAACAGAGCTTAATTCTCAACTGACTTAAATTCTTTCTGATCTAAAAATACATCTGCCCCTGAGACCAGTTTTGTTTTACTAAACAGTTGTGATATTTCTTGCTAAGTATAATTAATTAATAATATTCTATGAGGAAAAAATATATAAAAATTATTCAAAGACCAGTACATTTATTTTCAGAAGTTTAAATTTAATTTCTACTAATTTTCAGTTATTTTTGCCATATTTTTCTTTAAAGTTTATTTCAGTAACCAGGAAGAGAAATAAAATACAAGCTTTCTGTAATAAATTCCTCATGATGGAGGTAAATTAATTACAAGTTAAAAAAAAGGGGGGGAAGTATATATTTGCACTCATTTTTAAGCAGTATTCTGTTTCATAATGCAGTTCATATTTAATTTAAAGTGTCTGAAACCAGGGTAGGCAGATTTTGACACCCATGTGACCAGATAGCTTTCGGGGCAAGCAAAGCTTGCTGGAGCTTTCTTTCTGTTTGTTTTCAACTTGAAAGTTCTCAAAAAAAATATATATACCTAATCCTGTCTGGCTAAACATTTGATTTATGACTCAGGTCTTGATCTGAGCAAACAGGATCTCAGAAAGGAAGAAGTGGCTCATAAGGCTTCTTCCAGGCGTGCTTAAAAGGTAGCCAGTACTTCCAAATGTGTTTAGATGCCTAGGATACTGCTGCAAGCGAAGAGTTGGCTGCTTCAGACCCTGGGTGACACCAATACTGTCTGAAAGTACTTTTTCAGTGGGTTTTTTGGATCACCTTTACCCAATTCTCCACCTCTGGCTGAAGGAGTCCATATATATAGGGACATCTATAAATGCTGCGTGCGCACATCTGTGCTCCCCACTGAGCCATGGGCACGGCTCCAGGAGCCTACTCGCTTAGCACACAGTCACTGACCTGTTAGTGCTGGAGTCTTTACAGACCTGGCCACCCCCTTGTAATGATCTGTGAGGGCCAAGGCAGAAGTCTCAGATGCAGAGGCCCAAATGCTTAGTTGTCACAAGAGAAGACAAAAGACAGGCTGCATCTAAAATGCTTCTCTCCAGCATGTATGCATGCTACAATAAGAAGTGCATTATGTCAAGCTTGGCTTGTGAACTCATTTTCACTATTTGATAGCAAGCAATATCACCAGGATTTGTTGGAACGACTGAAAGCGCCTTCTGGGGAATGGAAGATGTTAAGCACAGCCATAGCATACTTCATTTTCTGAGCGAGGAATGCATCTTTCTCATGCTCACCACTGACACAACAGTCAGTCTTTATTGCTGCTTAGGAAAAGGGCTGCTTAAGAATCTCATTCCCACCTGAACACTTCTTTCTACAACTGTCAGGATGTTCATGATAAACATGTGACTCCTGATAGCAAGGTACAGCAAAAGAATTTTCCTAGATGCATATATTAATCAGTATATCTCTATCTAAGTATTTATTAGTTAGTTAAATAAACATATATTGCTGGATATGTTTTGCTATTTATCTCTTTCATTAATTGACGACCTATGTGAACTTTTTCTATACTTTCTCAATTAATTAATAAATATAGCACACCAATTACTTGTTTGTAGAATAAAAAGCAGGTCATAAAAATATTACAAGGAAAACGTAATGAATCTTCAACTATGCCAAGCAGCTGGGTTGAATTGTATCATAAAACAACCAATTCTATCTTAAAACTGTTTCATTTTCTCCCCCCACTTCTTACTGGAAAGATGGTTCAAAGTCTCATTTTGTTAAAAAACATTGTTATGTTCTAATCTAAACTTACTTGTGCACAGTATAGAGCTATTTTCTTTTCCTGTATCAATATTTTCTTCTGGCTTAACAAACTCCAGCACGATTTTTGGTCTAGAAAGTAGAGAAGGAAGTGAAGGTCTCTCACAGAGGGATCAAGCATGTGTCATTCAGCCTTTGTTTAGTGAGATTATTAAAAGAAATTCTGTTAGTCACTGTTTGCAGGAAGTTTTGCCCTTTCTCTGAGCAATCTCTGTACTCCTTTTAACACAAATTTCATTTTCCTGAAGGTGGATGATCACAATGTATGTAGGACTCTTGATGGTAATTTTCTTCTAGGACTTTATATTAATACTTCTTAGTCTCCTGCCAATTCTTCTGATATGTTTAATTATATTTCTTTTCTCTGGACCACATCACACTGATAACTTCTGTCTCATCTTGATGAACTCAAACTTTTCTCTTCCACTGTCATTTCCTTTTCATGAACCTTCCATTTATAGAAGAAAATTCTTTTATCAATCCATAGGAGCAAGGCTTTCTTGTTCTTGCATTTTATACCAATTTGTATTTGCCTTTCTAGTCTTAATTGCTTTTTTTTTTGATTATATATTCCAAGTCTTGCACACTGTAGAGGTCATAGTCATCTATTCGCAGCTGCTTAGATAACTTCTTCCTTTTGAAAAGTTACTGCTTCATGAACTATTTTTGATACCTTAAAACATCAAGCTTTTAGTAAAAATCATTGCTGCTAGACTCATTTGCACACTTTACTATATTTCTGTACTTCGAAATCTAAAAATTGGAGGTAAACCATCCTACCAGGTAGGCCACTCCATACGCTGAGGAGGTACCCATGAGGAGGATCTGACCTCCTTAATTTCTCCTGGCATTTCTTATGTCTCTGTTTCCACTTCATAGAATCATTCTCACAGTCATCTTACTCCTGCTATAGATTCAACAATGATGTCTCATTATCAGCAAAGAGAAGCAGAATGCTGTTTTAACTTGGCCATTTGTGAAGCGATTTTGACCCTTCGTTACTGATCTGAATGAGCTTGACTTTGTTTAATCATCTTCTGTCTTAACTTTCTGACCTTCCTGATAAGATTCTTCAATGATCAATATTTTCTCACGATTTTTTTCATCCAAATTTTCAGGTTTTTATTAAAATTCTGTTTCAGCTGCCTAGGTATTCAGCTAAATCTAGAGCTCTCCCCTACAGAATATTCTTTGTGCTTGACAACAAACTCCAAGTACTGTAAATGTTTCTTTCACATCTTTCCAGAGCCTTGGACACATGAATCCTCTCAGTCTAACCTCTGAATTCCTTTGTAAAACTCAAATCCATGATTTTGAACTAGAAAGCTTTATGTAGTAGCCTGGGTTTTTAAACTTGCTTTTGATTTAAGCTGAACAACACCAAGATATTGGTTTGTATATGTAGCACTTATAAGCCTTCCAGATCAACTTTGTTTCTTGACATTGTATCACCCTTGAATGAAAAATCTTTTAGCTTTTGCAAACAGAAATGACATTTTTAGTCTTTGCAATAATTTTTTGTGTTATCCATATCTAGGAAATTAAAAATCTGGTAAGCGCAGAACTATAAATACTTGCAGTATTTATAATATAAAGAACCACAGATTTAAGTTCTTGGAATCTATAGAATATTTTTATGTTGTTGCAGTGGTACTAATTTGTTGCAATCCTTTCCTGAAATACACTACTATATTATTTCAGTGCCTCTGCTTCTCCTCTCCTCCTCCACATATAGCTCAGCTATGGTTGGGCCGTTTCAGTGGGGATATTTGGCTTCAATAATAGAAATTTGTATATTTTTTATTTATATATATCAGAATCTCTTTTTTTTTTCACCTTACATCTATCTTTCTTATTCTGTATGACAGGCAATTCGTTTTTCCATTCTCTGGTTCTGCTTTGGATTTAGGACTGGAAGATCTTTAACAACGGTCTTCACTAGAAAACACAGACTTGTGATATTTGTAGCAGGTCCTTGGCTTTCCCAAGTATTTCACTTTCAGTTTTCTCTTACAGTCTCTTGGGCATCATTCACCTTTTGGGGGCATTACTGCTCTTATCAGCTCCCATTCTCTTCTTTGTCTGCTCTGATGGAAATGGTTTTCTTTCTCCTTGTCCTTGTCACCCTGTCTCTTACCTAATTCCCTTTTCACTTCTCCAGCACAGCTAACCTTGTTCCTCAGGGAACAAAAAGAATTTTTTTGTCTTGGGAATTAGCCAAGACAGATAAGATACAGTTGTGAACTATAGGTTTGAGCTCGCATTCAGTAGAGAAGAGAGGCAAATATGGGAAGTTGCTGCTGAAGTAGGATCAAGATTACATGTGGCAAAATCCCAAAAAGCAGCTGCTCTTTACTTCTTCTTAGCTCCTGTCAGTCGGTTCTCATTAGTTGTCTTATTTAATTAACATTTATGCAATTACAGACCTAAGAGTGCAGGCTTTAGTCAGGCAAGCCTCCTGCTGAGTTTCCAAAGTGACTTTTCTACAAGTTTTTCCTTTCTTGAGTTCAAGATCAAGTACAAGAGAGGCAATAGCTGAGTTTCCTCTCTTTTGTATCTGGACTGATTCCCATACCATCTGCAATAAGCATTCTTAAACAACTTGCTAATTCTCTAGGGTTCCTTACAGAAGCAACACAATGACTACATTACTGGATCAGTTCTGTTTCAAAAAGAGATGAGGGCATTACCTCATTAAGCCTCAGCAAAATTCCAGTGTCAGGCACTTCTCCAGAGTTTCACCAAAGTCTTATTTCTAACTCAAGAGTTTAGTCATCAGCAAACGCAGCTTGCATTCATGAGATATAATATTAAGTTTTAGATTTATGCAATACCACAGAGATAACCATCAATATTTACTTTATATTGGAAGCTTCTTTTGGTCTAGGTTTGACCCTTATTCACTCTATGTGGTCTCCCGCAAAATGGTGTAATTTCATGAAAAGATTCCTAGAGCCTGGATCTTTGATTGATGGTGGAAATGACAAGGGAAATGCTAAAATTATTTAGAAATGTCAAACCCAGTGATGTAGCAGCAAGTACTTTCAATTTTTTCAATTTTGTTAACTGTAGTTTTGAATCAGCTTTACACTGAGAAAATACTGGATCTATTTCTGCCGACTGTAATAACTGTGGTTCACGAGGTTTATTCCGGCTGTGAGTTGAAGGGTTGCAAAGTCAATGAAAGTTTATAAAATGTTTTGATAGCTGTTAATAACATAAACTGAGGGGTAAAAGTTACCAAAGAGAGAGAAAAGAGATGAAAAAAATTGTTTAAAAAAATTACAAATTACATCTGACTGTGGATATGAT
>VXBU01004356.1:206977-220120 GCA_013400315.1 Bombycilla garrulus
AGCAGAGTTATCCCGTGACATCTGTTGGGAGGAAGAATATGGGCATGAAGTCTTTCCTAAGGATCATGGAATATGAGGCACACAGAGATGAGAAGGAAATAAATAACAATAAATAACAAGAGGACAGCAAAGTCCTCTTGTGAGCCCTATACTAAAACATGATGGTAGAAGTGTCAATGGTAATAGAAGTAGGGACCCTTTGGTGTGCTGTCACATGCATTTACTCTCTCTGAAGAGCCAGACAATGCAAGGATGTCTTTCTCTACTATTTTTTTTTAATGTGGGTGGAGTATTCAGATGGATGATGGACAAAACGCATATGAAGTTTCATTGTCTTGTGGAGAAATGATCTTGTTACCATGAGAATTCCTTGTGGCTTTATAAAAGTGCTAGCACACATCAGTCACTCCACAAGAAAAATACAGTTTGATCAATTCCAGTCTATGTATGGAAAAGGATGGGAGCTTCAACAGCAGAATACTGTCTGAGGCTTTAGCACATTGCCTCATTAAATACCCCGGAATTTTAAGCTCCCCCTTTCTCTACCCTGCTCCCTAGAACTTACATTTTTTAGATTGCAATCAAAATTGTGCATGAAAAGAAGAAAAATCTTAATTTGAACAATATTTTTGTCTATATTATGAGAACATATGGTTCCACATTTTTTTCAACCATCATTTAACTGTAAAATTTTTGTCCTAGCAGATATAGAAGATATGCAGATTTAAAGGAAATGTAATGTAATGCAGTTTCTAAGATAGAATGACAATAATCCAATTTCTTTACAGTCATTTAAAAAATATTTTAAAGGACCATAATATATTAGAACAGGAAAATTAAAAAAAAAAACAGATAGTTTAGACAGTTTGCTCTACAGAGGAAGGATAGATCAAATTCATATGGAGGTATTTGGATGTTTAAGTGGCACTGATTTCTTTGAACAATTGTTACTCACTCTTGTCCAGCAATCGGTCACAACACCATATCTGGTCCAGAAGTCACTTTTTAAACTATGCTGATAAAAGTGGATAATGCTTCAGGCTCCTAAAACTAATTTAAATTCATAAGTAATGAAATATTTATCACACTTTAGCCTAGTTTTTTTTTCTCATAAATAGACATTTCAAAAATCACACTGAGGTCACTGATAAGTTTATGCATTTAGGAAAGGGCTTTAGGAGAACAGTTATTCCCAACCTCCTTATAAAAGCACAGTCAGTGTTCAATACAGACCAGACTGCTTTGTCCAACCAGCTCTTGAAAACCTCCTTAAAGCAATTTGAGACATCTGTGACATAGAAGAAGTCCTGCCAGATCTCCTTGACCATTTCCTTCTGGATTGATTCGGAAAAAGACTACCTCAGAAATACTTCACCAAGAAAGTTCCTCAGGAATCTTCCAAAGGATATAATTGTAACAGAACTGCAATGATGAGCCAGTGAGCAGTTAACTGGTTTCAATGACTGTATTTGGCTTTGAATCAGTGTTAAATAACTGGTGTGTTGGAAGAAATATTCTGTTACATACCTGCTTTATTTTTTTTTTAATCTCTAGAGATTTTAGCGGGGCACCTCTTTGAAATTACAGAAATACAGCTTCTGTTTTAGCAAAAGGTGACTCCTGCACTGACATCAACTTATAGTCTGCTAGTAAGAATTCTCTTAAGTTGTTTTGTTGATACAACCATGGTCTAAAATTTTAGTGAAGCAGTTCTTCCCTTAAGAAATGGACAAATATAAAATTGCCTGATTTTTACTCATAAGTAGCAAATTCATGTTTGTTTTTGGTCCTACTTGGGTTTGATGCTCTTAAGAAGTGCTGTGCTACATTGTGAAAACAGGAAATAATTTGATTATATGAAAAGGAACTGATAACTACAGATAGATTTAATTTCTTGTATTATCTTTTATTATTTATTTTTAAAACACATTTCCCCTTGCTTGCATATGTTGGAAATAAGATCTATGAACAATTAAAATTGGTATGAATATTTTCTTTGCAGCATGTATGGCATCACCTATGAAAGCAGAGCAAAAAACAATCATTTAAGTGATTTTCATCTCTCTGGTAGTTGAGAATACATGTTCATGAAGAAGAAATTTTGAATTAGACTAAGGCCATTATAATATCACTAAATAGTTTCTCATAGCATGATAGGTACAAGTTTTTATTATAATTTTTTTCATTTTTTAAATCATCTTTCAAAATAGAATAATATCACTTTTAGCAATGAAAGAAAATAATAAATTGTATTAAACAAATCATACAAGGTAAGGGTTGAATTTTTTCAAGAGCTTCACTGGTTTATATGAAAACTCTTGAGATGTTTTTAATTGTACAACTATTTTCTCACACATCAAAATATATAGTTTTAATTTTTTTATCATATATGAATCATGAATGTATTTCACCTTCCTTAAACTCACTGAGAGCATGAATCTGTAGCCTAATGTTTGGGCTTACAGGAAAGGAGCAAGTCATACACAGAAGACAAGCAAGAACCTGCTCATTTTCAGCCCATGGATTCATAATTCCTGGTTTTGGGAGGATTGTTTTGGTTTGATTTTTTATTATTGGTGGTGGGATTTTTTTAAGCCTGGGAAATTTTAATTTTAGCTTGAACTCCTGGACAGCATTATAAAATATACTTGCAGTGTCAGAGGGTCTAAGCATAGAGACAAAACTACCAGTTTAGGTACTTAATTTTAATTTTCTGGATCTAATTTGTGTAAAAGAAGTTTGAACTGGTGCTAAGAGAATTCTTGTGATAAGACAATGCTTGTGATCAAGATCTGCACTTACCATGCTTTAACTACTGACATGGACATTCAACAAACTGCATCAAGAAAATCTATCCTGATACTTTATACTTGAAACAAGGAAACAGTAGGTTTTTTTCCAGCTCAACTGTATCTTTATAACTGGGTAAAACTCTGCTCAAGAATTTCTCAATCTTTTTTACTCCTACATCTCGGTACATGTAGTCACACTTTCCATGACCCCACAGTCAACACTTTGCAGCAACTCATCCTCAGATTCAGAAGTGCTCCAAGATACTTTCTGTGTGTTTTCCAGAGACACAAAAGTAACACCTATGACCCCAAAAAAAACAGTGTTCTCTGATTTGGTCATAGGACTAAGCAACTGAGAAGTTGTTGCAAAAAATTGGCAGACTAGATGAGTTAGAGGAAATGCTGAAATACTTCAAGACTTTATCTCTTAAAAAAGCAGAGGGAGAAAGAAGTGTGAAGATCAAACAGATGGAGGTTGTCAAAAGCCTTTATTAATGTTTGATTTTATGTACCACACTATATGAGACACATATACACTCAATCTTTTTACTGCTCCAGATATACATTAGATGGGATCTGTGTTGTCTGGAATGGCTGATAAAAATAAAACACCTTTTGTAATTGCAAGAAAAGAAGTAGTAAGGGTTATTACACAGCAAGAAGATTTATAATGCTGCCACAGGGCACATTACAAACAACTGGAAAACAAATGAACATTAAAGGCCAGAGGATGATGACTATTGCTCTTCAAGATCTGCCCTCACCATATGGTCTACAATCTCTGATTGTTTTTACCTTTCCCAATGTTTTATTGTCCTTTCATAGTACACACATAAAGTGTTGGGAAAAATAACCACTGGCGCATTTTGATAAGATAGTTTTCAAACATAAAATGGAAACCTTTCAGCATTTTTGCCTTTGAAAATAATGCTAGCTTCATTTTTGTGTCTAGGTTGAAAACCCTTATTTGTTTTCTAGGAGGTGCCAAATGGTGTCCAAAATGATACCTGAGTGTATCTTGCAACACAAAAATTTCTGTTCTAATGCAATCAGTCTTGCCACTACATCAAAAATTAGGCAGACAAGAGGGGAAAAGGCCTTACAACAAGGGTGAGAGCAGCTCTCTTGTGCATGCTGCATACTCCTTACCATCTGACCCTGTCCAGAGTGTGTGTTGCCAGTATTTCCATCCCAGCCATTCTGATGCTCACTCATAGCTCGTTTAGCTTCTTCCAGTTACAGCCAGAGCACCTATGTCACATGTGAGGTCCAGATCTCCCGGAGTTGGGGGTTGTTTGAAGTGCTGGGTATTCCCCAGTTTTCCTGGGGTGCTCGGTGTTGCCTTTATGAGCCCTTCTCACTGCTTTCTTTATCACCAGTAGGACAGAACAGGTCAACTGATGGACATTTCCAGCCTTCCTTGGTTCACCCTTTTCCTCTACCTTGTGATAGCAATAGCTTCTGACAGTAGCAGGCAACCTAGGTGCTACAAGCAGCATCCTGGACGCTGCCTCTGGATCATAATCCACTGCCTCTTCTCTGACTCCCAAAAGCAAAACTGGGACTAGCTAGTGACTAGCTTCCCCTGCATATTTTCTGAGTGTGTCAGTAAGAAAGACTAGAAGTTAAGCCTGACTCATTTTCCTCTCAGTCAATGCCTGTGGGAGTATTACGCTCTGTAAAGCTAAGCTCTGTGAATTTGAAACACATATTCAACCTTCAGTATTATAATGGTTCTTTATGTTCTTCTCGGCATGGGAAAAGCTTCATGAGGTAGGAGCTGGAGTATGGTGGAGAGCTGTTTTGTGCAATGGCATGTTGCCCTGAAATAGAAAATTTCTCTGCACAAGAGCAACTGCACCTCTTGAATCAGGCATGTCAGAGGTGAATCCAATAGAAAAAGAGAGATATAAAAGTTCTTGAGTCTAAAGAGTAAATTAAATTGTTGGCTACAAGCAGCAGCTACAGTGCGATGGGAGTTTCACTGTGGATCTCAGGACAGACTTTTGATGAGTTCTCTCTTCTGACGACATCACAAAAGAAAAATAGGGGATCAAATGGACCCTAAAAGCCCTTCTTCTCTAAAGAAAAGTGGCAATATTTCACAGCCTGAGGTGTGTAATGCAGATATTCCTTTGTTCATCACTGATTGCATGTATGAAAGCACAAAGATCTTTTATTTCTTTTCATATTATTTGTTAGACCATTTCTTTTCATGGAGTGAGATATCATATCTTCTCCAGTATTAATAGAAAATATTAATATTATATAATATACTACATATTATATATATATAACTAGTATTTTTAATTATGAAGGACCGAGACACTGCTTCATCCGATGTCATTTATTATGTAAACAGTGACACTATTTAATTCTTTCAGTATAAGGGGATCTACCCTTGTCCAGAAATACTGAATTCTGCAATGTGAATGGTAACAATTATTTTAACAAAGGAACAGCTGATCTGCTGTAGATGCATCAGCTGCCAGACTGAGTCAGCTGTGAGGCTGCAATGAGCTGATGAGCCCTGCTTATGTGCATGTGTGTGTAAGTAATCAAAACAAAACCAGTCAGAAACACCTATAAATAGAAATAGTAGCATTGTTCATAGCTGTAAATTCCTGCTCATGTAGTGACTCAGTTGGTAATTTGTTAGGTGTTTGTAGGTCTTGTCAAATGCCAGCTAGTATAATTGACTGGTATTAGCACTGTTTGCAAAACAGACTTGTAGGATTATAAAACAGGCATTATAAAAACAGATGAGAAACAAAAAAAAGCATTATTGTTCTCCTAGACAATGTTTTTATACTAATCTTAGAATACGTGGTTGATAAGTTACAACAATTCCAACACCTCTGCATGCTATGTAAATTAAATATATATCTGAATTTTAAAAAGCTAATTTGCTCTGCATGAGCAGTATATCTCCCTCCGATAATTTTTTATCTGTCATATTCACTTCTGTGTAGACATCACCTCTTCTGAAGAATGTCATGTCACGCATGACTTCTAAGCCACAGTTATATTTTCACACAATTTTGTAGTGCAGTGAAGGGGAAGGATAAGAAGCGATCGATGTAGCTAATGACTTCTTCACTTACTTCAAGCAAAAGAAGAATCCAGGAAGCGAAGACAAAATCAGGTTGCTAAAGATTAACACAAAATAACATAGGTCAGACCAAAGTACAAACCCTATGAAAGTGACAAGACATATCCCCATAACATATGCATGGCTTGCTAGCAGAAGAGTAGGAAAAAAAATCCCTGCTCATCATCCAACCCATGTGAACAAAACCGATGAATTTTGTGCCCTTTCTGAAACTTACTTTTCCAAAATTCCCCACCAATAATCATGGCTTTCACAATTGATTACTGCACACCTATGGGATAAGATCTTAGCCTAGAACAAGGAGAAAAAATATGTGAATACATTTAGTTAACTGTTTGAAAATCAGCTGGCCAAGATAAATTTAATTCTAAAATATTTATCAAAATGGCTGAAATACACACATTTATTAGCAGTTATTTTTGAGAATTTATAGGAAAAAAAGGTTGCTTAAATGCAGATTAACCCTAAGAACAACAAAAATAATTGAGCTGGATGACTTAATGGGAATTTTTCATATTTTTCAACTTCATTGTGGACCCTTAGTAACTTTGATACAAGTAACTGAAACATTTCCAAGTAGACAAGAGACTGAAAGAAAGATTAATAGCAGGTAATGTAGATTAGTAAAAACATTAAATGTGTCAAATCAATATAATTTTATCCTAGAGTGGGATGATGAAATGTGAGGATAAAATGGAAACACAGGAACATAGAGATATGTTTCATATCACAAGAATAATAAAAACTTTTAATGGTGTCCTACATGATACTCTGTAAGCAGGTTAGGGAGACAGGATGTAGACAAAAATTATTACACAGCGATCTGGGTAAATCTGCTACAGCATGGGTGTAAATCTTGTTGAAAACCTGTAATCAGAAGGGTATCTATCAATGAATTACCACCCACAGTAGAAGAGGTCTGCTCAGAATCCGTTTTTACTTAAATCTTGTCATTGATGAATTTGATACTAAAGTAAAAACGAGCTTATTAAATGCACAAAGGACGGAAAATCGGGTGAGACTGCAAGCATGTTGAAACATAAAATTAGAATTTAAAATTACTTTGATAAATTGCATAAATGATGCCACAATTCAAAAAATACATTTAAATGGTTGCAAAAGCGCTGTGCAGTTGTGCAAGTAAAAGGTGAAAAGCAACCTGTTAGACGTCAGTCCAATGGGAAGAAATAAACTGTGTAAGCAAGAAAAGGTTCCTCTCAGAGGACAATTTCTGAAAGACAACATAGTTTTAAGCCATCCATGTTAGGAGTAGGTAACTGTGCACCTGTTACCTAGTCCTGTTGTCCATATACCAAGAATAAAAGAGAAAATTAATATCATCTATGTACACTAAATATTTTCGGTAAGGTAAGATCTAGTTTGGAAAATTTAATGGTTTTAAATATACTTCAGAAAAGGATTATATCCATTTTATAGGTAAACAACGCCAAAAAACTATAGTTACCTAGACAATTATTCTTCTTTACTATTGCCTTTAGAAGCATCCTTCCTTCCCTGAATTTTTTAAGATGTATCTGTAGCAGACCTGTGGATATTTGACCTCCAGATTATCAGGCTGCCTCAGCATGTAGGATGGAATTTAGAAGGGAATTACCTCAATCTGGGAATTCTTAGGAATCTGCAATGAATAAAATAATCACCAGTGTCTAGGACAAGGTTCTTTTTTGTGTTATACTATGCAACATGCGGTATCAATTCTTTTCACAGGAGTTTTAAAGGTTTGTAGGCTGTAAAAGACTATGCCATGTCATTCAGAAACAATTTTTATTCATCCCTGTATTTTTCTATATCTACGATGCAGGATGTTTTCCTGACCGTAATTCTTGGAGAGGCCAAAATGGTTTTAACTCCCATCTCCCCACTCTTTTACTGCCTAGAGCTCTGGATTAAAGACATCTATCAAATTCATGGTTTGTTCAAATGTCTGAACACCTTAAGATGAGTACAGGTCTGGTTTTTTCACTTGGAAACACAACAAGAAAGGGTAAACTGCCTCTGAGAAGGGGTTGAGGTGCATGGAATATCTTGACAGGCTGTCTACAACAAATCAAAAATTTTTAATCAATCAAAATTGAGACAAATTTATCCAGTTCCTTTGGGCTTTTTTCCTTCACATAATGGTTTGTGTTCTTCGAGTATTCTCTTTCTGTAGGAAAAAAAAAGTTATTGAAAACTGAGCTTTTTCAATAATTTTTGATTCACAACTAAAAAACATTAAGTGAAATGAAGTCACATGATCAAGCTCTCACATAAGGCACTACAGCAGGGAAATTACCTAGAAAGAGCTCAAGAAGATACCCTGGGAAAAGTAGAGGGTTGCAGCTAAAATATTTTGGCTTATCAGTTTTTGCTGAATACTGGGGGTTCTGTGCAGAATATTCAGGCTGTCTCGGCTTCTGTTGTAAAAAGCTGTCAAAGCAGCACTGAAGGATCTGAAGGTTATTGGGTATTTTAAAAGCCCGCAGGACTGGAGTTGTTTTTGAGTCTTCATGTTAAATTATTATATAATCCAAGTGGTTACTTATTTGTTGTTACCAGGGGTGTTTTTCTTTTAATATCAGCGCATTTCTTCTACCAGTAAAATAGTTTGTAAAAATCAAAGTAATTTCATGTAGCTGTTGCTCTCTTCAGAGTCTGCAAAAAAGCACCTTGTATTGCTTGAAAGAGCATCAGGTGATGTTACCTTCAGAATCCTCTTAATAAACAAAAAAAACTGGCTTCGTTCTTTCATCTAGATCAGTTCTCCTAAGAGGATGAGCTCCAGTTGCTCAAACATTGTGTTAATATTGAAAAGTATTGTAAGGACAGGTGAAAGGTAAAAGCTGCGTGAAATATAAAGGATATGTGACTTTGTAATGTAAGGACGTTTTTTGATAATGTTTTCGAAATAAACAAAAAGACGCCAAAAAAGTAATAAACCCCACCTCGATACACAGACCCTCAGGAAAAAGATAACAGACACAATATCTATGACCAGATCTCCCAGCTCACAGATTGAGGGAACACAACTGAACAAATCACTCAAGACCTTGGAGAGGTTCCATCAGCTTTTTGTAACTGATAAGAAGGGGTGCAGAGTGGGAGAAAGAGTGTCACAGATCTCTCAGAAAAGAACAAACATTTTCAGAATCTTTAAGGGGCTTTCAGGCAATGGATGAAACTGAGTTATAGGATGTTAGGAGATTAAAAAAGGTTGACAGAGTTGGCTGAGGTAGACAATAATACTGAAGTGAAATCAGGTAATCATAGATATACAGAGAAGAAATTAAGGGCAAAGGAGGCACCGTTGATATATAAGTGGAATAGCCTTCCCCCTTGCTCTGGAAGGCTGATGAGCACCCACTGCCTGTCTGAGCTGAAGGAGTAGTTTGGACTTTTACTAAAATGGTCAGAAGCACCTAGTTTGTGTCACTCCTTATAAAAAATACATTAACATGTAGCATCTGATGGACAACTTCACCTCTTCCAGTAACATCCTCTTTATTTCCAGTTACTCACAGGAGAGAAAACTGAGACCACCTGACAAACCAGTGGGAGAAGAGAAGCCTGTGAAACAGACATAGGCAGGGCAGTCTGCCTTTCACAGAGGCTCATGTTGTGGTGGCTCTTTGTATTTGCACATTCTGGAGTACACTGCCTATATTGGGGGAGTTTTTCTCTCTGTCATGCTTATATGTTGCTCCTCATCCAAAAACCTTCATTTAGTCTAATAAGTTTGATACTCCCATTATTCAGGTGAAACAGTAGAAATCAGTTGTATGGAAGCTACAGACATATCCTGTCTCAGGGAGGATCTGTAACAGACTATCCTGACCCTCAGCCCTCTGTTTTAATGACCACCTCATATATATATATATAAAAAACACACAAATTTTCTGCTATCTCTATGACTGTGACAATCTTGAGATTATTATTAGATCTGTAAAAATTCCAGATCACATTTTTTATAATAGACTAATGCAATATTATATCTGAGGAACAAGTCACTAAACCACCAATGAAATATCTTTTACAGATCAAAGTATTTTTCTTCATTCTAATACACTGACTTCTACACATGAAACTTAAGTGAAGGATATAATTTACAAATTGTTGAAATTAATGCTTGCCATTATAAGCACACAACCCATTCTATAAAGAGGCAAGGAGTAATGAGTACAAAATGAAAGTGGAAATTTAGACTAGATACTAGGAATAATTTCTTTACTCTGAAGGTGGTGAGATACTGGAGCAGGTTGCCCAGAAAAACTTTGGATGCATCATCCCTGGAAGTGTTCAAGGCCAGGATGGGTAAGGCTTTGAGCAACCTGGTCAGTTGGGAAGTGAATGGCAGAGGGGTCAGAACTAGATGATCTTTAAGGTACCTTTCACCCCTTAACATTCTGTGGCGCTATGATTCTTGTATTTTTTGAGCTCTGTGTATGAAAACAAAACCAGTAGCTTTTGAAAAGTGAGGGAGTTTATCCACTATGTACTACTAAAATAACAGTATATTAACATCTCCTACATTTTGTTTTTTGGTTTAATCTCTTTTTTACAAGAAACAGCTACCTTGACAAGTGAAAGTACAGCCTAGCCAAAAAATGCATGCTAAGTGTATGAAGATCAAAGCCTACTCTGTGTCACACAATTGCTTGATGCAATATTAGGTTGAATTGGCAAGTACATTGTCAATCACTCATTAGAATAAGCAACAGGAAAAAAGAATCCAAAGATGGATAGTTGCTGACCTGTATTTTTCTACAAAATATGTTCAAACTTCCAAAACCACAGTACCATTCTCAGCTGCTTTATAACAGCTGAAAAATCTCACAGGCACCACAAATAACATAAACATAACCAAAGGTCACTGAATCTAATACAAATTTCCAAATTGATATCCTAGAGTGAAAAAGGAGAAGATTTGCCATCTGAACTATATGTGACAGTAGTAACTTTAGGGACAGAGTTGACATGGGAAATGTCAAAGATTTTTTTGTAACTCAGTTAAAAGGCCTTATCCCTTTAAAAGGATCCTTGCTATTGAGCTCATCAGAGCTGTCACAGCATACTTTCAGTGTCTCCCCAAAAGCACTGCTGCTGGGGCTGACTATGTTACTTTTAAACAACTAGAGTTGTTTTCATTGTGTATAGTCACAGTAGAAGCTGTGAAAATTTCAAAATTCAGCAAAACTGACTGACTACATAAATTTATATAAATGTATTTTTGAAAGTATTTGATAAATAATAATTGTGATAATAAAATTCTTACATTAGGATCATAAAACATCTTGTTTACCCCTTAGAATTTGTTTTACTTTACAGCTTATTACTTCCATTTATTTCTTCCTTCATAAAAGGTAAGAAAATACTAAACACAGTTATCCTTTCCTTTGTAATTTTAGCAGGTGGTGCTGATAAAACATATCTTTCTGTTTTCCACTAAGTTAAAAATATCACAAGGGAGGTCAGGTGTGCAGTAATACAGAGATTTACATAACAGGATTACATGAAAATAAGCAGCTAGTTTTTCTGCTGAAAAAGCACAGGATAAGAAACTCAAGTTTTCCTTCAAAATCTGTTACCCTGAAATTGAAAGAGCAGAGTAGAACAGGAAATGAGGAAAAAACACATCCCGCCCATTGTGCAGCACACATTTTCTTGACGCACTTAAAAGATGTGCTGAAAACTATCACAAAGAACGTGAGACAGCAACAGACTTTAGGAATGGGACCAAGCTGAAAAATTTATAATTGTTTGAATATTATGTCACAAATTATGTCACAGATTTTTTTCACTATTTCCATTTTTAAAACAACATTATGAAAATCTAATTTCCCAGATAGAGAACCATGATGCTGTAAACTTTCATAGGAAAAATTCAGTATTGTACTCATCCATTGCACAGTCAGCCTTTCAACTCTTATGTGAATGGCTGTTTAAACTACAGCTGACTTTGTTGCTGAAAATTATTCATTCTAAACAACTTAGTTTGTAGAAGTAAGCTTGCTACTGAAAACATTATGGAGTATGACAAGCACAGCACTTTACAAATCATATATAGGACAAGACATAGTCAATTATGCAAGATAACCTGTAGCAAAAAGTGGTAAAACTGGGTAGTAATCATGAATCAGATGATCTGACACAGTCCAACATTTTTTGAGATGAACTGAGGCCTGACAGAGAGAATTATCAGGTCAAAGTGTAAGGTGATCTGCTTCACAACTATGAAGTGTAGAACAGTTCAGCTGAGAAACAAAAGGAAATGAAGTATTTTTGTGCCTCACAGTGCAAGGGATATGCTGGAGGGGGCCTTGTGTCCACACTGCCATCAGTGCGTTCCAGGCAGCCCCATTTGTGACTTCAGCCTTGGTGCCACAGGTGGGGGAAATGTTCTGAATGCATCAGTGTCACACTCAAGAAACTTTGGGTATGAGAAATATTACCATGTGTACTGTACACTAAAACACTCGTGTGCATGCCACATAAGAAGACAATTCTTGTAAATTGTCCTTGCTAACAGCTGTATACCTGTGGAGCTTCAGAGGTGGGGGTTTTCACAAGAGTTGTTAGTGAAACTATCAAATTAAATTTAGAGTAAATTTAAATTCAGTAAGTTCTGAAAAAGTGTAAGACAAAAACCTCTCCTGAGCACTGGAAAAACACTACCAAGACTCTCTAGAAAATTAAAATCATACTGGTTGGAAAAGGTAAATGTGTGTCACTTTTGGAATATGACGTTCATGGAGTATAACAGTGAAGTAAAACTAGCTTCATCTTTCCTGATACTGACTAAATATAATAGAGCACAGATTAGAAAATGACCCAGCATTCCATAATTCCATAATGCCAAGTCATTAATTCTGTCTTCAGGGTAGGTAATATCTCAGTCTTATGCAATATGAGGTCTAACTAGATAATCAATCTACTGATTCCTTGAACTCTGACAGTCTTTTACACCATGGAAAGATACAAAGAAAACTCAGACAGAAATGGATTAAATAAAAGGATTATCATTGTGAACAAGGTTTTACTAACTTTTATTCAAACAGCTTAATTTTCTGAATCCGTGGCAAGATTCTGCTTGACTTTTTGCAGGATGATCTTTTTTGTTGAGATGGACTTATTCAATATACAGATGAAGAGAAGAGAAGAGAAGAGAAGAGAAGAGAAGAGAAGAGAAGAGAAGAGAAGAGAAGAGAAGAGAAGAGAAGAGAATAGAAGAGAGAAGAAGAG
>VXBU01004356.1:225477-341669 GCA_013400315.1 Bombycilla garrulus
CGCTACCCCCTTTCATTCTCGCTTAGTGGACTGAGGATTTGCTCTTGGGTTTTGGTATATGTTCGGGAGCAAGCAGGCTGAATCGGCGCCGATCGGTGAGTACGACAAGCACCGTAATGGTGCCAGGTCCGTCCCCCTCCCCCCCCACACCCTTCCCGCCTGCGTGGTATTTCTTCTTGGTGCGGGGTCCTGCGCTGCTCCCCTCGGCGAAGCAGCCGGGCTAGGTTGCAAGGAGCGGTGTTTGTGCTCGCAGCTGAAAGGTAACAAAGTGCGTTATTTCCTCATGGCTCTTTCTCCCGGGCCTCCCCCCTCCATCGCTTTCCTCCCTTTCTTTCTGCGTTAGTCGTTGCTTATGTAGGGCATCCGCGGCACCGTGTCTCCCGACGCCCTGCACTAATGTGCTCGTTACGGAGGTGAAGTCATGGGCCAGGGAGAAGGGAGGAGGAGAAAGAGGAGGAAGAAGATGAAGGGGCCCGGGGAGCCGCGGGCGGGGGCAGCGCCCGGCCCTGCGCGGAGCCCGCGCCCTGGGGCGGCTCCGAGCGACGGCTGCTGGGTGTTTCTGTGTGTCTGTGCTGCGTGCGTGTGTCTGTATGTGTGTGCGTGGAGGGGTGTGTGGGGTGTGTGCTCTTCCTTTGAAGCCACCGTCTGCGAAATCCTGCGCTCGAGGAGCGGGCGGAGGGGGTGGGGAGGGGAGCCGCGATGTGCGCTGTGATGTTTCGTTGATCTATATTTAATGGCTGAAAGGAGAGATGCTTTTCTTTCCTTTACCCTTACCTTACTCTATGCTGGTGTGTAATGTGCTCGCATCGATCGGTCAAATCGTAGCTTCAGCTGAATCAAGTCACCACAGAGGAAGGAGGTGCAGCGGCACAGGCAGTACATGTAATATACAAATTCATCTGGCCGGGGATCTTGGAGAAAAATGAAAAAACCCGTAAGAGGGATAATTTTAGAAACCATGTTAAATTTCCCCTGGAGGGACAGGAAGGACGAATACAAGGAAGAGTGTAATACAGTATCTTGTGTAGTTACATTTTCTTATACTTTGTTAGGGTGTGCTTTGTTTGGATTCAGGGTGTCACAGTTAACCCTATGCATTACAGAAAAAAAATTCCGAAACTTGGAAGAAATATTTAGAAATGAAAAGGCTCCTTTATTGAACACCCAGCTCTAAACTTTAGTGGCTGTAGTAACTGATATCTGCCCCTTAAAACGTGTATGCCTTTTTATTGGCAATAACAAGGTAAAGTAAAAACTTCACATTGCAGGTTTATTTTCAAAGTCTTTATAGGTAGCCTATATGTAAAGTGAAAACAGTGAGTCAGCCTCAGCTCTGCTTTGTAGCAAACCTTTCCATAGGATACGTCAAGACTTACGTACCTCAAGACAGAGGACAGCCCAGAATTATATGGAGTTTATGTAAGTCTGTTGTGTCTTTTGCAAAATCAAGAGAGGGGGAAAAAAATCTTTATAATTCTGTACTTCAGTGTATATTCATCCTGTCTTAAAAAATAAACTGATTATGTAACTTGTGTAGGCTGGGTTTATCTTTTTCAGACAGCCTAGTCAGTTGGCCAGTGTATAGAGGATATGGCACGAAGGGGTTAAGGGCAGGTCTCCCGAGGAAGCTGCTGTACATCCTACTTGTGGGCCTCTGAGACTCCGGTGCCTTTAGGGCTTTTGCTGCCTTTACACAGGTTATCTGGGGAGGAGCCCCAGCACTAAACCCAAACCACCTAGAAAGACTGTGATACTTAAGCAAAACATTACACAATGATCAAATACCCTTGTAAGACTGATTTCTGAGCCAAGTTGGTGAAGCTGTCTCATTTCGGTCTTTGAATGACATGATCCTTTGGGAGCCTTGACTGACTATCAGCTGCAAAACTGCAGAGAACTTGAGATCGATCACCGTCATTAGTAAGAAGTTGATTAATAGCTCGGGACTGGGTTGAATGAGATTATGTTGAATGTTGTAGTTCCAAAAGAGGGGATCACATCTTGATCACGTTGTTCAGAGATGGTTTTTGCAGTCTGTTATATAAGAGAGGCTTGGAAAAAAAAGGAGTAGCGGGCTGTGCTATGTATACCTCCGGAGGGAAATGCCCCCCAGATCTGTTAGTAGGAAGCAAAATATTTATTTCCAAATGCCAGTCTCATGACTTTTTGGGGATTGTAAGAAAGATGCTTTTGGGAGAGGACTCCAGTTCCAACATTCGAGTTCTGTTTGTCAGGTGCCTTAACAGATGTTAAAAACAATAAATAGCTCGTTGGTGACACAAGCCTCTGACTTTTGCTGTGGGGTTTCTTTGATAACAATACCAAGATCATTTCGTCCTCAGATAATGAACTCTAACAGACAGCTGCACAAAATAGAAATAGTAGCAACTAAAACGAAAAGGTTTTTGCATAATTATGATTTGCATAATTTACCTTTGCTGATGGATGGTATCAGTTTAATGACTATGGTTCCATGTTGGGTATTTGTTGCACAAGACACGTGTAAAATCAACTTATACAACAAAGGAAGTGCTGAAGTAGTTTATTTTAAGGGTTTTAAGAAATGCCTTTTTAGAAAGGGGGTGTAGATTGGCATGTAAATGGAGCAGATAACAGAATCAGTGGAACTCATGAGTGTTAAATTTTGCACTAAATTTCAGATACATTTTCTATTTCATGGTTCAGTGTGATATGATTTTTAGAGCTGATCACTTGTGGAAATTCCAGCATATCTTTGTTAGGATTTCAAGCATATGTTTCTATCCTAGAAGCAACTGTTTTCAGGAATATCAGCAAGATAAGGAAAATGCATTATTACAGTACCCTTCACATAAATAAGGACCTTTGGTCCTTTGGTGGTTTTGATGCTTATTGATTGTGTTAGTAAATTACAAAGAGTTTGATATTTGAAGTTACAGCTGAGGTTTGACAAAAATGAAAGTGATTGTTTTTTCTGTTTGGAGTTCTCAGTAAGATATTATTAGAGGATGAATTTTGGATGCTTATTTTACTGCACAATATTAAGTTTAGTAGTAGAATTATTAATAACATACAAGTAAACAATAGACCTTAATAGAGGCAGCAGTTTTAAATATGGAAAATGTATTTCTTAAGTGACAGAATGACTCTCAAATAAGATTTGTTCTTAAAGAAGAGATTGCTTTTGTTATGACAGAAGATATTATACCAGGGAAAACATTTCTGACCTTTTTTGGCAGGGGCATGGTGGGAAAAGTATTTTCTCTCATATGAATAGGAAGCCTCCATGCAGGACAGGTAAAGTAGTCCTCTGCTCACACACTGCAGAACCACATGACCCTTTGGCTAAATGGCTCCTTGGTACTTAGACTCAGCTGGAAAGAAATCTGAATGCAGCATGACACACTGAAACAATTTCTTCTACCCCCTTGGGATGTGCTAACTTTGTGTAGTGAATGGTTTGTAAAAGCAGATTGCCTGACCAGATTGTCTGGCATTATGCTGGACAAAATTTAAATTCAATAGTATTGAAAAGAAAATATGGTATCTATTTGTATGTAAACCAGTTGCCATGTTACTGGATTTTTTTTTCTTATATAAACTGCCAGTTTAGTATAGAACTAAGAAACAGAGAAACATTTCATTATCTATGAGAGCAAGCATTTAATATTTGTTTAAATTGCTCATGGTGTGGTAGCTCCTACTGCATCCTACTGGCTCTTAATCTGCCTATTCTACTTCACAAAATTCTATTATAGTAATAAGCAATAACTTCAAGACACATAAAGCATGGAACAGAACATATTATCTTGTCCTTTTGGTCACTGCCTGTTTTATTGAAGCTTCTGGAAAAAAAACCAAAAAAACAGAAAACCACCCAACCTAAGCTCTCCCAAGAAACCCCTCAGGTTTCTAACGAAACTTTAAAACTTGATACTGCTCAGAGCTGACAAAACAGTGTTAACTTTCTAAAATTCATATATGAAATAACCATGTTTGATGTTACATTTTGTTTTTGTTTATTGTGTCAATCATAATAATTCTACTATGTAATGAGCTATCATTTTCCACTTGTTTTAATTCATTTTAAGAAGCGACAAATATGTAGAGTTTGACTTGTAGCATCCAAAATCAAGAACATCTGAGACCCAAAGGAGCTTAATATGAGACATTCTGTAGGGGAGGATTTTGCATTTTCCCCTCCTATGTTTTTGATATTTTTGTCTTCCACTCTTTTTATCTTGCCAAATTTACAATTGATTTCTTCATCTCTGAAAAATCCTCACAGTGCAGCAAATTCCTTTTGGTCAAGATAATTACTTTTGGAAACTGACAGTGTAACTTACATTTGCCTGCTTAATGTAACATAAGTGTTTTTTTCAGTCATGGGTACATTCTGCTATTCAAATACAGTCAGTTGTTATTCAGTTAAGTAGCCAAGATATCCCTGTAAGGCTGACTTTTTGAAGGGAGCCTAATGAAATAAACAGGTAATGTAAATATATCTTCTGATGGGATTCCTGGTTGTTTTAAACCCACTGAATAAGACTTAACTCTTACACACTCATTTATATCAGATTTATATTAGATAGTTTCATTCAAATTACTAAGACGCTTGGGAAAGGTATTAGAAATAAGTTTCAGTCTGGTGGTAGAAAATTGCTGTACCTTTTAGCTCCATTAGGATGATTACAGGTTGTAATCTTCGTCTTGAAAAGTATATGCTTTCCATCAGAACCAGCAAGCAGTTTGGAAGGGTGACTGCCAAAGATGGTCTGAGAGGTAACTCAAGGCCCCAGACAGTGAGTTTCAAGGTATTTGAATTCCTGCTTTAAAAGTGAGTTCTGAAGCTGGGTATCTAAAAGGCAAAAACCCACTCACTGGATGTTATAACCAAAACGTGAATTTTTTTAGTTTTTCTTTACAGTTTTGCACAAAAATGCTGAAATTAATGAATTTGTATGTTTCTGAATTGCTAGCTGATCCATAGGTGGCTTTGGGTTTTGTTTTTTTTTGTTTGTTTGCTTGTTTATTAGTTTTCTGTTTTGTTTTTAATATATACATTATTTTATATTTATGTGAGCAAAGAATGTAACTTTTCTGAAGATGGCATAAATGAATCAAATCCTGGCATGCTGGCAGGGTAGTAATCAGGTTTCTTCAAAAGCAGGTTGTTGTTGTCCCAGTCAAATTTGCTTGTTCAAAACTAATCCTTCTTGACAAGAGGTTGACTGTTGCTTTACCTCTTTGGCATGTGGGAAGGTAAAAGCTTTTTCATGCTCTTTTTTTTGTGTGAAAAATATTATGACATTAGATATGGATGCTCATATTCAGTGAAAAACAGAGTGAGAAGGCAGAAGGCAGGTCAGAGAATGGTTATCTAAGGAAACAACAACTTAAAGGTTTTCAGCAATGGAAATGCTTCAGGATTAAACACGTAAATCTTGCCTGTACAAACCTTGTTGTTGTCTTGTATGCCAGAATTTGTAGAGTCTGTTCCTTAAATAAGCAGATACTTGAAAACATTCATAACACCATCACTTTCTCACATTTCTTATGCCAGCCAAGCTTCAGGACAACTTTTGAACATGCCTAATGGCATAATCTAATTTGTGCATGGTGTGATGCCGTAGTAGGTGAGATTGTGTGATAGAGAAATTGAAGTCTCATGGAAAGCTGGAGTTGGGGCTGCTAAAAAGTGTAGGTACTAAATACAGTGTGATATATCTAGTGAATTCTTACAAATCAATTTCCAGGTTAGTCTGTGAGCATTTTGAAGAATTTTAACAAAATGACTACCTAGTCATGTTTGATACTTTCTGAGTACTTCTGATGAAGCACCCATATCCTTGAACACCACATGATGGTAACCTAAACCTTTAGTTCAGTGCCTAACCTCATGTGACCTAGTGTGCTAGAAATGCAGTGACTAGACCAAAAAAAGTTCTGGCAATTTATAAAGTTTGTGTTTCAGTGAAGGAGGTTGACAGTAATTTGATGAGTTGTGGAATTCTTGCTGCAAATGGTTTTGAAGCCTGAGTTACAAGAATAATATGATTTTATATGTGGATTTCCACTGGAGTGCTGATGTATGTCATCTGATGGTAGAGGGCAGAACTTGGAAGCGTGATAGCTCATCTCTTCTTTATAAGTGTAAAAAATACAGAATGCATTCTCAAAATTTTCATTACAATTAAAGCAGCAGAAGGCTGTTGGCTTCTGTTTTCTCTACTTCTAACATTTAACTGTGTTAACCTTCCCAAAAGAAGGATTTTGAGTAACAGGGTTGGAAGTCCTGTCCTGCCTACGTATTACCAGGTTAATTCCAGATGCTTCTCAGCTATGTCTGTGTGATTTTTCAAACAGTAAAGTTTGGCTCATTCTGGGGAAAAAAACAAAGGTTGTAATCTGCCACAGACCTCGAGGATTAACTACTACACGTGCATTCATTTTACTGATGACTTACAGCGTCCTGCAGTTGAATGTGTAGGAGATAGGCAACACCAATTCCTCTTTTTCTGCCATAATAAACATGATAGTCCCTTACTGATTTTATAGATTCACTAGTATGTATTTTTGGTTGAAAATGTTTCTGACAAGTTTGGTAGCTTATTGCACTTATTTTTCACTTTTGACTTCTATTGCCTTTCCCAAGAACAAGTAAATTATTGCACAGAGCCTCAGGAGTCTTGAGGGACTCTAATATCTTCAAAGAAGAATGGACAGGTTGAGCTTAATTAGAAACATGCATGTCTAATCAAAGGGTAAATTTAAAATCACAAGTTTCAAGAACTGGGATTAAAAGCAGACTCCTGATACCAAAAAATCTTTGGTATCATGAAGCCATGGTATATTTGTGAGGCATAATGCACTATTCTAATAAGCAATTCTTTAATACTCTCAGATACTTAGGGCTTCCTAATATGTGTCATTACGTAGTTTTTTCAATTTAAAAAAAAGTCCAAAGCATACAATTCTGGTCAAATTATGGAAGTTTGTTAGCGCCTGAGTGTTTCCACTGGGATCCTGTGCACTTAATTCTCAATGCAGACTCTCATAATGAGCACCCAAAGGATGGCTAATACTCCTCATTTCAAAAAGGAGCAAACATTTCCTTATATTCTATGTATCTTATGTAGCATAGATCTGTTCAGCAAGTACTGTGTGTGAATGAAGCAGAAAGCTGTGGTGTAAAATGTAACCTTTACATTTCTTCATTGCCTTTCTTGAGGTTGAGTTTTGATTAGTTGGGTTACATGTTCCCTCTTTATAAATACCTTATAAGTAAAAGGAGCCAAGAGTAATCTGCTTATTAATTCTTATTTCTCCATCCCTAAGCCTTGGAGATACAGCACATGTATGGATCTTGCAGTTTTGTTTTGTTTTGTGGGTTTTTTTGCCAGTCAATCTGAAGAGATGTGAATTTTTTTGTAGTGAGTAAAAAATATTTCTCCTATTTCATGTATATTAGAATAACAGAATTTGAACTCAGCAGAGGAGACATCTGGTTTGTTTGGTAAAAATAAAATTCCAGGTTTTGATCATGTTTTATGCCTTCAATTTAGCTTAGAGTGAATAAAACTTTACACAGATAGGTAAAGTAATTTAGTTTGATTTCCAGAATAAAATTTATGTACTTAATAATTTTATTTTTTGTGAACAAGTGCAACACTAGTTGAGGAATATGCTATACCTGACAGTAACGGTTAAGTGCAACATAAACTTGACCTACTCTTAGGATTTTGGGACATCTTGGGTTTTTGAGACCTGGCATCTCTGAGCTCCTGAACATGCTGATGTCATTTCATTGGAAAGCTGGCTGAGCAAAACCACTTCTAAGAACCTGATTTTCCTGTTTGTGTGTGAAGTCCCTGTATCCTCTTACTCAGAGGAGAGCTGGCCAGTGAGGGGGAGCAGGCTTTCCTTCACAGCTGTGTTCTGCCCGCTGGAGTCCTCAGGCTGACATTGCTGATGGATTGCTCTGCCTGACACTCTCTCAGCTAAGTCTCCCCTCTAAAAATATCCAGGGAAGACCTACTTGGCTTTTGATCTGTGGTGATGAAAATATTTCAGGTCCCCAAATGGCAGATTGTTGGTGATCTATTGACAGAACAGACTTGAAGCAAAGATGTTTGTCAAGGAGCCAAAGAGTCTGCAATATACATTGCTTTTACATTTTGGGGTTTGTTTGTTTTGTTTTCATTTGGGGTTTCTTGTTCGTTTTTACTGTGCATAAAGTCCAAAGCAAAGAAGGAGCTCTGAGATACTGGTTATAGCAGGCCAAAAAAAGGCTGGATGGGAATTTGGGGACAGGGAGACAGACTGGAAGGCATAACTGCTATGTTGTCATGCTGTCAGTGAATAGGAAAGATGCTAATTCAATCTCTTATCTTAGGTAGTTGATCCAGTCTGATAATTTCTAGCAAATACTTTTAGAAATAAATTTTTGGGAGTGTTTTGTTTACTAAAGTGTATCAGTTCTAACAAAACACCTTGCACAGATAAGCAAAATAGAGTTAAGCATGTTTAAAAAATTCTACTTTTGTGCTGTAAACACACATGGAATTACTTGCACCTCTGTCAAATGTAAAATTTCCTCTCTTGCATGCATGTTACATAACTTGTGCATTAATCTCAAATGCAGTGTAATGTTCTAATCTCCTCCAGGCAAAGCCCAGTTGTACTCTTGTTGAATTTGGTAACAGAAATTCAACTGATTCCATGGGACCCCTGTGTTTTACTAGATGTCCCTCAGTAATTTTTTTTTTCTCATTTATTCAGCCTTCTTTCACTTGACTCTTTAATAATTTCACAAGATAATGCTCATCATGAAACAGTTGAGGTGAGTTTTTTCAGTGGCTTTTGTTTTGTTTTGTGGTTTTTGGTTTGTTTTTTTTTTTTTGATTGGTTGATTTGTTTGTTGAGCTTTTTTGTTTGGTGGAGGTTTTGGTTGTTTTTTTTTTTTTTGAAGAAAATTACAGTTATTACACTGTTATCATAAAACAGGCAGGACAAGTAAACTTAGTAGTAGTTAATAGCTTTCATGCTATTTGGTCGATGTATTAGTTACAGGTGGGGGTAAAAATGGTGGAGCAGTGGGAAAGAGAAGGAAAAGATCAGAATACTAGTTTGTTTAGCTAACTTATTGCAAGATTCTTCCTGACCTGTAGAACACTACAGTTCTGGAAGTATAAGGTTTTTTTTTACCTGATGTGTAATATGCTTGTCATCAAATGGAATTGCTCTCTAGGAAGTTGTACAGACCTCCTAAAACAAGTGACTGAGTTTATGGAAATATGCATTCTTGGGAATAAAGCAATTTATTCCCCTCCTTCTGCTGTTTTTAAATTCACTTTTTCATAAGGTATTTAGCATGCCTCCAGTAAAATACTGTAATAAAGAAGCAAGAACTCCTAATTTTTGAAGGGCTTAATATTCTCATAATAACATTCAAGTATCCATGTTTTGCAAACACTTTTCTAATAATTCTTTACTTAAATGTGATCTTTTGGTTCCATTTTGGATTTAATAACTAAAATGTATTGACAGATGGCAAAAAGTAAGGGCTTTTTTGGTCACGTTGTTTTGTTTAGGAGTGTCTAATTTGTGTGTACTATGCAATGCATTAATGTATTTGTTAAATAATAGAGAATGAGTGGTGGGTATTAAAAAGATTAGTTGACCAGGAGGAATAGGACAAATGGAAAAGTGACACAGTCTTGAAATGCAGATGTATAGCTGTGCTTCAGAAATAAATGTTGTGTCTAAAACCTAGTATTGTGAATTACATTACGAGTCTCTCTTTCATATCAGCTACAGTAAATTGCATATTTAAGAGAATAGGATGCAAAAATAAAATTATTTTAGCCATCCTCAAACTCCATGGAAGTAGTAGAAGATTTATTGTAGTGATATTGCCATGTCTCAAGTAATACCATTCCAGCATGAAATGTTCTTTATGAATTATACAGGCTGAGGTGCTGTCACTACCACTTACTGCTGAGGCTGATTTTTTGTCTGAATGGGAACAGCCCCTGAAAACTTGTACCACTTTCATGGGGCACTTTTTTTCTACCTTTAAGTATGTTCCTGCACCTTCATACAGACCCTGACAGATGTCTGTCTCTCTTATACCATCTACTTAAGTTGGTTGTACAATAACTATTATGAACTACTGCAGTCATGTTGTTTCACTGTAAGAAAACAAATATTTTTTGCTGAGAAACCAGTAAAGAACTTCCTCTGATCTGAATTTCAGGTGGCTACCACACTTCCTAATAGCATGACAGGAAATTTACAGAGTTCAAATTCTCTCTCATTTTTATTTTAAAACTTTTATTTGAATAGCAATATCCACAAATAAATATATGTGCATTCAAGAAGCATGGGGAAGAATTGTTATTTCTGGTTGTGTTATCAGTACCCAAAGCTTGCACTTCTGTCTATAGTCTGTGACAGGAAAGGGTTAGAGACTTGTGATTGATTTCACAGTACCAGATTTTAGATACAAAGTGTATTTCAGAGGCACAGCTATACATCTGCATTTCACAGGAACAGTTGAAGAAAGGAAGGCCAGCACAAAGCTTTTTCTTTTTTTGCACATGAATCATTCTAGAGCTCCTTCAAAAAGGTGACTTACCTGGCTGAATTAATTTATAGAACATTGTGCAATATTTCTGATGTTTTAATCTTCACATTTTTCATACATGTGTAGAAGAGAAGAATAAAAGGGACTTGCAATTTAAAGTCTGAGCATTATACATCCAAAACTTCTGAAGTTTGAAGATATATGCAGAGCTTTTAATAATACCTAAATATGACATTCAAATATCACCTGAAACATAACAGGCACATAAAGCAATACTTTCTATCTCTTTATTATTTATTCCTGCCAGGCAGGCTTCTTCTTTTGAATAGACTTATTTGGTTGTCTTGAAACAGTCATTAATGGGTTAAATAGAATTGCTATGGCCTTGTGAATTCTGTTCTTGTCTTTTATTTTTTTTTTTTTTTTTCTATTTTAATAAGCTGTACAGCTTATTAAATGCTGTTACTTTACCCCTGAAATAATTTTATGGTGCAAAAGGATATAGTGAATGGCCCGAAGCTGCTACTTCTAGATGCAGGCTAGCTCCTAGTAGAAGCCTCAGGAGACTCCTTCGGTATGCCTGTTTTCAGCTGTTGTTTCAAACTTTCTTACCATTCTGCCTACAGGAAACCAAACTTCTCAGTGTTTGAGTGGAAGTGTATTTGCTTCTTACTGATACTGAATTTCAGTAGGTGAATTTTGTTATGGAACTGGACCTTAGCCCTAAATTAGAACAGGACCTTGAAGCTAGCTGTAAATATCCCAGTGTTTCCCACGTTGGAATACAGAGTGAGCTCAACACTCCTGCGTCTATCTGTGACTCTTTATAATAGCAAACAGAACCACAGTCTCGACTGGGCTCCAGCACTCCCTGCCTCTACAGAGTGATGTGTAACCAATTCCCTCCCGGGGCACTGTCACGATCCGCTTTAACATCAAGGCAGAAATCGTGATGGTTCGAGGGATCTCGAGGTGCAAAATAAGAGGCAAACAGCAAGGGACTATAATTTCAACAAAACAACGAAGCACTTTATTGAGTGCTGATCAAGTCAGTTATGCGATAGAGGGGAGAGAAAGAAAGAGAGCAAAGTAGGGAGAGAACGAGAGAGAAAGTGGGATATAGCTACCAAAGGTGAGACAATGTTCTCGTGGCCCAGCCAATAGACGCGTCTTCTTCCGTGGGGAGATCTCGAGAGTCCCCTCAGAGAGTCACAGTTTTAAGTCTTTTTCCAAGGTGAGTGGCATTTGGCCAAAAGGTAGGGAGATTTATGGCCTATTGTGAGCAGGTCCATAGCTGATCAGCATCAGGTATGTGCTGTACCATGGCAGTGAACACACACGCTGTACCTACAGCCGTTCTGCCCGAAGCACTGTACTGCAGCAGCAACCATCTCCCCCCTCAGCCAGGCCAGGCTGTGTCTTGTGGGGTCTGTCCCAGTCTCTGTCCCGATGAGCGGGAGGCAAAACGAGATCTTCGGGCTGACCCTTACAGGCACGTTTAGAAAATTGCATGCTGTAGCTCCATCAGCTGCACCATGTATGAGAGACCATATGCAAGAATGCAGATGGAGGAACAGACTGGAATCATCTAAGCAATCAAACAGATTGGTGGCTCTTTATTTTGTATTACATCAGTGTTTTGACAACCGTACTTAGATCACAGCCCTGCTGAACCTGTGCTGTCCAAAACATACTCACAGATGGTCCTTGTGCTGAAAAGTTCAAAAACCTATCTAACAAGACTGCTGAAGGGAAAACAAGTCAAGAGAGGCTGAAAATAGGTCAGGAACAAGCATGAAAACAGGATCCTGGTTGCTTATGTACTGTCTCCTAGGGCATGTAGCCCTTTGCATGTTGCTTAAGCAAAATGCTCTTGCTACACTGCTCTCGGTGCATGGGTGACATAAAAGTTAACTTTTGCTGGGTTTTTTTTCCAAAACAAGTAACAACATATTTTATATGAGGCTATTTTCCAAAACAGAAAATGTCATTAGTGAGCTTTTTTTACATCCTTAGGAAAATGAAAATAAGTAAAAAGGGGGTAATTTGGAGGGGTGTAATCTCCCCACCCCCATGGTGGGGGGGGGGTGAAGTAAACTGTACTTGAGTCCTTTTCTGTGAGAATTTTAAAGAGCAAAACTAGAACTTGCTTTGGCAAGAAAAATGAAGCCCTAGAAAGCAAATACCTTGCTGCTGATCCCTTACTACACTGTTACTTCTACTGTATTAACATAGAGTGTGTAAGGAATGGCATTATACTCATTTATTTACAAGATTTGCTGCCGTTTGATTATGTGCTAAGAGAGGACAGACATCTTCTGCTCAAGCCTTGCTGTGGTACCAATTGTAATCTCAGTCCTTTTGTTGTTTCAGAGCAAAAAAGAGCTGTTTCAGAGCAGGAGAGTAAGGGACAAATGCTTGAATTTCCTATATCTATAGGTTTTCTTCTTTTAGGAAGGGTCAAGTTGGTGCTGGAGTAATTAGCCATTGTTTCAGCAAAATACCTAGCATTGGTAAGCCCAAGAATATTTGAACAATCTTTCAGCATTTTTTTCCACTTTCACAAAACATTAATAGTATTCTAATACTTGTCTGAAAATACCTCAGTGCTTTTAAGATGGTTTCTCACAATTGATCTTTCCTGATATAGTATTTCTTGGCATTCATTTTGTAAGGAGAAATAAACAAACAAAATACAAAAGAAACTAATAGGAAAGAGAAGGGGAAGGGGCCAAGGTAGCTGAGCACCCTAGGCTTTGGCTCAGTTTGTCAGAAGGTAACCATAGATTTTTCTTTGTGGTTGATTTATTGGGTAAAAGTTGCTTTATCACTTCATGAGTTTTAAATAAAGTAAAATATCCCAACAAATATGGGCAATGACTTTGATGGCAAGAATATATAATGATTTTGGACATGCTATAAATTGTGTTTATTGTTCTGGAATAATTTACAGGTAGCAATATAATACATTCTCAAAACCAAAATTAATGCAGTAATAATTTGAAAAAGAAAATGCGTTAGACCTAACAAATTCTGTGAAACTTTAGTTATAGCTTTTGTAGCTGCTGCTCTTTCAGTCAAAGTAATAATTAAAGAAGGTTTGCTGAGTAAAATTAATTTAATTTATTGGAGAAATCTAATTTGCTCAACTCTGATCCATTTATATACTTGTAGTCAGCTTTGATGGCATGGTCTATTGAAATTCACTGTGAATTTTAGAACATCTGCCTTCTAATTATTCTAAATATCACTATCCTAAAAGCATGTACATAAGGCAGTTACTCCTTATGGTTTTATACATTTCTATTCAAGGAGCTGCTCAAAGCCTGTCTTTGTTTTTCTTATCCATTGTTCCTCTAGGTTGTCAGATTACAATCAGCAAGGCTTGTGGAGTTAACAAACCACTTACACACCAAAAGGGTAACTACAGCACGAATGACAATGGTGTTTCCTACAGATGTGATCTGAAGATAAATTTCAGTTTAAAACCCATAGTTTCTAGGAGATAAGTTTGTTTACCCATGTGTGTGACTATAGCAGAGTACATTACTTCCTTTATCCATGGTATTTTTTATGTACTCAGAGAATGGTTAGACTTCGAATCTTTTTTTTTTCCTACTTCAATAGACTGTTCCACAGTTCAGCATCTTCCCCTGATATCACTTAGTCTCTCATAAGCTTTGCTCTAGGCATTATTTCCTGTTTTCAGCTACTAGCTAGCTTGTTTTGGATACTGCTTTCTCCTGAGTTAGGGCACAGACTGCTGTTAGTGACAGAAAACCTGAGCTCGCTCATCATGTCCGTGGTAACATGAAATTCTTTGGCACCTCATTATTGGTCTGTGGCTCTCAAGCTGTCTCAGGATGTTCCAGTAGGGCCTTTCCTTTTATTCTGATGTGGACTCTGTTACAGATGCAAGAACATGCCTGATCAAATGCTAATAAACAGCTGATTTGGGCTTCAGAATTATCTTCTAGACAATAGTTTCTTCCAGCAACAGAAAATATCTCATTCTTTCTCATACATTTCTGCCATATTTGCTCACTGAAGAGTGGAGGAGTTTATATTGATCCTCTTTATCATGGCATCTACCATCATCTACTTTAAAAATTCTACTTACGTACTTAACTGTATGAGATTTAAAATCTCTAATAATTATCTTTGAAAGGTCATGGCTATCATGGGAGGTTCCTGAGGACTGGAGGAAAGCAGACATCAATCCCTGCTATCAAGAAGGATGATCTGGAGAACTACAGGCAAGTCAGCCTCACGTCAGTCCTTGGGAAGGTGATGGGGAAAATCCTCCCAGAAACACTTTACAAACATACGAAGGACAAGAAGGTGATTGGGAGTAGTCATAATTGATTTATGAAGGAGAAGACCAATTTTGCCAGCCTGATGGCCTGCTATGATGAGATGATGACCACGGGGGATGAAGGAAGAGCAACAAGTGTCATTTATTTTGACTTTATGGGAGACTTTTGAGTATTCCATAATCTAGTCATACTCAATCTTTTAAAGTATAGAAGAAGTAAATGAACAGTGACCTGGGCTGAAAGCTGTCACATCTGCTGGGCCCAAGGATGGTCGCCAGCAACATGACATCCAGCTGAAGGCCAGGCACTAAGAGTACACACCAAGGGTTTCTGTTATGTCCTGTATTGTTGGAAGTCTTTGTTCCGGATCTCAGCGATGGGACACTGAACTGCACTCGGCAAGTTTGGAGCTGATACAAAACTCAGAAGAGTAGCTGATGCACCACAGGATTGTGCTGCCATTCAGAAACATGTTACCAGGTTGAAGAAAAGAGAAGAAAACCTTGAAGTTCAATGAAGGCAAAATGCCAAGTTTTCCACCAGGGTTGGAATAACCTCTTGTGCCAGTTGTATGCTGGAGCTGGCTGGCTGGCAAGCAGCTTTGTAGAAAGGGATCTGAATTTCCTGGTGGATGGCAGCAGTGTGCTCTCAAGGCAGAAAAGACACAATAACTTCCTGGGCTTCAGAGGGAAATTACTTTTTCATTCTATGCATTATTGATGAAGCCATGTCCGGACAACTGGACAACTATAACAAGTTCTGCTGTATTTCATAATTCACACTCTTTGACTTAAGCATTGACATCTCCATTGTCTCAAAGAAATTCAGGTATCAGTGGACTGTAGTATCTGTTTAACTTACTTAATGTTGAACAAAGAACAAAGCTTTAAACCAAGAATGGAAACTGGTTAGGACCATAGAAGAGTTTTGGGTGTGAGCCTGCTGTGTTTCCACTGATGTTTGCTTTTAACACAGCAGACAACTGGTTTCTCTGTAAATGGGAATCTGTGTGTGGTCTTCAGATTGTTCACTGAATGTGGTGGTCATCCCAATGATGTCGGTGCATTAGTTACCATGGCTTGTTTCTTGACAGGCAGATGGAAATGCTGCCAGAACACTCAGACATTTCAGGATGTAAAGGAGCTTTGCATGATTTCCATTATGGCCCAAAAGACTGCAGTAAGTGTGCCTGTGAAGCACCATTCAGCATTGTCTAAGACTGCCTTTTCTACATTCAAGAGCTAGTCTCCTGAAATTCAGAATTCAGAGTAGCTAGAGCGGCATCCCTTAGGAGCCATCATCAGGATATTTCAAGAGTCTCATTGCAGTTTTCTCCGAAGCAGATGCTGTATGATTTTTGTTAACGGTTGGTTGTCATTTCATTTCACCAGTCGCTGATATAGCACTCTAATTCAAATAAAGTGATAAGTATGTCTCAAATTAGTCTGATACTGGAACTGGAGAAGTATAGGTATAGAATCATAGAAAATGCATATGCTACATTGGAAGGGACCTATCAGGATCGTTGGCTTCAACTCCTGGCCCTGTCAGGACACCACAAAGATCACGTCATGTGCCTGAGAGCATTTCCCTTATGCTTCTTGAACTCAGACTGACTTAGTGCTGTGACCCTGGGGAGCCTTTTCCACTGCCCAGCCACCCTCTGGGTGAAAAACTTTCTCCTGATAGCTGACCTAAATCTCTCATGACTCAGTTTCATTCTGTTTCCTTGAGTTCTATCACTGATCATAAGAGTGAAGATGTTGGAAGATGTTGGTACCTGCCCCTCTTCCACTCATGAGGAAGTTGTAACTGCAATGAGATCTCTTCTCAGTCTCCTCTTCTCCAGGCTGAACAGACCAAATAGCTTCAGCTGCTCCACATACACCTTCCTCTCCAGACCCTTCACCATGTTGTGGCTGCCTTTTGGATGCTCTCTAACAGCTTAGTGCCTTTCTTATATTGTGGCACCCCAGACTGCCCCCAGCACTCGAGGTGAGGCCACCCCAGTGCAGAGCAGAGCAGGACAATCCCCTCCCTTGCCTGGATGGTGATGCTGTTCCTGATGCCCCCCAGGACAGGGTTGGCCCTCCTGGCTGCCAGGGCACTGCTGACTCATGTTCAACTTGCCACTGACCAGAACCCCCAGGGCCCTTTCCACAGCACTGCTTTCCAGCTCTCGTTTCCAGTCAGTCTGTCCATACATCCAGGGTTGTCCCATCCAAGGTGCCGAAGCCAGCACATTTCCTCGTTGAACTTCATACAGCTGGTGATTTCCCAGCCCTCTGATTTGCTGTGGTCTCTCTGATAGCAGGGCTTCTCTGCCCCCAAGGGAGTCCAGAGCTCCTCACCATTTAGTGTCATCAGCAAGCTCATTCAGTATTCTTTTGAATCCTACATCCAGATCCTTAATGAACATGTTGAAAAGAACTGGGCCAAGGACATAACATGCCTCCTTTTTTCTTTTATTCCTAGGATACTCTGGACACCCTAATGTGTGCATACTGGGTTTGTTTTTTTTTGTTTTTTTTTGGTTTTTTTTTTTTTTTTGTTTGTTTGTTGTTTGTTTTATTTGCTTTCTTAAGAAAATCAAGGCAAGATGTTTGCAGCAAAAGACCAGTAGTTGGAAAGCTCTGGATTAATGGCTTGCAATTTCAAACGATTCTAAGAATAAACACTTCACATTGCTGTGATATAATTGATGATGGGAAATGCTTCTTCAATATTCAGATTGCAGAATGTTTTGTTGGGGTTTTTTCTTTAATAATGAACTATCTAAAATGAGTTAATGCTTTCTGCTTTGTTTTGAGGAAGTTGTGTAAATCTGCTTGAAATATCCCTTATTTTTAGATATAGGGTGATGATAGCAGAAAATTAGTGCTTCATTCCTGATGATATTTGTGTTGGACCTGATGAGCATGATCTACTGAGATCTGAACAGGTAGTTCCTCATTATATATTATAGAAAACAGCATCCTAACACTAACCTGGTCAAAAAATCAGAGGACAGTTTTGCTATAGAAAGTTCTTTTTCCTTCATATTTTGTATGGACAGGATTTTGTGGGAAGGTGTCTGGAAAAATGATGACAAATTGGATTATGAATTTTGCTTTTATTCGGAGAACATTAATGAAATTGGTCTTCCACTTTAAAAAATATATCCATGTGACAGTAGAGACTTGGAGTATTATTATAATACAGTGTTACATGGGTGATCTATTACTTTGCTAGCTGTCTTCTCGGTTGATTAATTTTCTCATAAACTAAATGAAACATTAATTTTTGTAAAGACACAGTTATGTGTTGATTCCCTATGTTTTAGCGGAGTATTAATTGTCGTCTGTTTTTCTAGTTGTTCTTACAAATCCTGGGCTGATGGAATGAGATGAGCAATCTGATCACAAAAAATGAAACAAGGATTGATTTTCTGATGTATTAGCTTTGCATTCTTGAATTTTTGCAAAAAACATCACTGGTTCAAGGCTTGAGTTCTGGGTCGCAAGCTCTTCTAAATTTTATGATAAATATCTATCTCTGAATTGTTTTTCTGTGGGAGCAAAACCTCTAGAGGGTGCCAAAAACTGGTTTTGGTTAAAGAAGCTGTTGGGTCTTGCACTACTAATGTCAGAAGTTGAGAAGTGCAGGTCACAGATTGGGCCCGGAAAGCTCTTCCTGCTCCAAATAATTCAAGTGCTTTTAAAATCCACCCCTGCTCCTTTAAATTTGATTCTGAAGTCTTTCTATTCTGTGCTAATAATCTTTTTTGTAGGCTTTATATACATACATACATATATACACACACACACACACACACACATATATATATATATATATACACACACACTAGGTATTAACTGTATGATTGACAGGACTGGCATTGGATGGCATTGGAACTCTTTTTTTTAGAAAAACTTGCTTAAACCTTGTTTATAATTTCTCCAAATGGGAATAATGCATCATGTTTCTAGTGTCACACAGAGCATACACTAAGATAAGAACTGTTTATTTGACCAAAGCTTCTTGTAGCAGCAGGCTCTAGATGTCTACAAGTTGTAGATTTTCCCATTCCTTTGTAACTCTTCATCTTGCCTTTCACCATAGCCAGGTTTTAAAAAGGCCTGGCTAGTATTAAGAACACACTACATTTTAAAGAAAAGCAAAACAAAACCAAAACCTAACTTCCCGAACCCTGCCCCAAAACCCCAAAACAGAACAGGAAGGAAAGGCAGGAGTTCAGTGGTAGAGACTGGGGCAGGGTAGAAGCTCCAGGAGCAGATTCTCTTAGTAGTTACTTCTAATCGACTTCTTGTCAAGTAGCTACAATTTAAGAGTCACTAGATCAGGTTTTTTTTCCTAAGAAACAGTTTTCTAGTTAAACATGTACATGACAAAGAATTGCCAGCTGAACAATGTATCAAGCTGCATCAACGCCAATCATCTGCAGCTAGGGGTGATGAGGACACTATCAGAAGCAATTGGCTGGTAATTGCTCCCGCCACACCTCGTAAGAGACATGAAATGTGCTTTGTTTCTAGTCTCTCTCTGTATAAGTGTGCCAAAAATACCTGTGTGTACTCATGTATTATAGGTTGAAATATTCCTAGGAATTCTTCTCGACAGCAGCCTTGCACACAACCTCAGCAGCTGTAGAGGTTATAGACAGTAATGATGTGCCTTTAAACATAAGGTGGTATATCAAAGTTGCAACCATCAGCACAGATTAAAAGCCGAGGAAGAACGTTCTCAGGAGTTTTGTAGGGATTTGGAAGCTTCTGCTATAAGATATGATTGTTTAGGGGATTTGTATATGACTTAGGACCATTCCCCCCCTCCCCCCCCTTTCAAGGTGTGGAAGATCTTTGTATTTTGGTCAACACAATCAAATCTTACTCTCAAAATTCTATTGACATGAGTGGAACACTTTACATGAGTGAAACCAGTGGGATTTGCCCCAAATTATATAATCTCCAAAAGAATTTAGTAATTTGTATGTATTAACAACATTTACAGTTCATGATCAAAATCAATATTTAGTCTACAGAAATTGTGCTGCATGTAAATCAATTACACAACCTGCCTGAAGAGTACCTTAAGAACATTGCAGAGCCAGGAGCCAGAAAAAAACTCTTAAAAAGAAAGAGTAGCATATATTCTTTACTGGAGATGGTAATTTTGATAGAGTGCTGAGAAAACATGGTGAGAAGACTAGTTAAAGGTAAAGATTGTCCCAGTAAAATATTGACTTGTTAGAATGGCAAGCCTAATGGGCAAAATCGACCAAATCAATTTGTTTTACCAAAAAGTTTTATTTATGAAGCTAGTCATGCAAGTGCAGAGAAAATCTGATGTCATGTCTATGAAAGAGCAAAACTTGGGGATTAAGAAAAAAGGAGGAGGGATGAGTCTGTTCCAAACAAAATCACGTGCTGTTTAATGGATTAGAAATTGGTTGAACAACCTAAAAAAAAAAAAAAAAAACCAAAAAAAGTTTAAGGGTTCTTGCTCTTCAGTGAATCATAATCTAGAAAGCACACCTGCAGAAGATGATAAAGAAGGTCAAGCTGTTTTCCTTTGCCAGATGAATCAAATTATTGCAGACTGTTAGCACCTCCTGGGAAAGTGGTTTCTGTCGGATGGCTTTTTGATTTTGTAGCAAATAAAACAATGAGATTTGGAGCTGGTGGCTAATGTGAACAAATTGATTTTAGAAATGAATTTAGACTTTTAATACTTGTTGTAGTTCATCATGGAAATAAAACCATCAAATTACAGTTGTCTGGATATATTTCTTGAATGCTATATATCTTTTTAAAATACATAAATAGTCTGATTGCTAAACTGTTCTATTGCGGATATCAAATGATAGTATGTTCTGGCCTTACTACTGAATTCATTACTGAGCTAATGCGCTTCAGAAGTTATTCTTTAAATTGTTCAGTTGCTCACTAGTGTTCAGTGTGCTGGTTGCATTTTCTGTCCTTCCTTTTGAAAGAACATTTGAAGCTCATTTACTTCTACTTGAATCACCCAAGGTAATACTACTTGTTACATTATTGATATTATTGCTTCTATTACTGTTGTTTCTGGGATGATTCCAGGAGAACCATATATTTATACGTAAAGTAAACCCTGGTTTAATTTGTTTTCATTTCACAATGGTAGAATGTAAGAATCTTATCAAATTTAAAATCACGAACAAAATCTCATGTGCAGCTCTAAGGACCTGCTTCTTTCTCCATCTGAAATTCATGAGCTATCGGGTTTCCATCTTACAGTTGAAATATACCACAAAACTAGCACCAGAAGGCAAATCATAGCATTTTATTGCCTTTTCTCACTGTTTTTAGATTTTTACTTCAATCTACTTCTCAAAAGCACAGGGGAGACTTTGCCTTCAATGGGATGCTTGTTAAGATACAGTAAAAGGTACTGGATGGAGGCTATTGATGATTCTCTGTGTTAGTCTTTTGCTTGTCTGTCTGTTTAGTTTGAGCTTTGTCTTTAAATAGTAAGGGCCATAAATGTCTGTTCCAAAACTTGGCTAAATTACTTAATGCATAATGAATGTTGGTTTTTTTAGAAAGCAAATTTAAAGTGTTAACTGGCAACAAAATTTGCAGAAGATGGTTTTGTATCTGTTACAGTTGTTTGCTAAGCTATAGAGGTGAACTTCTTCATTGTCAAAGCTTATCTTTTTTTTCAGGGCCAGGATTAAATGAGTGAGACAGTATTTCTTGTTGGATTCAGATGTTTATTTGTTCTTATTTATATTATAGTCTCACGAGTTGTGAGTCTATAGCACTTTAACAAACTAAAAATGGCTCCCAGCTCTCTCTCTTTAAGGCCTTTTAAGGGTAAACTATCCAATTAAGAAATGCCACCTAAATTATTTTTATATTTAACTTAATAACTAACTACCCATGGCCTGCAATGTGGACTTTTCTATCCAATTACACAATATTACTTAGACCTGTGAAGAAGAAGAAGAAACCTCTGCCTTAAAACCTCCATTTTGTTTTATATATGTTATTATATTCTAAAACTTAAACTCTAAGTTTTCTGTCATGTGATATTGAATACTTCTATTTAGACTACACACCCATAATCACAGTTTTTATTATTCAATTTTGGAAGCTTTCTTCATGGCCTCAGGTCAAATGTTGTGTTAGTGCCTGTCAGCCTAGAAAGTCTAAAATTCTCAGTGACCAGGGCTCCAACACTTTATAAGTGTATGATGCCACCAAATATTACTGAGGAACACAGGAAGACAGAGTCAAATTCTGCAGGGTTCTTTTTCTAATAAATGCTTATCATAACTTTCTAAAATAAACTGCTTTGGTGAGGTAGCTTTAAAATGACATTCTGTTCAGAAAAAAATGTAAGTACCTCTGCATTTTTTTACTGTGACTTATCTGACTGGCACTTCTGAAATTTAATTTAGGCTTCTCAGATGTGCTAATTGAACTTTATTAATTTTAAGTGCCTTAACCTTGTTATAAAGAGCAAGAGAGGATTTGGTTTTGTTTTAAAGGGAGAGGGGGAAAAAAGGGATTGATATTTCTAGGTTGTTCTTCTCAAGAACTGTTACATAAGAAATAAAGATCTCTTCCTCAGATTACAGTAAATCTACAGTTAATTTTTATAAAATCTAGCTGACTACTGAGTAGCTTTTTGTTTCAACAATGTAGACACCTACAAGTTCAGCTTTCAAATCCGAGTTTTAAGGTTCTACTTTTCCAAACCTTGATGTATTACATAGTATACCACTGTTTTTTTGTTCTTAATGGTATATAATTAAGGGTAATTTGTATCAATTTTTTTTTTCCACAGAGCTAGATTTATTAGCAACAGAAAGTGATAGCTTTCTCTTTCTCATGCATTTTTGTCATATCAATCTACTGTTAAAGCCATATATCCTAGCATGCATCCTGGTGTATATCCCAGCCTTCTCCTCTTGGTAATACTGATTAATGTGTAGTATTTTGTATCTACTTTCTTGTCCATTTCCCAGTATTTATATCTAGCACAGATTATTTTTGTTGCTTGCTAAGTGTGTGACTTGTTACTTTTCTGGGCATCTAGTAAAGTAGTGGTTAGGAAAGTTTATTGGGAAATTATAGGAGCCATTATGAAAAATGGGGAGTTTGTCAAACAACATAATTTTGTAACATGTTCATTTTGCTGCTTCCTAACTAAAGGAAACTCATGGGTGCCATGAGTGCCTGTGTCCAGTCATTCCAAGACAACAAGTCTTTTAAATCCTGATTTCTCTCAAAATATAGTGGCAATTTCTGATGATGTTTTCTCTGAAGAGTTATGATCAGTGTAACCTAGGCATCTTCAAATAGTTTAGAAATTATTATGATGATATATAGTTAAGAACAAGGTAACTCTTGTAAGAGTTTAATGACAAAAACGGTCACTTTTAAAAAAATCATTTCCAATTATAAATTGAAATGGATCAGATGATAATGAGACTTCATTCTGTTTTCCCTCAATTATAGTAGTAACAGGTCTTTAGTGAACTTAGGAGTTCAAAAATAGAGCATCTCAAAACTAATTGAGAGAGAAATGCACGTGCAAGTAGAAAATTATTCTTGCTCTTATTTTTATCCTCAGTGTTTTAACAGCTGCATATTTCAATTATGTGTGGCTAATTAGAAGCCTGACTTAAAGGCACTATTGCTCTTGGGGTTTTAAAAAACACATTGGGCTATTTATCACAGGAATGAAATTCTGAGTCTTTTTTCACTCTGGACTACTTCTTCCATGTTTCAAGCCATGTTTCAGTGCATGACTGCTTCTCATTTGCCTGGAGAGATGAGGCATTGCCTTCAGTTGTATTAGGTTACTCAAGCTTGTTACTCAAGCAGTCTTTGTTCATAGGATCCTTTTTTTCAGAGGATGCTAACACTGCCATGCAATCACTTTCTTTGGATTGTCAGACTGTTGGCCTCTTAAAATCCAGAGATAATACATTTTTATTTTTTTTCTGGTACTAGTTTTTGTTTCAGAGAATTTGACAGAAATTACAATAATGGTTTCCTAGTGCCTCGAGGCAGTGGTGAAGTCTTGAAGTCTCACAAAAATACCACTGTTTACTGGTGGACTTTGAGCAGCTACCTGTTAGTCTGAAAGTCAAGCTCTTGTTCTCTCTGTTGCCTCTTACAGTGTTCTCTGAGGGCTTTGGCTAAAGCATCACAGCTTCTCTCTTAAGCAGTGGATAAATAGTGAAGTCACTTAAATGGTGTGTGGCTTTCCTTGAGCGTTTCCTTTGGGCTTTGTCAAGAGAGACATGGGTTTTATGCTGCAGTTGGGCTGCGTGTTCTGAATGAATTGAGTCCTTGGACAGCTGCAAGGACCAGCTTTGCACCATGATCTGGGCCTAGAACTGCCACTCTGAAGTAGGGGGTGGAACTGCTGTGTTGAAGATAAGGCTTTCAGAAAGGAGAACTGAAGATGCTTTCTCGATTTATATAAATCATGCTTGAAAGAGCAATGGGGATGTCAGGTGAAATAAAAGAGCATTATGTAATGGGTCTTGAAACATCCCCAAGCTGAAGTAATCAGGACAAAATTCAGTCCAGTTTGCTGACAGTTTGCTTTCTGCACCCTTCTGTATGGTAAATCAGTTAAATTTCACTCAGTTTTTAACAGAAGAAGTAGTGGACTTTAGTGATTAGCAGCTAATGTGATAGTACCAGAGTGAAAAGGTGTGTGTAACAATGTAGGAGTATGACTTTTTTTTGTTCCTGGAACTGGTGAAATACGTTGACTTATAGAACACATTACGCAGGATTTTGCCAGCGTTTGGAGATACAGTAGAAAATTGAGCAAGGAGAACATTATACACTATAAAAAATAATTTGAATTTTTTTCAATGCTGTTTAAAGAACCCAATTGTTAGTTCTAAATAAACACACATTAATATAATCTATTTAGCTATTAGCAGAGTTCAGACTAGTTCAGAAAGGCATTTTAACTTTATTAGGGTGAGAGTGTTGGAGTGTGTTTTATGTGGGCTTGTTTGGCTTGGGTTTGGTGGTGTTGATCCTTTTATATTTTTTTTAGCTTACTTTAAGAAAAACTGCTTCTGTCCTCAGAACAGTTAATGTTTATATTCTTGGTGCTTGAACATGCTTAATTCCACATTGGCACTTACTCTGTGCAGTTGCAAAGTGTCATTGAATCTTGTGATTTTTCTTTATTTTTTAAGGTATTTTAAGACCATCTCTTTTTTGAATGGATGAAAGCCAGGCAAATAACTCACCAAAAGTGTACAGAAATGCCCAGGCAAAGAACAAAAGAACAAATCCAGATTCAAACATGATTTGAAATTACATTGGTAGAACTTTATTTTGACTTTTCGAATCCTGCTTAAAAAAATGTGCTCTCTCCTGTGCACAGATAGCCATTGACTTCAAGAGGGAAACTTGTAAAACATGGACAGAATCAGGTCTACAAGCACTAACATCCTTTTTACTAAGTATAAAATACATATGTAAGTGTTTTCCAGATGTTTCAAATGTTTTCATTGCCATCTTCTGAACCTGGATTTGATGCGGATAATTAAAAGAGTCATTGCTTACATAGCAGGGAGGAATAAATGTTTTACAGTGTGTTTATTGTGCATGACCAGATGTCATGTTATCACGCTGCATTATTTTTCTTTGAGATTAATAGTGCTTTGTCTGTCTCCCAGATGCATGCGACACCTGCTAGTTTAAAATCTGTCTAGGTCATCGTAACAAAAAGTCTCCCCACTCTGTGCCTGCTGTAAGGATATATCCCATGTAATGACTTTGCTCCAGTTTATGCTGTTTGTTTTTCATCATTTAGAGGATACAAGCCTTGATCCGTGGAGCTGTAGGAAAAGTCCTCGGCTTCCTTCTCTCTCTTCTGGCACTGAGAGTGTTTTCAAGCCCAGTTTTAGAGTGGATGTGAGAGCCGACGCTGTTTCTTGGTTTGGCCAAAACCTCCGTGCCAATGCAGACATCAGGAGAGAGAGAAACAGATCTGTCTCTTCCACCTATGCTTCTGCCAGACGAAAAGAGAGGTGCAAATTTCTTTCACTATCCCTTTATCCTCTTCATGGTGTTTCTGGCATCCGTTTAGCTCATGAATAACTGCAGCACTTGTTTCAGATGCTCTTCACAGGGTCTTGCCAACAGCAGTGCTGTGAAATAAGCGTGGTTCACGTGAGGTGTCGTGGCTCCCCACTGGGCTCTCAGTGGCAGCGCTGAGCGATAATAACATGGTCTTTTTGTTTTCACTCTGCTGTGCTTTAACAAGCCCATGTGTAACGGCGGAGATTAATTCAGCTTTCCGTCTGCTGGCTTGGGACAGCATTACAGCATTTTGCATTATGAACTTTAGCTTTACTATTATAGCATGTATTAGGACTTCTTATTCTTACTGTTATTATTATTACTAATATTATTATGGAATAATTTGAAACAGGAAAGTTTCCAGCCTGCTTGGCTTGCTTTGGGAGGCTTTACCACCTTGATAATTAGCAAAGTAAAATATAAATCTAAGAATTTTTTTGTGCTTTGTAGTCTGATCCATGTAAGTGTTTTGTCTGATTCTTACAAGGATAACAGGATTTAGGGTGATGGTGCTAGTGGTAATCCCAGATAGATTAGGGCTTGAGTCAACAAAAAATTCCTCTTGCATCTAAGCCACATTAGTTTAATTTAAACATTCCTAAGGATGTTTCTTTTTTTAAGCAGTGAGTATGTGCTGTTGCTGGTCCCTGGGAAAGGAAAACTTGTTGTGGTCCTTCTCAAGTCCACTCCTAAGAATGGGGGCTGCCTTTGCTCTCTCTTTGTAGCAGCATTTGCTTCTCTGCTGTTCTCTGTATGGGATACTCAGAAATGCTGGTGGTGGTTTAGAAAAGATCTTCCTTTTCCAGATTGTCAAACTGCAAGGTTTTGGGACTCATTGCATTCATGTCCTGACCTCTTGGCTTTTTCTTGCAGCGTATTTCCCTTCTCAGTGGGAGGAAGGTACAAAAGGAAAAAGTCTGAGCAGGATTTTCGAGGATGTCTCACCATAGAGTGGTTGCTTCATTTTTAACGTACTTTTGAAGCATTCTGTGATGATTGACCAAAAATCATAGTTTTTGGGGTATTTCAAGAGGTAATCAGTTTGAGATCCAATAGAAAATGTTTTAATTTTTTATTCCTCATGAACCAGGATATGTTCTTCTCAAGTCCCTCCACTACTGACTACAAGTCACAAGAACAGGATTTGTTTTGCGCCGTGGCCTGCATTGTACTGCCAATGCTGCTGTTACAGCACTTCACTCTTCTGCTCCTGTTGTGGGATCTCAATCACAGTGTGCTCTCTTGTAATGAACACAGAAAATTCTCCTGCCTAGCATGAAGTTTGGAAGAAAATGCATAAATCTCCCTTGTGCAGCACTGCCCAAAGATGGAATCTTATTTTCAGTATTGTGACATCTGCTGAAATGCTCCTGCAATAATTAATTCTGTTTTATTTTTAATACCGTGGTCTAATGCACACAGTCCAGATTATCTGTCTTTGAAATGAATAGGAAAAGATGGGGTGAGAGATCCATGTGAAGATCTGAGATGGACAGACCTGCTAACTGCTGCCAAAAAATTCCTTCTAAATTGCTGTGGAAATGCAGTGTAAGAGTTAGATATTTGCTTTTGCTGATGAAGCTGTCATCTGTATTTGCTATGGTGTAGTTTAGTAGGTTTGTTCATTAGTTTTAATATGTGATTGAGGCTGCTTCTGCTATCTCCGAGTAGATAGGGACTAAAGTTGCCAAAAATTAGTTGTCATTGCAGCTGCTTCCACTCTGTGAAGAGATGGAGTGTATTTTTTCAGGCTCAGATGAGTTTATCTATGATGCAGGAACAACACTCGCAGATAAACGCCAACTATTTGTCATTTGCATCCAGTTCAGACACTGTTCAGAAGTCAGTTAAAATTAGTCAAAATTAGTTCTCAAATGTTATATTAAAATGTGTCCTTTCATTTAATGTCATATTTATCTTGAAGTTTGAGGAAGAACATGAAGCTGCACATTTACTACAGAGCTTTAATAAGCTTCTGCAGCTAATTTTGGGAAAATAGAAATTACTCCATCTGCTTGCTGTTATTTAGAAGTGTGTGATTTCTCAGGTGTCTAGGTAAGAGAGCCAAGCTATTTTGGTGTGCACAGAATAAACTCACATTCAAATGTCAATGTAAATTTTCAAGTATACTTTTAGATAAATTCACTCATTCACAACCTTCAACCTTCTGTAAATTAAAATGATCTTTACCAGATATTAACTTGTTATATTTTAGTAAGCTTAAGTATCACAACTGCTGAAAAGCAATGAAATTTGTATTGGGGAAAACTTTTGAGATGTAGAGTTGCTGAAATTTTGATAAAATAGAAAATTTAAGTTAATGGAAACATTATGTTTCAATTGCAGAGACATTGCATTTTATATACTGGATGAATTCTAATGTGGTGAAAAAATCCTATTGAAACATTGTTCTTTTCTGTACTTCTCTCTTCAATGTGATATTTCAACAATATCTCGATTTTCCCCCACTCAAAAGATTATATTCGTCTTTAGTGTTTGAGAAAACTTTGGCCAAGGAGAGGCACTGTGCTGCAAATAACTTCCTATGGTATTTTTGGAAACTGTCTAAGAAGGTGAAGAAGAGGTCTGTAAGGGTGAATATTCATCAAAGCATCAAGTCTATTACATGGTCCATCAATGCAATCAGGCATCTTTGCTTGCTGACTCCAGCTAAGGCCAGCTCTGCATTTCTCTGTTTTGCTGGGCTTTTTTTGCTGATGTGAGGAGCCTTGGTTTCTGCTGTAGCTGTGAAATATGCCCTTTTCATATGTTCAGCAGAAAGTGTATGGATCATATGGATTCTAACTTGCTAATATTTATAAGGCTTTACAAGGGCTGATGTAAAGTACCAGCTCTCTGCTGAGGCTGTTGGCTGAAGTTTATTTCACTTTGAGTGTGAAAGATGTCTTCAAATGAGTGATACAGGTTTTTTTTAGGTCATGTTGGAAGATGTATATGCAATTGGTGTAAAGAAGCTACTTTATATGGATTGGAACAGCTGGGTCAGAACAATCCCAAGCACAGATATGGGCTGGGTGGAGAATGGTTTGAGAGCAGCCCTGTGGAGAAGGACCTGGGGGTGTTGGGGGACAAAAGCAGACATGAGCCAGCAACGTGCACGCACAGCCCAGAAGGCCAAAGAGGTCCCAGGCTGCATCCAAAACAGAGTGGCCAGCAGGATGAGGGAGGGGATTCTGCCCCTCTGCTCTGCTCTGGTGAGACCCCACCTGCAGTGCTGCATCAGCTCTGGGGCCCCCAACATGAGAAGGACATTGACCCATTGGAACAAGCCCAAAGGAGCACTACCAAGATGAGATGTACCAGAGTAATGTCAGAGGAATGTAGTACCTCTCCTATGAAGACAGGCTGAGAGAATTGGGATTGTTCTGCCTGGAGAAGAGAAGGTTCCAGGCAGATTCTATCAGAGCATTCTATAATAATGGGGGCCTACAAGAAAGCTGGAGGGGGACATTTTCTAAGGTCCTGTAGTGACAGGACAAGGGATTAAAATTGAAAGAGGGTAGATTTAGGTGAATTTAAATTGAAAGAGGGTAGATTTAGGTTAGATATTAGGAAGAAATTCTTTGCAATGAGGGTGGTGAGGTTCTGGAACAGATTGCTGAAAGAAACTGTGGATGTTAAATCCCTGAAAACCTTCAAGGCCAGGTTAGATGGAGCTCCAAGCAAACTGGTCTATTGGAAGTAACCTCTGCCCATGGTGAGAAGGCTGGAACTAGGTGGTCTTTAACATTCCATTCTTTAACATTATTTTAGCAACTTGTGGCTGGACATAGCTGTCATGACAGAGAACTACATAGACCCATCTGATTTGGGGAATATTTTGATTTTACAATCCCAGAAGAAACACCATTTGTCATAAGGATCTTCAGGATAGGATAGTAGTGTCTGATAGGTCATTACTAAATGTCTGAGCAATGGATTAGCTCAGACAAGATGTTATGAGGTTAAGTAAGGAATAAACTTTTTAATCTATGGTAAAATTACATATTTAATTTTGTTCCTACTGGATGTTTTAGTAGTGTGGTGTAGGGTTTTTTTGTTTGTTTGGATGTGAGGTTTTTGTTGTTGTATTGGGTTGTTTTTTTGTTTTTTTAACGAATTCTTTCCAGTTTCTTTAATGTTTTGTCTGTCTTTGTCTCTTTCTTCTGTTTGCAATTGTACATTTATTTTTATGGTGCCACTTTTTAGTAAGTAAAGAGTGTCTGCTGATAACTTCCATTGTTATTTACTCAAAGAGAGACAGCTAATGACGAAGTGACTGTGTATATCCTGCCTAATGATCTCAGGCAATTCAGTTTAATTGTTGGTGTTGCTATTTACTCTGCAAATGTTTTTTAAAAATAAAAAAACTACATAATACATTATGGAGGAAAAATTGCATATTGAGAAGATCATACAATGTTCAGATTTTTAAAAACTAGCATGAAAATACTAAAATATTGTTTGACATGGCTGGTTCAATAACCAGCTTCATTACCTATTAGGTGTATTGATTTTATTCTGTTCCCACTGTGAACTTCAGAGAAATATAATATTTATTTTTCAGTGATTTTAATGTCCAGTGGGAACCTGTGAACCACTGTGATATGGGAGTCATCAAGATTTTTAAGTTTTCTTGCTGTGTACTTAACCCTGCCATGCACTTCTTAAATTGAACTTTACACAGTGCTGACTAAATGAATACCACAATATAAATATCAAAAATCATGGTGTAATATTTATCTAAAGGGAATTTTACAATTAATGTAAGTCCTGAGACAAATAGGAAATCCTGTGAATTATTTGGTATATTACATGATCTGTGTAAAAAATGTTTTCTTTCTCTTTATTAATTGGAAAAAAAAAGGAAAGAGCCCTCTGTGTTTCTTTATAGCTTTACAGAAACTTTTATATATATGGTTTTAGCTTTTAGTCAAGGATTGTGCCTATTTTAATTTTGTTAAGACTTTAGTCTTTATATTAAATATATATTAAATTTTATTGAGGTGTTAGTGAGAAGATGAAACAGTCTGGCAGCTTTTTTTCTCCCCGTTAAATGAGAGTTAAATGGTAGCACACTAGAAAGCTCTCCTTCCACCTCAAAGCCCCTGCTACCCCTAAACTCACCAAATTCATACTGCTGCAATGGCCACACAACCTGAACTTTGCTGAAAAATAGTAGATAAATGGTTCTGTATGAGGCAAAGGAGAGGGTAGAGAAGGTCTTACAGGTGAGGATTCTTTTTAATTAGTGTGGAGGACAAGCCCCACTATGCATGAAAGATATTTGGCTGAAAGTTTTAGAGGTGTTTCAGCTTGATAAGAATACTTGTTACTGCTTATATTGTATCAGAGGATTAAATTAAAGGTTTATAGGACTAATGAATTCAGACTATTGCTTCCAATTATATTTTGACAAGGTTTGTGTGACCTCCTTTCCTCTGTATGAGTTAAGAACAAAATTATTTGAGATCACAAGGAATGAATAAACTTTAGGACTAAAATGCAGGTAGTTTATTTCTCTAAATTTCAGCTAAGAGAGGTCTATCCAGTTTCATGGGTGTGTTTGAATAGAACATGCCATACATATTTCAGCTCATTTATGTTCCAATATTGCACACATGTAGGGAAAAATAAGGAACTTGCTTATCCTGCCTATCAAGATTGTAGATTGTACATGTTTCATAAAAAGAGAAAGGGGGGAGACCCCCCACTTCCCCATCCCCATTTTATTTGCTTTCTGTAATAAACTGTGGTATTTCATGAGCAAGTTGGGCTTTACTTTATATTATTCATGCTGTCACTGTGCCTGGGGCTTTACCAAAGCTAATGAATAAATGCATCAGTTAGAGCTTCACAAGAAACCAGTTCAGCTGGAAGGCTGATTCTGAATTATATCAAGGAATGCTTGGAAAAGAATCAAGCAAGCCAAAATACATACATAGCTAGGAATTGTAAATTTGCAGATGGTGATAAAACTTTTAATATAGAGCTGCTGCTTCTTCCGGGCTAATGCACTGTCCTGCATTTGGGCCTCTACTCCCCTAATGTGCAGTAAGTAGGCTGCAAGCAGTGAAAGAAGTGGGAGTCAGATATGCGTGCACGGGGTTGTGGAAGTCTCTATGCTCTTATGCCTGGCTGATATCTTTCTGGAAAAAAACAGATGGATTTTAGAATGTGAAGTACAGTCTCATACAAGAAAAGGCTGATTAACTTATTTATATGAGGATTAACTAACCAGCTAGATACTTCTGTGAAAAAAAAAAAAAAAAAATTAGATTTGGAGAGTAAAAAGATTACCAGGCCTTAAACAATTGTAAGTACAAAAAATGTTTCCTTATATGGGATTAAGACAGAAAATATGACCTTATCCTTTAGAGTGTCTGCTAAGTACAAAGGGATTAGGAAGAAAATTCTGTGATAGGCTATTTGTTGCATGCTCACCCAGAATGGATTTTGTTTTTCTGAAGATATCCTCCCACAGTCTCCTGTACTAGCCATAGACTGAGATGAAGCTGGAAAAATCACAGAGGTCTAATCCCTCCTATTGCATGTGCAGAGGATTCCAGCAGCATTGTTGAAGATGATCTGGTTAGGAATGCATGGGTATGAAAGCGCCAGGAGGAATAAATTGCAGAAAAGGGGGTATAGGAAAGAACAAGTCTAAATGGAGCTTTTCCCGAGTCCTGGGTTAAGGGGCAGTGATTGGGCCCTGATGGCTCTCAGGACGGAAAGATTGATCACTGGCAGTTCGTGAAGGCTGGGAGAAGCCGCACATAGCTGCCTATGGCTGCCATCCCAACAGGAAGAGGACTCATCCTGTGAGCACCTTGGCTCCCAAATCATCCTGGGAGGCTATGGATGGGTGCCAGTGGCAATCTGGCCCTGCAGCCTCACCCCTGGGCAGGCTGCTCACACCAGTGAGTTTTGATGTTGGTGAGTATTTGGGTATGAAAGCTGGAGTGTGAGTGAGTGAAGGCAGCTTTGTGTAAAGACAAACGCACCTTATTCGCTGGCAAGCTTTGCTATGGGAACACTGCGATAATGGAGCAACGTTCCCTACATAGCAACTGGCATCTGCTCACCAGTGAACCATTGCATGCATTTCTCCTGACGTAACTAAAGATTATGGCAGTCTTATGGGGTCTCGGTGGGGTGTTGCATATGTTTTTCGCAAATATCCCATCTGTGAGCATTTAAGTACTGGAAAAACACTTAGAAACCCAAATGAAAGCAGAAAAACACACACAGAGAAACTCAATCACCAAGATGTTGTTATGCTCCTTCATTGCGTTGGTCCTGGAGCGCTGCTTGTGTCGGTGGTGCTGCCTGGTGGGCGTGGGAGGGGTGTGAGAAGGGAGGGGGGTTTATTGGTTTGTGTCTTCCTGCAGGAGACTCTTATGTCATAGGTATTGGGTCAAAGCAGCAACAAAAGTTGCTCTTGGTTTTGTTTTAAACAAAGGCAGAATTTTTGCTTCGTCTTCCTCAAGTGTTTGGAAAAAAAAAGCTTGGATTGCTCATGGGGTTTTCAGGACTCCTTTTTCTTTGGGTAGGTACATGATACTTGAAAAGTTAAGTCTGGAAAGAAATGATAAACAGTCGTGTATTTCACAGCCATCACTGGTCTAATCAGCGTGTAACTGTTAATTTCTTGCTTTGTTTTTTCCACCCCTTGCCATGAGCCTGGTGAATTAATAGGAAAAAAGAAACCAGTGGTTTGATATATATACCTCCATTCCATAACACATCTGTAAAACAAGCAACTTTTCATGCATGGAAAATCCTTTCCTATGTCATTGCTGTAAGGCTCTGGGAAGTCTTTCTAAATTTGGGGGGTTTTCAGTTATTCTTTATCTTGGGATCTCACAAGGTTCTCTCACTGGCATGAAGATGCTTTGTTGTGCCAAAACAAGATGTAATTTGTTATTTATAGTATGGATGCATGGTAGCAGAAGTTTCCTAGGTCTGTACAGGGGTCATGACAAGGCCACAGTTCTATCTGAGCCAGCATGATAATTATTAATTTACCTTGTAATCTTTCCATCTTCAATAAATGCAGTTGTGAGGTAAAAGATGTGTGTACACACTGTTCCCCCAATGCTGCTGAGGTGTGTACTGTGGATCTACTTGTTGGTGTAGGGAAGTCTGAGAGACTGGAGACTGTAAGAGAGCAATAGCATCAGAAAAGTTCATTCAGTGGGATGCCTGTGTAAGCCATACTGTACCTAGGCAGAGAAATGTTTGACATCATACATCAGTCTGGAGGAGTAGACTTTACTGAAGCAAATAGACAGTGGAAAAAAATGCATGTTGTTTACATGAATTGATTTTGATTTGCTGTAATGAAATTAACTTGAAATTCGATTCCTAAAAGTGTTAAATGTATTTTCACCAGCAGTAAACTGATCATTTATTAGTCTGAGTCTTGTCATGCGTTCCTTTAGCTGCAGGGATGTGGGTTGAAAATTTTCTCAAGTAGGAGAGAGAGATCTTTTTAAGTGATTCTATTGAAGATACATCCCACTCATTGTGAACAAATTCAGTTGTCTGAAAGATGCTATGGATAATCACTCCAATACTGCATTTATTATGGAGATGTAAAGATTACAAGCTAAATGAATAATTAGCATGCTGGCAACCTTATGAAGTCTCAGGTTTACTGGCTTTCATCATTTTTTCAGGTGTTTCTATTTTTTTTGCCACAAATTAACATATTTTATTTAAATCCCTTGAAAATACGATTTCCTACAACATCTAAGAAATTTTCTCCATCAAGATTACTATTTATTATTCACCAGGATCCTGAAAGAAGCATTGTATTATTTCATTTAGATCCTGGAGGAGGGTGAGGAGAGATGAAGCAGAACCTGTGTTAAATCAATGTATAATTTTTTATTTGAATAGAAAAGTTTACTGTTCAGCTGGCTTCTTGCCAGTTGTTCTTATACTAAGAGGACTCTCACCACAGAGGTAAGATAGTTTTAATTTTCAATCAAGATCCAAACCAGTGATTGGGATACTAGTAAAAGAATAAGGGAGTCCTGTGTTGCTTTATGAGCACAGTTTTTCTCCTGAAATGCTTACATAGCAGATGTGAGATGCAATATGCTTTTACATTTTACAGGCTAGTCTTGCAATAAGTAGAAAAATAACTATAAAACATGGACATCAAATAATTATAAAATACGTCTGTCAATAAAAAAGTATTTAACATGCATATGATATTGAAACAATATTGATTTATGCTTTATAACCCACAGTTACTGATGTTATATTTCCCCCACATTTTAACAGTGACAAAGGCTTGCTTTCTCACTGAGTTAGAAAAAAAGTAAAGTTTTTACTCAGAAAGTAAAATTAAATGCTTTTTAATTTTTAGTGGTTGAGAAACTTTACAGTTTAGGTTAAAAAAAAAATGTTGTCCAATTAAATGTTTACACAAGTGCTTTATTTCTTTATTTTCCTTCAGAAAACGACAGAACTTAGTTTCTGACTCCAGCTTTGACAATTGTGCTTGTTCCCACTGATAAAGAAGAGTGTAAGCCTCTAGAGTGTGGTTAATTTGTTCAGCTAAACTTGACTAACTTCAGGGTCCCAGTCTGTAATGATGGTGCAGCATTATTTTACCTGATGGAGAGGAGGTGTGGTGGACGCCAATGGCCTTGGACATGAAAATATGGAGCTGTGTTTAATACAGAATGGGGACACTTCTCCTTAAGTAAATTTCTAACTGCATGTGAGTGATACTTAGCAAAAGCTGTAGATGAGCTGCTTAGACTGTTCTGTAGTGATGCTTATCAAATGATGTGCAAAATGAGCTCCAAATATTGTAGAAAACATCCTGTGCAGCCAGACTTTTGATATGATTGACTCTGTTCACTTTTGAATTTAATTAATCTAATTTAACTAAACTTTTTTTATTCTGTTTGTTTTTACTAAAGTTGTAAGATGTAAGCCTACATACATCACAGTGATGAGAAACATAAAATAATTTTGGATTTTGGAGAAGATTTCTCCACAAAGAGGAACAAATGTAATTCTTGGCCTTGCTTTGTCCAGAAAAGAACTTCTTTGGTCTTATTAGCCGGGGAAGAGTTGTATGTGAAATATTAAAATCAATCTTTTTGATTTTTAGGATGTATAAATCCTATCCCTTTATGACAATTACGTGTTTTTGGACATAGGCATTAACATCCTTAGTTCTTGCTCTTGCTTGTAATTCTTCCGTGCTTCATACTCTTTACTTTGCGTGGTCTAAGGAATTACTGCTGAAGACTGAACAGTGACTATATTGCACATTTACTGCCTTGCTATTGCAGTTTTCTGTATCTGGAGATTTTATTTATGTGCTGGACTCTTGGCTGCCAAGCTTGGATGTACCAGGTGGCTGTGGGAGTCGAGCTGTTCTCACAGTTTATGAGAAACTCATCAGTATTTCTTTGTTAGTGTTTTGCCTCTCTTATGGACTACCTGTTTTGCTAAGTAGTATTATGAAGCTCTGAATATATGATGTGTTTTCAGAATCAGAAAGCTGTAATAGTGTCTTTGTTACTGTGTGGTATCACTTTTTTTTCATTTGTTCTCTAATGCTGTGTTGCAAAACATTGAGCTGTGTTTGGACTCTTTTAATGCTATGACTGTTACAAGCTTTAATAATCTCTCAACCCTTTTTTGCACATAATTGGTTTTTCTGGCAGTGGAAATCTGGCAAATGTTAGGTCATTTCATTTTAAAACAATCCTAATGTTTGTAAATTGCCTGAAACACAGTTGGTATTAAAAAAAAAAAAGCAATTATCCTTGCCTTTTGCTATCCAAAATAAACAACAAATGCTAAGAATCCTCTTATTCTAATTCCTCCATTTGGCTGTTTTGAAATAATTGATGAAATGTAATTTATACCTCTACAAAATCCTTAAATTAAAAAATGGTGTGATGCCTTTGAATGGAAAAGCATGGCAGTTTCTATGAATGATGTGTGTTACCTAAAGCAGTGTAGCTTTCATGCTATTCAGCACTGCTGACTTATTTCATGCAGACTAATTAGAGCCATTGAGCCTGGCTTCAATGAGGCTTAGAACTTGTTCTTATCTGGGTAGAGAATCTCAATTACACAAATGCTGAACATGTGATACATCAACATGGTTTGTTAAATAATGTACTTGCCTAGTGTTGAATAAACTTTAGGGCCCCATCCAAACTATATCCTACACAGTAGTCCCATTACAGTAATAATTCTTGTGACATAGTTGTTTGAAACTTATTTTGCTCTTGAATTCCCCTCTAATCAATTATGAAGCCTGTATCCAAAACAGTGAATCTGGGAGATCAAGGCACACAGGATTTGTGCTGACATGACTGTATGTTAAATAACAGGATCTAAATCCATGGACCAGTCAGCCCTACTCAAGTGAAGTAGTTGCAACAGTTCTGTTAGATGCCTACTTGAACAGCTTAGACATTCAAAACCAAAACAAAACAACACAACCACTATCCTCCCCAAAAACCTCCCAAATTACAAAACTCAAAAAACCCCCCACCAACACCCCAAAAACAACCAAAAAGCTACAACAAAAACCAATTCTAGGCAAAGCACTTATTTGTCCTATGCAAGGGATCTGCTAGGAGCTGTTCTGCCTCAGACATCAAATATCTCCTTGAGCTTCATGGGTTCTAAGTGGGAGGGAGTCTGCTGTTACCATACCCAGGCTGCTAAAAAATGGTTGCTCTTTTTTGGGACAGAGTAAAAAGAGGTAGTATGCATGGGAACAATTTCAGACAACATTTTTCTCGTGTTGTGTTGCTTCAAGTACAGCCTTTTTAGAAGGCTGGTTACACCACTGGCATGTAAAGCATGCCTGTCCCCATGTGGCAGTCAACCCTAATCGTAGAGAACAGCACTGACTGACTACACGTGCAATAAACACTTTCCTTTGTGAAAACCAGGGCTGACAGAAATTGCTTAGCCTTGGCAGACTAGACTAGCTGGCTGAGAAAAAGGCATATCTGGACTGAATCTTGGATAGAAACACTGCGTTCATATTTCTACTGTGGAAGTCTGTAAATACTAAGAGGATTCGTATGCTGGGGGCAGGGGAAGGTCACAAAATTTTAAGTATGGTATTTCTAATTTCTTTGAAAATAAGTGACCACAAAAAATTGATATTAAAAAAAAGAAAAAGAAAAAGCCTACATTGAGTTGAGAGTGTAAAAATCTTTGGTTTGTAAAGTTGTGTTTGTCAATGGTAAGGTGTTTGGTTTGTATTTCTCCTAGTTTAGAAGATTTCAGGGAACTTTAGTATCATAATCAGATTTCACCTGCTCAAAAATTTGGTTGTACAATATGTTCAATAAGTATTTATTTTAAATGGACATAGCTTTTGTCTTTAGGGTGCTGTTGTACTAATCATTGTTTTGTTGGATTTCTTATAGCAGTCTCAAATACAGTGCTGTATTTCTTACATTGGCTTCTTAAAAAGCCCTGAAAGGTATTAGTTCACTTTGCTAAAGGGGTGGGGTTGTGATTTTCTCTTGATTTGCAGTCTCAGTGTATAGGAAATTAAACCATTCCTGCCCACCTGCCCTTCCAGAGGAAGACTAGTTTCTTTCAGGCTTGTTTCTTTCAGAAGTTCTCTCATGTAGGTGAAGGAACAACTGGATTTTCATCACTTGCACATCAACCTGAGCATTAAGAATGTCATGGGTAATAGGCTGAATCCCCACCTGGTTGGAGAGACCTGTTTGAAGCAGCTGTCTCCACATAACTGTAGAAATACTGTTCTTCTGTTTTGTAGCATGGTTTTGTGAAACATTTGCAAGCTTGGCAACACATGGGCCAGCCCAGTTGTTCAACCTCACGCGTCGGAACACGGAGTTAAATGTTGTCACAATATAATGTGTGTGTATGTCTTCAAGTACGTGAGACTTGCTAATTCATTTACAAGCTTCTGTAGCAGCTGTGCAGCAACTGCATCCAGAAAAGGGAAAATAATGAAACAGATCTCTGTGTTTTCCAGTCTCTCTTCTGAAAAATCATGAGCAGAATAGATCCTGTTTACATCTACACTAGAAGACATGATGTATTTGGCTTGATACTGTTATCAGGAAATATTCTTCTAAAGAAAATGTAGAGTTAAATAACCATTATATCCAATAATTGTATCTCACAGGTAAGGTTGCTTAACATTTCAGACCAGTTCCTGCAGACCTGCCTAAAATGGGTGGTAGTGGAGATTTTTATGGAAGAGCACATTGGTTGAGCAAGACAGTATTTTCTTGATTTGGCTGCAGAGATTTAGTTCCCTGTGAAATGGAAGATGCTTTTTCTGAGGACAAGGTTCTGGAAGGAAAGGTCAGGTGTCTCTGTGCTGTAGTGTTGAGGGGCAGGGGGAATTAATAGCATTAATGAATTTGCAGCAGTTCATAATAGCTCATTAGTAGCAGTCTCATGAAGTAAGCTGTATTTAAAACTTTTTTCTATGATAAAGATGATCCTGTTACAATGCTTAGATACTATTTCATTATAATGACAAGTAGTAATGCTTAATTGGTACAATATAAAGAATAAATTACAGAAGTATGACCTGTACCAGGCTTCAGAAAGTCATCACTACAATTTCTTAAATAAACTTTTTTTTTAATACAGCTGGCATAGTGTCAGTGCTTCTGAGCAAAATTCTTTAATTACTAATTTTTTTATCTTAAGTTTAAATGTATTGGTTTAAAAATTACACTGATTTTAAAGATGGAAATAACTTCAGAGGGTAAACAATTAGTAACTTCTTAATGATTAATTTTAGCTTTCAAAGAAATGTAGGAATTGTATGCACAGATAATTAATTCAGCAAATGTTTACTATAAGCTACTTGTACTGGAAGATCTATTACTTAAAAAAATTAGATATATGGAAGAATTTCCTTGGGTTTTTTCACTGGGTCCTCAATTGTTCTTGAGAAAAGTAAAGCTTTTTACTTTTGTTTGCATTCTCTGCTGTTACAAACTCCTTGTTCCTTTTCTGTTATCTCTCTGTTTCTTTATCTGCTAAACACTGGATTGCCTTTGAGCCTTTGTGTTTGGATAAATAACTGGGGTTTCTTTATAAACGGTAGAGAGACTGAGAGTCTGCGTAGCCTATTTGTTCTTATGAAAGAGGATTGTATTTTGCAGTTGGTTACGTATGTGTTTCACTGCTCTTGCACTTGACACAAATGAGATTTTCTTTCTCTTTTTGGCCAAAACCCTCTTTATGTTGATATATTGATTACTCATTGGAGAAACAGATTTAGTTTAGCTGTTACTCAGAAATACTACATGAAGACTCTCATTCTCCTCCGCTCGTTTCTCCCTTTTTTTGACACCTATTATGCCTGTGGAAGTATTTTACCCATCCATTTTAAAGGAAAAGGGCATTCTTTTAGAAGCAGACACAAGAGCAAGTGGAGACTAAGCTTCTGTGGAAGTGGAACTAAAATTCTGTTACCCAAAGAATAGACAGCAGACTGCATATGCACATGTGTCCTTAATGGATCAGGAAGCAGGTCTCCAGACAGACAGAGAAATCTCCTTGGCTAACCTCCATGTCTCTGCAGCTTTACTCAAAGATGTTTTATCAACTTTGCATTAGTGTGTGAGACTGTTAAGTAGACAAGTGCACACTCTGCTAATGAAAATAAACCAGAACTGGGCATCCAGACTACTTTGTGGTTCAAAGTTCCCCCCTTCCAATTCATGTTGGGATGCTAAGTCCTTCTGTTAAGTGTCAGACATGGTTGTCTTGTGTGAGAAGGGGCTCTCCTGAAACTGCAGAACTGTTGGTTGAATGCACCCTTAGAAGTCTGACATTCCACTTGTTTCACAACCAGCACAAGTTGTGTTGCATGCCAATGCAGTTGAAAGGTCCCTTCCTTTGGAAAGAGCAGCCCTATTGGTCTGCTAATTGCATTGAGGTGTAATAACATTGCTAGAGCCCAAAATAAAAGCAGGTGGTCTGTAGTTCAGTTGTTCTAGCTTAGCATTTGCAGCTGTGGTGTGGGGAATGAGCAGGTGGGATTAGTGCTTTGATTAGTATGTGGGATGAGACAACCTTTGTTGCCTTCTCTCTGAGGGATTTCTTCACAGGTCAGTTTCCATTACTTTTGCCTTCTTGGGTATTTTCTTTTTGCTAGCCATAAACGGTAATTTGTGTACAGAAAAGATCCTGCTGACTTCGACTGCTTTGTATTTTTGCTGAGACCTTGCTGGAGTTTATAGTCAGCATTTTTACTATAGTGAAATTAATGTTTTATTGCTGCTTAATGTACAGGATGTAAATCTTGTGGCACAGTTGCTTGTTACTTGCCACTTCTTGAAATTAATTTTTTCTTTGTCTAGCTCTGTCATTCTTGGTAGAGAATGGTGCTTGTTCTCTGCAGTTGTAAGTGAATTGTGAGACTCTGTACCCTGAGCCATATTTCCTTCACATTTGTTTTGCAGCAAATGTTTTAGATTGCCTGGCATCTTCCCCAAACCAATTAACATTAAAATCTGTCAAGAGCAGTTCAAGCAAAAGAACTTAGCCTCTAACGTGTCAGACTACAGTGAGCAATTGAATTTTTGACAAAAATTTAAGACAAGCATCTCTGCTATTAAAATTATTTTTTTATTTAGCTGTGATTTTCTTCTTCTGTGTTTACTGTCTGGCAAATGTATTCCCTAAACATAGGCAATGCTGAAGTACAATCTCTATTCCAAACATTTTAGAGCCTATAATCTCCCCAATCAAATACCTGTCAGAGCCAGAATCAAATTTCTACAATCTCATTTTTCTCAGTCTCATGAACAGTGGAATTACTTCTCCATCACTTTAGGGAAAACAAGTAGAATTGCTCTTGTGGTGAGGGAGGTTTTTGGTTTTTTTTTTAATGCCTGCAATTTCCTCCTCTCTTCTTAATGCTCAAGTTGAGCCATTCTCCAACACTTCAGATGTGGTTGTGCAAGTTGAACTGAGAAAATGTCTTACATGTTTCCATGCTGTATTTAAATATTGTTAAGTCATAAAGTAAGAAGACATTTCAATGTGGGTTTTTTGTTTTGTTTTTGTTTTTTTTTTAGTAGCAATTGATTTTGTGGTGGTATCTAGGAAGTCAAGTTCAGGACAGTGTTGCAAACACATAAGAAAGAGAAAAGCTTCTCTATGGAACTGCACCAGAATGTGTCATCAGAGGTAGGCAAGGGATAAGCAAATTTGTTTAAAATTCAGTAGACAAACCTAGGGTCTTGCAGTGTCCCCGGGCAGTAGTGAAAGCTGACAGCATCTTGGGCTGTGTTAGACACTACATTGATGGAAGTGCTCCATTGCCCTTTTTGTCAGCATTTGTCAAAACCCACCTGGAATATTGTGTCGAGGTTTCAACACCACCTCCCCTCTTCCTGCCAGCCCCATTCAAGACAGACGTTGAATAACTGGAATATATTCAAAGGAGGGTGACTAAAACAGTTGGAAACTGAAGCCTACATTCTTTCTGAAGATGAGGGAATGGAGCTTGTTCAGCCTGGAGAAGATGCCTCAAGGGGAGGATAATCTAATGGCAGCCTTCCATGACAGATAAGGAGGCAATCCAGTGCACAGAGCTGGGCTCTTCACTGAGGTGCTTGCCCAGAAGATGAGACACCACGTATGTAAATCAAGACATAAGAGGCTCAGTCTTAAGGGGAAATATCCACTCACTGTGAGGATAATTAAGTATTGAGGGAGGTTGCCTAGCAAGGCTGTGGAATCTCTGTCCCTGAGATTTTTCAACTCCTGCCTGACAAAGCCCTGAATCTGAATTCAGAGTTGACTCTGCTTTCTGTAGATTGGATTAGATGACCACCCAATTCCTTTCCGGCATGACACAGTTTGATTCTATGAACCAAGAAAGGTCACCAAGGAAGGTCCTGGGAAGAAGAATACTTGCTGTCAAAGATCGTAGTTTACACAAGATAGGCCTACTTCCTTGTAGCTGATCAAGAAAAAGATTTCAAATATTTTTCAATTGGCCACATTTCAGGTTTTTGAGATACTCATCCCTTTGACCCCCAGAGTTATGCAGTGTTCCAAAAGTATAGCAATGATCAAGAAAGTACAAAAAACTGAAATAATTATCACTTCCCTGAGAGGGGTGGTGTATATTTGGGATCTGCAGGCTAGAGAAAGGATAACTGACCAAGTGTAAGGTAAATCATAGGAAACATATAGGATATTAGCTTGGACCTCTTGTCTCTCTTCCACTAGCAGGCAAACATGGTCATCAAATGCAATAAACAAGAAACAGGTTGAAAGTACAAGCCAGTGTTTCTCCCCTAATGAAGGCAGTTGGGTGGGACTGCTTCCTGCAGACGCTAGTTTAAAAATATGTCAGTAAATAAATAACCTTCAATATATTTTTAAAAATGGAAAAAATAATGGAAGATAAAAAAATCAGTTACAGGTGGTCTACCATAGACTTGACAAGAGTATGTCAAAGAAAAAAACCTAGTTTTGACTAACACTGCAGACAGGAGAGGACTTTGACCTGATTGTTAGTACTGCTGTGCTGTGACTAAAGGAAGAGTCTGTTACCCAAGTGTGAATTGCATCAGCTTGGAATTTCCCATATTTGCAAACCTTAAAATGACATTATGTCACAGTCTGACAACTGATCGATGATTGATTGATTAGTACCAATGATCTGAGAGCCTGGAATGGTCATAAAGGCATGAAAGCAAAAAGATATTTTTTCACTGGAAGAGGACACAGAGACAGTTTCCTCATTATTGCTGGTTTTGTTGACATTCAAGAGCCATTCAGGATTCAGTAAAAACCCTAGTGTTTTATCACTGGATCTTTTCCACAGAGTTTTCATCCTCTTGTATGCTGATTTTCCTCTGATTAAGAAAAAAAAAAGGTCCTTTGAAGATGTCAATATGCATATCATATATGTAGAAGTATTTAGAGCAGTAACTTTATGATACTTTGATGTAATTAGGTCAGAGGGAAACTATTTCAGACAGCAAAAAAATAATACTTGGGCTACTTTATCCTTTGGGCAACACATCAAGCAGGAGTTGAATGTGTGCATACACATACAAAGTATCCAATGTTTAATCACATTCAATAATACTCAAAATCTAGACATCACTGGACAATCCACATACGCAACTGAAGTTCAAATGCCATAAAAGTGAGCTTTTTAAATTAGCAAACTTTTGACCAGTGCAGTTGGTGGCAGGACATAATAATCTGTAGAAAGTACCCAGTGTGGAGCCAAGAGTGTGTAATTTAACACAGTGTACTTTGAGTACTTCCAATGAGCATAGGGCATGAAGGTATTGCAACAAATTATTGCACTGAAAATTTTTCTCAATGCATGTGGGATTTTTAATCATCATAACATGTTTCAAGAACTGCAGATAGAGAATTGTTGTAACAGCTTCCTCATATTTGAATAAATTTATGTTAATAGTAAATATGTGATGACTGCTTCAAATGTAGGAACAGAACTCCAGAAATACTAACGACTTACAGAGCTTTATGCACTCTTGTCCACTTCAGATTTGATGAATATTGAATCTGTTTTGTGGGTACAGCATCCAGCCCTGGAGAAGTGTGGGTGGGATGCAGAGGACAGTGAAAGGGAAATATGCCCCTGACTACATCCGCCAGGAACGTGTTTTATAAAACAAACACTTGAAATGGGTTATATTTCATATGAAGTTTTCCTGGTGAGGATAGGCTGTGTCTTGGCATGCTCTTTGTTGGTGTTTGATACACGGTTCTCATCTTCCTTTCAGTGCAGAAACAAATGTTAGTAATCACCACAGTGTGCCTGTAGTTGGAAGATGGTTGTTTCCCACATGCTGCATCCTTTGCAGTGAGCTACATCTGGAGAAGTCAGAAAACATATCTGTATCTGCAAGTTTTAAACTATCCTCAAAGTTTACTAACTATCCTTAGTACAGTCTTTACATGGCATGGCAAAACAACAGTGTTAAATTGTACTTTCAGTAAGAGAGAAAACACTTGGAAAAAACAAGCACCTATGTGTGTATACTGTAAAAGCAAAAATGTGATGCTGTTAAGCAAATTCGCTCTTTTGTTCAGCTGATTTTGGTGTTACACATTTAATAACCTATTTAAAAAACCAGAGACCTAGTTAGCAACAAGGGATTATGACTATTACTTGATCACAGAAGTTCATAACTAAAAAACTTTTATTTTCATATATAGCTAAGAACACCTAAATACAATTATTTCATTTAGTTTACTTTATGCTATTTGAAAACACTTGCAGTGAAACAAAATATTCAACGTGCATTGTACCATCTTTTACTAAAAACAACAAAAAATAAATTGTATAAAAAGGTTATTTCCTAAAACTGTAAGCGCAGACGCTTGTGTTCAGCTGTGAATAATCAACTGGCAAACACTCTACTTGTTTCTAATTTTGGAATCCTTTATGCAGCTGCATTATAAAAGAATGTGTTAAAGATTCTGGATTACTTTTATCTGTCTCTATATTGGTGGTCCATAACCTCCACATGTAATGATAAATGTTTCCACTCAGATGGTCCTATTTTATTTGTTTGCATCAATTAGAATTGCTTTTATTAAAAAGACCAAGCAAACAAAAAACCCCCAGCAAACACAAAACACACAAACACAAGCCCAAACAGCAAAAATAAGAATTTAATAAGTAGCCTGAATGATGTAATGGGAATTTGTGGGAATACTCTGAAACCATTTAGAGAAAGAAAATTGGGTACTCTGAGCAATGTCATGTTTCACATGTGCAGTCTGTTACTGTTGAATGATCAAATGCTTGTCTTGGAACATTTCTGGGGATAATGAAATAGTTTCAGAATGGAGTTGATGAGATGTTTGTGACAGACAGGTAATGTCAGATGTGCTTAGTGACTATTTCTTCTGCACCACTTCATATTTTGTACATGTGCTAAATGGCAAAATAGCTACCAAGCTCCTGAGTGTTGCTGGTGCATTAAAAGGTTGATTTAGACAACAGGAGACATTTGAATATATTTGTCTGCCACAAAAGTATCTTTTTTATAATTTATTATTGAGGATCAAAAATGTGTGCAGGAAGATGACTTCTGACTGAAGCAAATGTAGTTTGTTGTCAGGGCCCAATAATTTAAGTTAAAGTAGTCCTTTATATTTATATATAAATAATGCAAGTGATGCTCTAGAATGCAGGGGAAGGCAGGGTGAAGAAATTGCTCAATGGTGATGTTAATAAGTCTGTGCAACAGTTCTGTATTTACTGATTGTCAGAAACATGACCAGTTTCAATAACATGGCCAAAGCCATTGTTATGCTGGAAAAAAACTGTCTTTCTGGATGCCCATGGCAGTTTGGAGTTTTTTAACACCCATTTCTGGAGAAGGATCAATGACAGAAGATAAATAGTAGGTACTGGGGCACTCATTAAATATGTTTTGGTTTGCATTTAGAAATTAGTTGCTAGAGGGCTCTGAGAAATTCTATTTGTGTTCCAAGCTACTTTCCTAATTTGCAAAATGATCATAGTACTTGCAGCTGACTGCCTGTGTCCATTTTACAGGAGTCTATGGGCACAGTTGTGAGAACTGAGAACTGGCTCTCTGAGACCATTCAGGTCAAAGAAAAGCAGACACGGTTTGAAGTCCTTCAGTGGTGTAGGTTGAATTTTGGTGTTACAGTGAATATGTCAGTCACAAGGAGAGGAGGACCGTGTGTTGTACTCCTGTGATTCTGTCAGACTTCTATCAGCCACTGGTTTTGGTTAGAAATGTTTTAGAGCAGGAGCCCTAAAAGGTTTGCAATTGAAGATGGTGGAGGTAGAACATCCTTCCTAGATCAGATTCTTCCACTTTTTTTTGTCATTTCGAAAGCTGTTTAGGATGTACAATCATCAGCTGAAAAAAAAATTATTAAAAATACATTCACTGTTAAACATAGTCATATCTCATTCTGTAATTTTATGAAACTTCAAAGCCATGCACATGAGCATATTCATAGTTGACCTCATACAGAAGCTGCTTTTGTATCAGGGCGTCATCTCCTTTTTCAGCTTTCTCCTTGGTGCCAAGTATGACTGTGAAAACAGTGACTTATTGCAGAAATATGGTTAAAGGAATACTTCAAGATTTCAATGTAAGATCTTCATGTAACAAGAGAACTGAAAATTTATCTTTTTTTCTGTAACTCCTTCTTCCATCTTGACAGCAACTTTTTTGTTCTCGTAGTAAGATATATTCTGATGGCATCAACATAGTTCTTTAGCTATACCAAACAAGAATCTTTTGTTTCTTATATCAGGGAATAATACATATGGTTAAATTTCTTAGTTCTGTTCACTTACCTGTATTTTGCATACAATGAGTTTCCTGTTTTCAATCTTTGTTTCTCTTTGTGTGTTTTTTCTTTTTTTTCCTGATGTTTCTTTGCTTCCTACTTTGTTAAAACAAGTTTGAGGAATTGGCTTCATTAACTGAGACATTAAAAAGAGACAGTGGGACTGCTGACATGAGAAAGACCTGCAGGAATTGACCTTCAAATAATACAATGGAGAAAAATAGTGGAAATTTATATTGAGAACTTAATTCACTTTGCTCTTTTGCCTGCTTTCCCTCGCTAAGGATTTGACAAAATTCTTGTTCTTTAGTCAGCAATCACGTCTTTAAGTGTTTTTTGTCCCTCATCATTACATAATCATGTCTTGCATTTCTAAATATGTACACATACTCCCGTAGGACTTCTGTCTTAATCAGAAATGTCTTAAGTAGCCAGTTGCTGCACAGGTGTGAAAAAAACTGTCCTGTTGTTTAGTGGAATTTTTTACTCTGTTTGACAGATAGTGAGACAACAGGCATGTGAAGAGATTGTATAGATAGACAAAAAGCTTCACCTTTCTGAGCAAACACCTAGTTTCAGGATTGCTTCAGTAATTAGTGTTTTGTTTGGCCTTTTTGAGCTGACTCAGACTTCCCAATGCCCAAGGAAAGATGCACAATGACTGTGAAACTGTGAAACTTTTCTTTTTAAAGCCATTACAAAGGCATTTACTCTAGTACTACCAGTTTGAAAAATAGTTTAAAAATGTTTTATCCACCTGGAAAAGGGAGCATTTGTCTGTGAAAGAATGGAAGAGCTTAAATTTCATTGTTGGAATGGGAATATATAATTAATATTTCCTCATTGCTACTATAATAGAAATTAAATGATAAAACAAAGCATTTTCTCTGTGAAATGTAATTGTAGAGAAAAAGCAGTGGTGCACAATTGGCAGGTTGAGCACCTATGAGAAATTACCATTTAATTTAGTAACCTATTTGGTGATCAAGGAGATATTTGCAAATAAAAACACAGATGAGAAAAAAATCCCAAACTATCAATTACCAAATATTTTAGTCAAATAAAAAAAAATGCAAATATGCATGACTTCTCTGTCTTTCTAAGTGGTGGAGAAATTCACTAGAAATATTCCATTCTTCTGTATTCCTTGGTTCTGGAAAATATTCCTCCTCAGAAGAGACTGCTTGTGCTTTTTTAATGAAATGGACAACTGGGGTGGTGCTTCGAGTGTTTTTCTTCTGACAGGCAATTTGTGCTGGAGGTGGGGATAGGAGTTGGCACAAGTCGTTGGACAGAAATGGAAAGCTAAAGGAGTGACCATGTGATTTGGGAATAGGTTTGGTAGTTAGTTTTATGCATGGAGTCATATCAAAGCTAAGAAACATTAGACTGATCTGACATGAAGAGTAAACAGATTGTACTTCTCTAGTTACATCTATTCTGAAAACAGATATGAAATTGCTCAGCTTTGTGTGAAGACTGCAGAATCTGAATGTGAACTCCAGGGTTTTAGATAAATGTATTTACTCTCTCTCTAGGAAAATGGAAGGGTTGTCTTCTACATGAACAAAAAAAATAGCATAGCATAGAATTTTTCTAGATGGCAAGGACTTGCAATGATCATCTGGTCCAACTACCTGATCACTCTACGGCTGACCAAAGTTCAGTGACTGGACATTGGAACAACCTTCCTAGAGAGACGCTCGATGCCCCATGTCTGGCAGTGCCTAAAAAAAGAAATATTTGGCATTTGGTTATGCCCTTCATAATGGGATTCACTTCTTGGTCAGCCCTGAGGTGGTTTGGACAGTTGGACTAGATGATCACTATAGATCCCTACAAATTGAATTATATACTCCCCCCCACCTCCTGTTCTCTCTCCTTCCCTGTCCTCTCTTTTTAGTGGAAAAGGTGCTCAGGTCATTACCCAATGTATTTTGTTCTCCAGCTCTTTTCGCTGCCTCTTTCTGTTCTGGGAATTGTCTTGACTATTTGGACTTGGTTGTAGGGGTATTTGTGGTCTTTATTTTCTAATGCTTCAGGATTTTATTTGTCACCCTTCCATAAGCTTGTACTTATAATATTTGTGGACATAAAAATTATTATCTTGGGAAGGTGAAATTTCATGTAGTGTACTTTCAGACACTGGTATGTTTGTGTGTGAAAATGTTTAGTAAGCAGAAGTGTTTTAACTTGATTCTGTGGTATTGTTTGGTAATGGATACATACATTGTGTATAAAACAACATTTTTATACATTAAGTTAGTCAAAAAGAAAAGGAAATTATTAGATTATACGGAGAAGAGTCCATTTGAATTCATACTAATTCAGTCTGTGATATAAAGCTCAGAAAGATTCATTATTTCTGCAGGTGGGAGATTTGATGGAGATTAAAAACTACTTCTGTCTCAGGCTGATAGACTAATGTTACTGATCTCCTATGATACATGAAGAATGGTGTTCCTATGTTAATACATTTTACTTGATGTCTCAGATTTGTAATTCTGAAAAGGAAGCTTTAAAGAATGCAGCATTCTGCATAAAGTTCCCAATATTGATGTGAAGGTGATTCCTGAAAGTTAATTTTCGATGTGCTGTTAGTATTCTGTGTTCCTTTCGGCATTCATTCATTCACTTATTCATTCATTCAGAATGATGAGAACTCACCTTATGGAGTTAGTACATTTATCCAGAGCAAGGAAGCACTTACATTTTCCGTGCAGTGAAGCATGAATAAACCATCTCTACTGTTAACACATGCTGCACCCCTGTGTTACGTCTGACTGCATTGATGCAGTGTGCACCCATGCCTTCTTCCCCTGGTGAAGTTTTGTTGGACAGCACCTTGGGATCAGTGCTTGTGCTAGCTGTGGATGGGAAAATGCATGATGGTGGAAGAGATGTGTGGTTTTTTTGTTTTACTTTGTTTTTTCTGGCCAGCAGATAGAGGGGAGGCACAGGGAAGACATTGTTACTACCGTGCCTGTTATTCTGATGCTTTGGAGTGGCTACCTAGAACAGAGGCTACACAGATATTAATATTTAATATTTATTAAAGGCCTTCAATAGATACACCTTGAGCAGTGTAAAAGTCTGGCAGAGGCTACACCCAAGATGGACGATGGTCATGAGTTTTTCAGACAGATTTAAGTCTGGTTTATTTGCATATTGGGCGTTAATTCTCCAATTACAGCTTCAGGTAATGAAGTCATATACCCCCAGTTTGCTCCCTACCAATTGACTTTTGTTTATATTTTTGGGGCCTGAGGCTGTGATGTGTCCTTGGATCGCAGGCACAGAGGGATTGTTGCGTTTAACCAAAATGTGAAGACATTTAACTACACTTTATATGGAGTTTAGAGTTATGAACTAATGCAGTACAGGATTTGAAAAACATAAAAGCTAAAATCTTAAAGTATCCATTCTACAACTATGAAGGGAGAGCAGGGAAGAGGAGCACTATTGGGAGAGAGCAGGACTTTGCACTCTTCATGAATACAGAAAGCAGAAGCTAAGCAATCATGCTTAAAAGTGTACAGTGTTGCACTACACTTCATATATTTTTGTAGGTCAAAGAAGCACACCTTACATACAAAGACAAGAATTTATTGTTAGTCTAACTGAAATTGTGGCAGTCTAATCAAGAGGTGTCATTTTAATTGGACTAATAATACCAGGTTATCTTGGACTCAAAAAACCTCATTAACATTATGTTTAAAGCTGTTCATAAATGTCCTTGAATCGACTCCTCTTGTGTCGTACTCATGTAACGTGGCCTGGGTGCTGAGGTCAGTGGCATTGAGGACAGGGGGGCAGGGCAGTACTGATGTCCTTGGCCCTTCTGTGGGAGTGGTGAGATACTGTCTGCATGAGGGGCAAGCTTCCCTCTTGGTCTCGGGTCTGTTTAGGTCTGGCTTTATATATTTGCAGTCTGTTCAGCTGCCCTCTGTTTTCTAAATGACTTGAAGAGTGGTCACTCAGACCATTATCACAACAAGGTTAAAGCACATCATGGCAGCTGGCATGAAGCAGTAGCAAAGGAATCTCTTGTCAAGCTTTAGAAAATAGCTCACTGTAGAGCCACAGAATCACAGAATGGTTTGGGTTGGAAAGTACCTTAAAAAATCAGATAGTGACAGCCTCCCTGAAGGGAGCAGGAACACCTTCCAAGAGACCAGGTTGCTCAGAGCCCCATCCAACCTAGTCTTGAACACTGCCAGGGACGGGGCTTCTGTAACCCCCTTTGGGAAACCAGATCCAGTGTCTCACCAACCTCATTATAAAAGATTTCTTCCTAATATCTAATCTAAACCTGCCCTCCTTCAGCTTAGCATTACCCCATGCCCTGGTGTAAAAAGTCCCTATCCAGCTTTCTCATAGGCCTCCATTAGGTACTGGAATGCTGCTATAAGTTCTCCCTGGAACCTTCTCTTCTCCAGGCTGAACAACCCCAATACCCTTCAGCCTGTCTTCATAGGAGAAGTTCTCCATCCCTCTGATCATTTTTGTGGTCCTCCTCTGGACTTGCTTCAGCAATTCCACATCCTTCTTATGCTGGGCCCCAGAGCTGATGCAGCACTGCAGGTGGGGTCTCACCAGAGCAGAGCAGAGGGGCAGAATCCCCTCCCTCCCCCTGCTGGCCACTCTGCTTTGGATGGAGCCCAGGATACTACTGGCTTTATGGCCCCAAGTGCACGTTGCTGGCTCATGCCAAGCTTCTTGTCCACCCAGACCTCCTAGATTTCTCCTCAGGACTGTTCTCAATATCCAGAGTTACTGTCCAGGTCTAGGAAATCATGTTCCTTCCTTTCCTGACCCATATCAACATTTGCAGTTCCAGCTAAAGCAGACCCATAACCATTTAAGGCATTCTCTGGTTAAGCCCCGGGGCCAGCAGTGTGAACCTGCTGGTGGGCTCTGATATCCATTGCTGGTGCTGCAGGGGTGGGGAAGAAGAGCACTGTGAGGTGGGGCAGGAACACCATGGGAGCCGAGGAGAGGAGGTGCCCAGGGAGAGGATTCTGAGGGTGGGTGCAAACAAAATACAACTTCGCATCAGCCATGGAGAGTCTATCAGAAGATGGTACCCATCACTCCACACGTGGGTCTATGGAGACCTTTCTTCACCCTGCATTTGATAGTGGCAGTTCAAAAAGTCAATTTTTTGCCTTAAGCTTATGAACTAACCAAGCCAATCTGGGCATACAAGAAAACATCAGAGTTTAAGCACATGTTTCCATCTTTGGCATTTTAAATCTTTGATTGCTCTTTAAGCCTTTAAGTTTAAAATAGCATTGATTTTCATTAGAAGGCTTTGTAATCTATTTCAGAACTGCTCTCTCAAAAAAAAAAAATCCATGTTGTTGGAGAGTTACACCGATTTTCTATGTTGGCCTCCTTCCACTTTTATAAATTGAGACCTAATCAGAGCTACTGAACTGAAATTGATTTTATAGAAAGTAACAACCCATTAATAAGATCTTTCACTTTAAATAAGTCTTTAATTGCAGCTCTGTACAAATGTGATAGAGGAAAAATGTTTGTTAGTGCCGTGATTTAATATTGACTAATATTTTTTCTTTGAGAAATGTATTTTTCCTTCTCTGTTTTTTAGGGAGTACAACTAAATCTGGATCTAAGCTTTATTTCCCTAACCAAATGCATTTGAGGCATTAACGGATTTTTTTTTCAAATGTCTGTCAACTTAATCTTGTGTAGCAATCTTGATTCAGCAATTTAGAGCTCTAAATTGTTACAATAGTCTACTTTAATGAATATCCAAACCTTGCAAACCCTGTTAAATCTTTCTGTCCCCTCCCCCTCAGATCTGCAACTGAGGGAAAAACATCTACTGAGCTGAAGTATGAAAATGAGACAGTTTTCCTAATGAAATGTGTCTTAAATAAAGGTTAATGTGAGTAGATTATATTGATCACCCCCTCTCTGTTCTTTTTTCTTTCAGTCTCCATATCTCTCTCATTGAATTGCCTGATAAATTTTTTTGTCAGATAATTTTTAAATAAGCTGTCTTTAAAAAGCCTGCATAAGTCTCTGTATCAGCTGTATTCTGTTAATTTTTGGACTTTATTTGAAAAGGGCCCAGTTGAAAACATTTGCCCTCTCCCTTTCAACAGACCTATGAAAATGAGAGACTGGGAGGTGTCATGGCACATTGCTGCAGAGCAGCCTGAGACAGTGGTATACCTCTGGCTGATTAATGTAAGCACTACTCAGTGGTGTATAATCCTTGTATAATGAGCTGGTTGGATTGCTATTGCTCCTATTCTCTGTCTTCTCTGCAAAACTATCCTGTTTCTCAGTGTCAGAGTTTTCAAGGAAATGACCTTGTTATCTCATTGGGACAGGAGTTAGATCTCTCAGGTGTAGACCCAGGGCCCTTTTGGGGGGAGGTTCTTACAAGCAGTTATCAGACTGTACTACAGGTTCCAGGTGTGAGACGTGTAAATCAGTGTGCCCAATTTAACCCCTTTCAGCTGTCTTTACAAATGCTTTTGAAAGATAAGCTCAGTTCTTTCCTGGGCACACAGTTGATGTGATGTTTCTCCAGGAAATGCATCGTTCTATTGATAACAAGCTGTTTTTTCTATTGATGTGTCAGTTGGTCAGGACTGCAGTGACATGGCTTTCAGTGGGAGTTTTTTGTCTGCGAGGTCAGATACATCTCAGTCAGCGTGTGTTGACACTTACAGGGAGAAATTAGAGAAGGAGATCACTTAAGCCTCTGTCGATAATAGCTAGACTTCCAGCCAATAGAAGGGCCTCCCGAGGCTTGTGGACCTGTCCAAGTGGTGCTCCAGGCATGTATTGCAGCAGTTATGGAGTTGCTAGTTACAAGGGGCCAGTGCAGACTCTTCTAGATCTTGGAAAGCTTTAAATGTTGTTGAAGGTTAAATACAGAAATCCCTGCATGGAGTTTGTATTGCTTCAGCTATTCATTTCGACTAGGCAGCGCGTTTTTGGGTATCTTTCCCCATGCAACTGTGCAATCATTAAAGTGTAAAAAAGCTCAAAGATGTTACTGAAGACATTTAATACACATGGCCTATAGGTATCCCCCCTATTTTCTGACCAGGAAAACAGCTGGACTTTATCTCTCAGAAGTCACTTAAGCATTATTAAGATGCTGAACCTCATTAGCTCCCGTCCCAGATTGCTTTAACATTCTGACTTGGAAGTACGGCTCTTTGAAAAGAGAGTCTAGAATCTTTATTTAATTGGCTCATCATTTAACCACAAATTAGCCAGTAAATTTGTAAATGAGTAACTTGCAAGTTTATGCTCCAAATTAGACTTACCTAAGGAGTATTTGAATTACTTTATGCAGGCGGAATAATTACCTTAACTTACTAACACTCAACAGATTTTCAGCTTAGATTCAGTTTAGATTCTATTTGTTTAAACAAACACAGTAGCAGATATTCTTTAAATATCAAAATGTCAAGGTCTTAACTGAAGTCCTCAAAATTCTTTATATCTACTCCCAACCCCCAAGGTATGCAAAAATGGCCTTATGTGGTATGCAGACCGAATCAAGTCCATTTTCCCCTTTTTTGTCAAAAGTCTTGGAAAACTGACATTACCCTAACTCTTCCAAGTGAGTCTGTATCCTCCCAATCACTTTGCTCTAATACCATACCTTTGCAAAGCTTGTAAATATAAATTTTTTTTCAAAAAAGAGTTATTTTGCTATGTCTTCAGGATTTTTTGGTGATGCGTGTGGGTGTAGGTATGGAACGTATATTTGTAATCAGTCACTTGGTCAAAGGAAAGAAAAATTAAAGGACCAATAATAGAAGGCTCAAAATGATAACTCTGAAAGAGGTTGAAGGCGGGAACTGATTAAGATAATACTGGAAAATACTGGGAGTGGGCAGAGTGATTGAGGCTTAAATGCTTCAGTTAAAAGACAAAAACGATCCAAACATCTGAAACTTCAGAATGAAGTGTTAATTGTGAGGGTTAATGAGCATCTCTAAGTAAGTTGGAAACTCAATTCCTACCCAGAACCTCACACTTGTTACCTGAATAATTCTTTTAAACACCTTTGAAGTATGGTATTAAGAAATTCTGAGTCTTTGCCTACTTTGCATATGCCTTTATTATGCATAAACCTTATTATTGACAGGTGAGTCTTAACATTAATCATTTTTTAGTTTGTTTCAGTATAGTGTCACACTTCCCAGAATTCCAAAATTATAACTGAATATAAGCACTATCCTGTTTTGATAAAAAATGTTTATTCTAAATAATTTGTTATGTGTTCAGTCTACTTTTCAGTCTTCCTTCTTTCCTTCTTCCTCTGCACTTCCCCACCACACCACAAGGAAGAGGCTGGAGCATGTTAACAGCATCAAGTGAAACATTTCTGCTAAGTGACAACAGATTGTTTTTGTTTCTGGAATTTATTTAAAAGGGACACGAGCAACGTCTAAAAAATCCCAACCAACCACACCCCAAAAAACCTCACCCGTGAAAAAGCTCCCCAAAACACCTGAGTTTCAAAAGTTAGTACCCTTATCCTGGGATGAAGAAAAGAGAAAATTTCTAAGGGGATTTGGTATAACTACCACCTGTATTATGATTTTTGAGCTAAAAAGTCTCCTAAGAACATGTCTAGGCTGAAGAAGCTTTGTGATGTGACTCTAGCAGTGCAACATAGCTGGCAAGTCTACTACTGTAGGCTGAAGTTTTATTTCATATTCCTCTGTGGAATAAGTAATGCTGCCTGTGTAATAACTCTGCTTGTGTAACTGCTGCTACAGTGGCAGCTGTTTGTGGTTTCAGTGCTGTCAGCTAGTGGAAATAACCTGTGGCTCTAAGAGATGTTAATGTGAACATGGCTTGGATTTGTCTTAGGAACTGTCCACATATGTCATGGCAGTGGGAAAGGAATTAGGAGTAAAGCACTTACTGAATATCATCTGCTACAATGACGTGTCTATCAGCTGAGGCTAGTGTGGTAGCTGGTGGCAGAACATTGACCTATTCATGAATGCCTTCATGGAGACTTGAGCTACTTGAGTTTTATTTACCCAAAAAGAATAAACAAAAAACTATTTACCTCAAAATGGTTACATTTCCCCTGTTTCAGTTTGGCTGCTGGGCTCAATTCCATGAATAGCAGCATTGATGTCAAATTTCTCATTTTGGTTCCATCAGTACTGACATGGGGAACACCTCTAAAAAATTATGTAAGACAGTGCATGTAAGATGAGGAAAAAGGATTCTCTTCTGCTACCACCCAGAACAGAACTCCAGGTTATCTGCAGCAAGTTTATCAAAGAGATCAAGAAAGCTTATGAGTGTGGAATTTAATGATGACATTTTTTCAGGGTGTTGGTAATCTGAAATCATAAATTACTTGGCACTGATACTGCCTTTAAATAGGAAATGTTACGTAACACTTGTCAGAAGAGGTATTTAATCCTAAATTAGCTTTTTAAGGAGCTGTTGAATTGCTGAATAACCACGATATGGAAAATTACAAATCCTTCTGTAATAGGGAAAGATGCGAGAGGAGAAAAACAGGGAGGGGGACTTGAAAGTGAAAGGTGAAGGTCAAGTCTGACAGTTTGAACTATATGTAGCGGAATTAAGAATCAGATGTCGGAGAAGCTGCCTGTGCATGGTGTGAAATCCTGCTCACTCAAAGTGTATCCCACAGTTACTTTTGCAGCCCAGTGGAAGGAGAGGAAGACTGGGTCTTACTTATCCTGAACACAAGTGCTTGCAAGGCTGAGAACTCCAGAAGGGTGATGAAGAACAATAGGGAAAGCTCTGTGTGGTTTTGTTACTCATCTGTATCATAGACCTCTTCAGTCCTTGGCTCAGTTTAGAGTGGCCTTGCAGCTCCTGCTGCTTGTGTCACAGTGACAGTTCCTTGATAGCTGTGCAGTTGCAGAGGTGCTCAAGTATGGCATGTTCATCTCTTCTGTTGGCAGGAGCAGTTAGGATGGATACCATTTCAGGGCAGTTTTTTGATCCCTGTCAGCATACTTTGTCCTTTTTTATGAATAAATGAATATTACTAGATATGTAACTAGAAAGCAAAAAAACTTTCTGAATGCTGTGTAGGAGTATGTTATGTACAATTATGTAGTACAGTGGAAGGGAGAAAACAGTAGATACATAAAAAATGTTTATCTTGTCATCATCTTTTGTATAACCATGATCAGATTTTTCATTGCCCTTTGCCTGTCTCCAGGTTAAGAAATGCAATGAGGATTTTTTGCTGTATTTCATGTTTCCAAATTTTTCTTGTAATATGTCATGATGAATTACACTTTGCTGCAAAATGCAGTGCTGTGTTTTTGTGCTATAGCCCGAACAGAAATAGCATAGTCCCACTGGAACTAGTTCAGGTTTGTTGTGTAAAAGAGGGGTCAGTATTCACCCAGCTGCTGAAGTCAAGCCTGTAAACAATGCTGCTGACAGTGGTTGATGCTCTCCATCTCCTGCCCTTCCAAGATGTTAATTAGCCTACAGGCTTTAAGTAACTCTTTAATCTGAAAAGTGAACATCTTTTCAAAAGTGCTGTACTTTGGTGGCTTTCCACTGCAAAGACATGCTAGATGTGTCTTCTCATCTGGTTAGCAGTGCTGATCCTACTTGAGATCAAAGTGCCACCATTTTGTGCCACAAAATGGTGATCTCCTCACAATTCCCAACAAGAATTACTTGAAGTCTGAGACACTACAGCTCCAGAAGCAATTTTTGAATGTTTATCTTCAGGAATCTATTTCCTAGAAGACAATTGTAGTGCAGTCCTTTTCTTGCAGTGTCCCATCCTATAACACTGTATTTTTCACCCTTCTTGAATGGACCCATTTCTAGGATATCTGACATGACCAATGCTGATCAGTTGTCAGCCAAACTGACAATATCTGTTGGAGGAGATGGGCATGGCCATAAAGGAAAATAGCAGAACAATGATGGTGGGGAATGGAGTTTGCTGGAAATGTTGAAGTGTGGTTGTCTTTCTTTCCTCAGGTCAGAAGGAATGTGGGAGAAGGGGAAATTCAGGAGTGTAAAGCTATAATTTGCCTGATCCTGTTGAAGACAGACTGAGCCATGTTGAGCACTGTATTAAAACACCACTATTTTGGAATGTTTGATTATAACTACTGTGGTGTGTTACAGAGTCCTGGCAGATAAAGTCTGTACATTTCTACCTGATGGCATAAGATTGTGCCAGGCCTGTGGGTTTTAGACAGAAGTAAAAATTTGTCTACTGTGATCACCTTATAATATCTGAGCTCTCTCAGTGGAGATTCAGATTGGACATTAGGAAAAGGCTCTTCACTGAGAGGATGGTCAGCTCCTGGAGCAGGCTTCCCAGGGAAGAAGTCAGAGCACCTGACTGAGTTCAATGGGATTCTGGACTCCATGACCCTTATGGATGCCTTCCAGCTTGAGATACTCTATGATTCTATGAGTTTGATCAGCCAAAAAAAAACTATTGCCAACATGAATAGACATTTAGACATTAGGCTGTACTACTGAGTTTCTAGTCCTGTACATTTAAAGACGCTCAAGTTATGTTGGGGGGGCACCAGCTTAGAAAGGCTAATTAGTTATCTTGGCTTGCACAGCATTGCTACTCACCAATTTATTAAGGTGAAGAGTACAAACTGTATGATTTCTGCAAACAAGTCTTGACATCTGTGAAGACGTGAGGATTGACATCAATTTCATTGTGACTTCTCCTTAGTTCGGTTTAATTTTTACATGCAACTTGTATTTCACTAAATGTAATGAACATGAAACTTTGGAAATTCTTCACTTTAAAGTTAAAAAAACCTGGAGCCAAAGGTGTTTCATGTTATTCAAAGTGTTCTATTTGCCTAAGTACCGTATCTGTCTTTCAAATTCCCTGTAGTGGAGGGGATGAGTGAGAGTTCCTGGAACTTCTTCAGTTTTCCTCTGTGTATTCAAGTATGGTGTTGTCTCTCAGCACAACATTTAGTAGATAAAAGCATTTACAAATGAGAGCTTTTGTGTACAAAATAGGTTGCTCTTGTTTCTGTAATGGGCTGAATATGAAGTCCTCTGTTGATTGCAAACATCTAAAAGGGTTGGACAATGTGTGATTGCTACATAACTAATACAAAAAAACCCATGTCTTTTTCAGAAACATGATGGAAAAAAATAAGCAAGTAGTTTGACAACTAAGACAGTGTAACCAGCAATGAGAATAAACCCACCAGTGCTAAATAGTAATCCCTTTTTATCTGGACACTTACTTGCCACTTCCTTGCAGGGGAAAATCATAGTGTGATAACGTTGCTCTAAGCTAGTAGGCATTCTCAGTCTTTTCCATGCCAGTAGCCTCTTCTGATGCCAACATCAGAAAACTAAAATCAGTCCGTAGAATTTAAAAAACTTTGAGTTTTGCTTTTCTGGGTTTAAGGATCTTAGCTGAAGTGGTCTTCCTGAGGTGGACATTTTTTTTATAGTAAAGGGCTAACTGTAAGAGGAAACATGTAGTGGGATTGACCTGAAAAAAATAGTTAAATTTTATTTTCCTTTGGCTTCAAATTCATTCATTGTCCATTTAAAACTTACCAAACCTAGTCCTATAAAAAGAGACAAAACCAGCCTTCCAAGACCAATATCATAGCTGTACAAAAGTGTTTGAAAAACTTGAGAAAAGAAGGCTAAAGTCCATCTTGTTTATCTTAAATGGTGAGAAAACCAATTGCACTGTACCCTACTCTGCCAACAAAAGTAGTTTGACTAAATTGAAAAGGGTCATAAAATGTGAGGAATGTGACAGATTGATGAGTAGGTTGAAAATGTTTATCCTGTAGAATATGGAGACTTAGGGATGAAGACCATCATCAATCTGTAAAGCAAATGAGATAACTTGAGAAAAATGTGAGTTGAATGTGGCATAATTTAGTCATAAGAAGTAATTTATGAAGGGTTCTCATTTTTTTCCATGAAATCATTATGTTGGTGTTGGGTTGAATAAATGACTTTCATATTGTGTTGTCAAAGATAGTTGTTGTAACCATTCACTGCAAAAATGTGGCTCCTCTGTCCTCATTGTTTCTTATCACTGCCTGAGTATTATTTCGGGATACAGTGAGTGATATTTTCTGTGGAAGTTGATCTGTTCAGAGTTTTCTCTGGTAGAGCCAGAAAGAGAAGATAAGAAGGACTGGGGGCAAGGTGGGGATGGAAGGGAAGGAAGGGCAACAATAAACAGGTGAGATAAATTTTGCACCACAAGATATGATAACCCTTAATTATTTCTTTTTATAGATGTTATTTTCTGCTGTCTTATTAATGGGAATATTTTTTGAGTTTTGGAATTAGTCTAACTTCCTTACTGTTAAAGTCAGTAATTTTATACTAGCCCAGATCACAATTTTAGCAGTCCTGAGTGCCTGTGGAATGCACCCTTCCTTTTGACTGTGGGGAAAAGAAATATGAAACAAATTCCTGAGCATTTTCTGTTCATGTAGTGACTAGGAATGTCACATTAGTAAGTTATTTTTTATGGGAGACAGGGCTATATTATTTGTAGCTACTTGAACATTTATCTAAATTGACTCTATCAAATAAATGCAAGAAGCTAATTCTAATTGACTGCATTTAATGCAGCATCACCTGAAAGTGTCTATATTGCTAAATTTAAACATGAGCAAAATGACTTACATAGCCCAAGAGGAATTCAGGGTGGGTTTTTTCTGCTCTGCTTAGCAATTAAAGAGCCAATCTCTCAAGATAAGCCAGGTGCAATATGCTGCTACTCACTTTTCTGTGTAGCATCAGGTATTGGCCAGTGCTGGAGGCAGCATGCTGGATTTTGCAGAGCAGCAATGTGATCTGCTATGACAAATCCTGTGAGTTCTTTTGGGGAAGTGGAAAGCTGCTCTGCTACGAACACTGATGCATTCTCCACAGATTATGTTTGTGGGTTTAGTGGCATGTCTATTTTTCTACTTCCTGCTTCATAGCAGCAACATTTCCCTCTCCAGCTGAAAAATTATTCTAGGGGAGGACAAGATGTTTACGTTTCCTTACCTGCCAGCATGAATGCAGTTGAAAGGGTGGAAGTATTTAAAAGAAAATCATCAAGGGCAAGTAGAAAGAGAGATACAAACCAATGAGGAATGCATAGCTAGGGCTACCTGTTGCAGGGCTGTAGGCACCCTGTTTATTAGAAAATGAAGCAGGACTTGCTAAACTACAGCAGAAGCTGAGATGTTAAGCAAGAACAATCCACTTAAGCTCTGATTCACCACTCCATAGATACTGCGTGAGGACCATTCCAGTTAGCTTGTGTTATGTTTTGAGGGGCTGTTGTGTCACTTGACAAATGTCTCCTGGCCAAGTAACTCCCAGGAAAGGCATCCATGGGGTTCCAAAAGCACCAGTACGTGCTGGGGGCCGCCCAGCTGGAAAGCAGCTTTTCAGGAAAGAACATGGGGTTCCAGTGGACACTAAGTTGATCATGACCAACTAAATCAAGAGCAAAGGGGACAAGATGTTGCAGTATCAGTCAAACTGATGATGAATAACAAAAGGGGAAGAAGAAGATGCCAGACAATGCAGTATTGAAGGCTTCCTAGCTCAAAAAAAAGAGTAATAGGGATTCCATTTATAAAATGATGACTTTGCAAATCTTTCCCTATGGCTGTTTTTGGGACAATGCTTCAGTGTTTTCAGAACTGTTATTGGAGGAAGGAGCAAAGGATGTCAAAAGAATTTGGCATAGGGGTGATGGAGATAATTTCATTCTTTATTTCTATCTAATGTCAGTTCAAGGAACTTGGGTGCATAAAAACAGCTCCAAGGCTAATTATAAGATGACAGAAATGAGTCTGTATTAAAGATAAAACTTTCCAGACTTTGCTTTTATGTGAGGAAGATTCAAATTCAAAGTGAAAGTTGCTGATATAGTGAACATCATCATGTCCAATTTTCTTCTCTTCTTATTTCTTCTCCTGTTGCAGCATGAGCTTGGTTTCAAAACTTTACTCTCCATCCCTGAGAGAAACTTGCTGACAAGTTTCAGAAAAATGAATACCAAATACCTTTTTATGAGGAAACAACACTGTATTCCATGTCTTGAATCAGTGCTTTTATCAATTTCGTGTGATAGTGGGCTGAATAGTATTCATGCTCAATTGAGTTTTAATTTCAGGATGACATTCTCAAATACTAGTATGGAAAGAGGTAGATTTTTCCCCTTCCTGATTCACACCTAAATGAAAAAAACCATTTGTTTTCTGCTCTAAAAACACAGAAGAATTTGTTAGAAAAATTATTCATTCTTAATTGTTATGTGTATGTTCACACAAAAATGTAAGGATATTTTAGGGAGTATCTGTGTTTTCATTGTTTCAGCAGCCTTCTGGTCTATAAAAAAACATAGCTGTTATTCTAAATTTCCACATTGTGGTTGTGTGGGTTTTTTGTTTTTCTTTTCAAGACTGGATGCATTGAATGTGGAAAATCAAAGACAGCAGTGAGAGAATGATAGGGTATGCATTAAGCATCGGAACAAAGCATCTGGAATGATGCTATCCTTACCTGGGAGTGAATACAATATGAAAACGTCACAATTGTATTAGCTGGCATTTACAAGTAAAGAAAAAACAAAACAGTATGAAGATATCCTTGGAAAATGGAGTGATGGGGATTCTGGTTTGTCTTTTTGCATGTTAAGGAGTTTATGAAAGATCTCAGTTGTCTTATATGATGGATTCAGCTATATATCCTTGCTCTGAGAGAAACATGGAAGTTAAATGTTCCTGACAATGAGGTAGGATTTTTATAATTATCAGTTAAATGAAGGAACAGACTAGACCAGAAGCATAGATACTTTGACCAGGACATGATCTGTTCTAAATGTTTAGAATGGCCCATGACTCAACAGCTACAAGAAAGATACAATGATTTGTACTTCAGAGGATTTCTTGGAATGTTTCCGGGCATCTTGCAGATGATTTCACTTAGAATTTATGGTTGAAAGAAACAAAAATGGTACCAGGTATCCCATTCTTCCTTAAATCAACCAACCAACAAACCAGTTTTTTCTTTATTCTCTCTGAGATAAACATACCTTGTTTGTTGTTGCACCAGGTGAACCTGAACCCAGCTAAATAAAATAAATCATTGTAATTTCTCACAAAATAGAAATGTAAATTATATTATTCAAAGAGTGAATTCAAATGGATAAATATCTGAAACACCTGCACTGAATCAGTGGTCTCTGAGTAATAAAGACCCAGTAGAAATTACACAGATTTCTTTCTGTTCAATGGTAGAATATAACAGTTTTCCATAATCTGCTTTCTGTGGTGCAAAAATTATTTTCATGTAGGTTTGCATTGGTAATAATCCTAAAGCAGTTGTTTTTGTGGTAACGGATCGTTCTGCTCATTCAGGTGATAGGTAAAGATGAAACAAGCTCAGGTGTGGCTATATGATGCATGCCTGCTTTAAAAACCAAGCAAATAAACTCAGTAGTGGGAACGAGAAAACCCTGGAACCACACCTCAAAAAAGCCTGCATTTTATCCTGCTGTTTATTCTTGATCTCGTCTAATCAGTAGTTGAGGTCTCTTCCAAGAATATGTCTTCATGGGATTGCACACCATATTAGAAACACAGAGATAGAATGAGATGACTTAAATGTACTCACTGAACTTTCTTGGCTCTTGTTGATTTTTTTAAGGCAGTGTGGATGATATTTTAACTTTTATTGGTAAGCCCTACATAAAATCAGCTGAAATATTATAATTACAAAAGAGGGAACTTTGTTTGCTATGCTTTTTATTAAAGCAAAAACTAATTGATATACCTTGAGGGTGAAATATTTTGAGCTTGAGTAATAATGTAATTCTTTATTAAAATGCATTTATTTTGCCCAGGAGTCGAGTGTCCTGCTCACAAAGACTTTGATACTTACGTTCTAATTCCTCCAAGTCACTGAACACACACCACACAAATTTTTTGTACCTGTGGGCATATTCTCACTTGGTCCTCAATTTTTTTTTTTTTTTTTACTTTCTTGACAGAATGTAAATTATTCTAAAACTCTTTAAATAATGCAAAGATCTGTGACATTCTGTCGTCTAGATTTTTTTTCTCTTAATTTTTATCTTATTTATTTTTTTTAACTCCCCTTCTTATTTTGAAGTGCAGCAGTAGAGTAAAAAAACTGAAAAATCTTTTGTGGGAAATAGTTTCAGAAAATAAATTCAATCCAGGGAAGGAATACTTAGTTCGCTTAATTGTCTCTCACTGAAACTGTCCTTTTCCCTGAAAAAAAAAATTCTGAAAGTTTTCATTTTCAGAAAGCTTCTTATTTAGACAGTATTCCACCTGTAAAGCAAGATGTCCACTGTGAGTAAATGTCCATGCTAAACTGCTGCTGTGGATGATTAGCCTTTTCATCAAAGGCTGAAATACAATCAGAATATCAATCTCGCTGCCCTTGAGGCCCAAATCTTGGTCTAGCACATAAAAATACTATTTCATCTTTCTTATATCTTCCCATATATTTATTGTGATCAAGATTTTCTGTAACTTACTAGGTTGTTGATAGTTGATTTTAAACATAAGGGGTTTTTTCAGTATAGAAGTGTTGTCTTGACTCTCTTCCAGTGCACCTTTTTTGCACTATGGACATCAGAACTTAACACATTTACCATGTGTTTGTCTTTGGATTTAATAACTGTCTTTCCACTGTCATTTCAGTTCATGCGTGTCATCTGTGCTCTTTCCCACCGAACAGAAAATTTCACATCTGTACATACCTGTATATATCAATTCAGTGGGTACCGTGTGGATTCATTTTTGGAATATTTAAATGAACATAAAGACATGCCCTAAGAGAAGAACACCAACATTACTACTGCTTTCAGCAGAGGGAAATTGTCCTTCTGTATTCTGTTCCTTATTTAATATAAAATGCTATCTTGATAGACACATAATTACTTTAATTATTTTATCAATTGAGCATTTACAGAGGGTATTCTTTTTATTCAGCCTACTTAATATTTTAAGAACAGCTCTTGGTAATTTCACTTGCAAAGTAAAATTAAATATGCGATCAGGGAAGAATTCTAAGTGGCATTTTAACTTGTGCATATCAACTTACACAGCTGTTCTTGGTTTTTTATTGATTGATCTATTATATGGAGCAGGTATGCTGCACTGAGATTGCTCTGCACTGCAGTTGCAGGTGGGGATTTGGGTCTGTACTCAGGGTTACCTCAGGTTATGGAGGCGGGCAGCCTTCACTATGGGAATATGTGAGGTGATCTGTCCTGGCTTTGGGGGGGTTGAAGTTACACATAATTCTTCCCGTGCTAGTAATTAAGGTATGCAAGTGCTTCTGTAAATCTGGTATGCTCCCCTTTGCCTTTATTGTACCTCAGTCCTGCACATATTTAAGCTGACTGACATATTTAAACTGACATCTGTAAGGTTTAAATCAATATAGTTTGTAGTAAAAGTAATAACATGCAAGTTTTGTGCAGTGTTTCATTTGTAAACTGAGGCTGCTAATTATGGTTATTACTACTCACATTGCTAGTCACATTTTGTAAGTATGAAAAGTAATGCCCTCTTTGTAAGGGATTTAGGTCTAAGTATAATAAAATTGTTTTTAAATATTCGTGTATCAATATTCTGGAGGACATTCAAGTGAAAAGACACTGAAATCACTGAAATCAAATTATGGGTGTAAGCCTTATTCCAGTAATTTAAACAGATTTCCAAATCTATATCCTAAATGGGACCCTGATTGTGTCCCAGTCTATATCCTGACTGGCTATGAAAAAAAAAAAACAAAACCAGAAAGTGTGCCCTTTAAGGCTATATTTCTCATTTTATTTGGTTATAAATGAGTAAGATAATACAGTCATTATATAATTCTGAAGAAAAATCTGTTTCTACAGATCAGGGCATATACCTATTCATAACTGCATGCATAATGTGATTTAATTTTTTTTTTCTTCAGAGCATTTGTAGATTGTTAGATACGTATGATCTAATGCCAGGTTATTTTGAATAATTTTTGAATAATTTTTCTAGATGTATCTTAGCTTTCCTGAGCCACCTTTTTAAATCAAAGCAATCCTCATTTTGACAAATATTCATAGCACAAAGAGACGGTTTTAAGGACCCTGAGAATTTTACTGCATATTCTGTTCAAATGACCAGCCAAAGCTATGGCTGAAGCATATATTTTGAGCATATATTTTCCTACACACTTTATGGGGATGGGGGGGCCAAATGGTGACAGTATGTGTTCCTCTTACGTTAGTTCCTTAAATTTTGTGATTGAAATCAGAGATGATTTTTAATCATGCTTTGGCTGATTTGTAGTCTACAGTGAAATCTCTGAATCTTCCAAACAACACACAAGTGTCTTTTTTTCACTCACTTTTTTCTCTTCTTAATGAATATGTGGGTTTGGTTTGTTTTTTGGGTTTTTTTTCAGGTTTTGGTCATTCACTGACCTTTTTTTGGTTTTTTGTAGAAACCTTCTCAGCAATTAGTTAGTGTGAAGAGATCACTACCACAGCCTAATAGTGACATTTGACCTTGCCACCAATAAATGAGGGTATAGAGTAATAAATACAGCAGCAAATATTTTCACAGTGATGGGATTTAATTTAATTTTTTATTATTCTAGTCTTTTTTGCAGACAGGTGCTTTGTCTGTCCTTGTGAATTAATTACTCAAAATAAATGATGTAATATTTTCTGATTTTTATTTTTACTAGTTGAAATAGATAATCTAATTAAAACCTTTCATTAAATAGGAGGATGTACCCTTCAAGTGTCTTATTTTTTCTTTGCTGCATTTTTTATTCAGGTGCACAGTTTAGTAGTTAGCACTGAAGTGATGTATTTTTAGCATGGTAGACGAGATATCGTATTTTGGATCATTCAGATTCTATTTGATTTTGGTTTTGCATGTGTACTGGCAGCCATTATGAGTTCAGATAAACTGGAATAACAGGCCTGTGTTTGTAAAGGTCTATCCTCTTCTCAAGCTGCGTAATAATTTTTGTAGTGTTTCCTTTCTCCTGTGGGACATTTCTGCTCTTGGATGTTTTCAGTCCAGATGGTTACTAGCATAAGACACAACTTTTAAAATTTATGTTTTCCAAGTGTTTCCCCTGCCTTCACATCTGTAGAAATTTCATTTTTTACTGATTCCTTTCCAGCATTTGGTTAGTTTAGGCTGCTCTTGGAGGTTCTTAATGAGCTGTACATTAAACACTGTTTTCAAGATCATTTTTATGATGGTAGCTGGCACAGAGGAATCTATGTGCTAAAACATAATTAAGATGTATCTCTGTCTTCCAACCTATCCTACATTTGGCATTTTTAGAACTTTTCATAAAATCATCCCGTGATAGTGACAGATTTCTCAACAAGAGCTTCTAAACAAGGCATTATTTTTGTTATTTAAGTTATCCATCTTTAGGTGACCAAAGTTTAAAACTAATACTCTTTGAAATCCAATAAAACAAATTATTCCAATGAACTATTGTATAAAAAAACCTTACAGATTTCACATAGAAAAATAATTATCATTATACACTGTCACCACAAATATTAAATCCAGCATTTTTTACACAGTTTAGGAAAATTTTGTTTCTGGTAAAAAATAAAAATGACCATGAGAACAGCCAGGCGGTGGATCGAGTTGCCCAGAGAGGTTAGGCAGCCTCCATCCCTGGGGATATTACAGACCCAGGTAGATGAAGCCATGAACATCTTGGTCAGATTTCATGGCTGATGCTGCTTTGAGGAGAAGGTTGGCTGGATGATTTTCTGAGACGCTCTCCAACCTCATTTAGCCTTTGATTCTATGAAAATCAGTAAAAGTCAGTTGCTGTTACTGATAGTGTACTAGTTGTGTTGTAGCACTTACAGGTCTCTTTTAATCAGTCATACCTCCTTATAAAGATAGTGATAGAAAGAAGATTGAATGCTTAGTGCTAGAAAACATTCATCCCTGAATGTTTAGATTTTTCCAGTTGCCTTTTGATATCAAGAAAGTTTGATAGCCCCAAAATGTTGCAGTATATCAGGCAAATACATGGAATTTATTGATTCACAGTTTCTGAAAGGATAGCTGGTCACAGGTGGTCGTGGTTTGTCTTTGCAGACCTCTGGTGAAAAAATATTTTCTGTAGTTGAAACAAATAGGAATTGAGATACAGCCGGAGGAAGGTGATGGATTTCTAGATATTAAGAAGAAATGTACTGAACTCAAAGAGCTTGCTGCAGAATGATGTCCAGAAAAGCCTAGAAAATCAGCAAACTATTTGGTATTAATACAGTTACTTTCTGAGATCTTTAAATACTGTTTTTAGCAATTCCTGTTCAGTTGTTTTTGAGTGCAATATCTACAGGTTACTTTTACTGGCCCTGCAGTCCAGCACCAAGCCTTTCTCTTATAAACAGGAGAGCAGTTGGATCTCGGGCTATAGAATATTTAGAACTTGCCATTCTATTATTTAAATGTCTAAGGCCATCTGCAGAGGCAATGAAGAGTTCCCAGGGATTTGATTGTGTGGTTTTGCTCTTTGTTGATCATGATTGCCTTGTTTTTATTACTCTTAGTATAGTGTTTGTGGTAGACTTTGTCTAGTAAGGTGTAAAGTGACAGGAGGAAAACAGGGCATACTGGGTTTTTTTTATTTCTTCACTCTTCCTTCACTCTGCCCCCTTCCAGTTGTTGGGACACTGGAAGAATTTTGCGAGTGGGGTGATAAGAAATCGTGTTGTCCCATTTTCTTTTCCCCTGATGTTCTGGGAGATGCCAGCTGCTGCTGTGCACAGAGTGATACACAGCCCCTTGTCCTTCTCCATCCCATAACTCTGGTGCTTGTGTGCTTTGTGAATGTGAAGGTACTTTTGTGTTTGCCAGCAGACTGCTGTGTATTTCTGAGCAAATGTCCATAGAAATTCCAAGTTCTCAGAGGATAAATCTTGATGTCTAGTCTCAGTCTTTGCTCAGGCTTCACTTTTGACACTTCTTATAAGTCTGTGTGTATACTTCTTAAGGGCCTTTATATTTATTGCAAAGCATATAAAAGCATTGCAGAGCTACCAGAGGATTTTCAGAATATTTTGCTACCTCAAGCAGTGAGATCAATCAAATAGGGTAAGATAATCCATGTCTCGTGTACTTCATTTAGCTTCTCAAGGTAATGAGCTGTCTAGCCTATTTGCTAGAAATGCCTGGTGTGATTCCTAACATGCTGTCCTTCATCAGAGAAGACAAAATAGTGTCTTTGAATTTAAAATTTGGATAAAGTGTTTTCCTTGCTCAGATGAGAAAACAAAGTTTTTTGTTGCATGTTAAAAAGAGTAAAATGTCGCTGGTTAGAAAAAAAGGTTGTTAACCTTTGTTCTAAAACCTTATTATTTCCATATAGTACCATGCTTCTCAGAAGCCTCAGATGGATTTACCTAGCAGTAGTGTGAAAGGACTTTCAAGCTTCTTGTAAAACAACACAATTATTTTTTAATTTTTGTTTTTGATTTAGAACACATTAATGAGAGACATTAATGCCTTTAACTTGGTGGAATTCATGTCATGTAATAAGATTTATCTGTGGTGGATTGAGAAGATTTTCAATTTTTTAAACCCTTAGGTGTTTAAAACTGAATGGCCAGAATACTTTAGTCTAAGTACTAGGGGAGGGGAAGTCTGTGTATGGAAATTAATTGTTTGCTTCTGTGGCTGAGTCTTGGATAGTGACATAAAAATTCTTAGACCATTCTTCATTCCACTACAATTCCATGTGGGAAGTGAACTCATCCCTGACATGAAAATGTGGGACGCTGCAGCTTAGGCAGGCATCTTATGTTTCTTATCTCCATTCCCATTTGTCATTGCAAATATTACAGAGATACTCTTTAGAGCCCCAGAAAAACTGAGCAAATAAAGGTTTTTCTGGAGTAACACATGTCTCTGGGCACTGATCTTTCCTTCCCTTCCCTCAACAAAATAAAACAAGCAAATCAAACAAAAATATGAATAAAACCAAGAGCATGAGAGGGGCCAATACCTTAATCTGGAATGGGCAGGCCTGAGGACTGAATTGGGAGAAATACCTTTGGTTCCTAGTAAATCTGAACCTGAAAACCATGAAAACTGCATTTTCTTCAGTAAACTGACTTCCTAGAAGAAACAATAGATTAGGTGTTTATAAACTTCTAAATACAGAATAAAGTGCAACTGTGTGTTTTACCTCGTACTTGGTTCTAGATATTGAATACTTCATACAAGTAAGGACATAGAAGACTTGTTACTCCATGCTTCACTTTTTCATGCACATTCTTTATCTGATGACTCTTTATTCAAAATAGGAAGTTAGAAGAGAACATACACATCTTCACGTGCATGAAGGAAGAGAGGTGTGATGGCTGGTAATAGGGGAAACCCTATTATTTCAGCCCAATGGCTTAGGGTTGACACTCATTTCTGTGAGCACCCATTGCAGTGTCTCTGTGCGGTCACTGCCCAAGGGTATGAGGCAAATCATGGGTTGTAATGGAAGGGCATTTCAGGATGATTCCAGCTGGTGAGGAGGCTGAGGGTTTCTGGAGGCAGGTGTGCTGAGCATCAGAAGGAGTTGGCTACTGGAGTGACCAGAGGGTCCAGGGGAACTCCCAGAGAGGCAGTGGGGGAGTGGCAGTGTCTGTGCATGAGGCCACTGGAGACAAGAAGATTCAGGCACAGGAGACACGGCAGACTGAGAATCTCAGGTCAGTTACTGGAGAGTTGCACATCATGGTTTTCCCACTAGTGGACCTTCATCCTGGTCTGCCAGTGGTGAACAGGGTGAAGCTGCTGGCAATGTTCATGTTTCCAGCTGACAATTTACAGCCCTGAGAAGCAAGTGAGGTAGCTGTGCTGCTGTCTGTACACGTCACCACAACCATATGAATGAATTTCATAGAACCATTTAGATAAAAAAAGACCTCTGAGATCATCAAGTCCAACACTTAACCCAGCATTGCCAGGTTCACCACTAAACCACGTCCCTCACTGCCACATCAGCATATCTGTTCAAAATCTCCAAGGATGGTAACTCCACCACTTCCCTGAGTAGCCTGTGCCAATTCTTGACAACCCATTCAGTGCAGAATTTCTTCTGAATATCCTAAACTAAACTTCCCCTGCTGCAACTTAAAGCCATTTCCTCTTGCCCTATTCCTTGTGACATGGGAGAAGAACCTGAACCGAGCTCTGGTTCTCCTGGCAGCTACTTGACCTTTCTTTGCAGGGTTGATTTCTCTTCTGGTGTTTCTTTCTCCTTTTTGTGTAATTAGTTTTCTAAGTGGAATCTGATGGTTCTCTTCATGGGATCTGGTCACATCTTATTTTTTTCTCCCTATTCCACCCTTGATTCTAACTCCAATTTTGTTGTGAGGGGAGAGTAAAATATCTGTTCACTTTGCCCTATCCTCTCTGCTTGACGATACTGCCGCTTGAGGTCTCTAGCTCATTGAGTGTGCTCAAAATACAGTTTGGTCTCTAGTCCTATCCTTTGGAAGTGCTGAGCACAATTTACAGCAAAGCTATCAATTCATATGAAAATGAGTTCATCCAAACTATCAAATAAAAGACCTTGCTTTGGGTTTGGGGGTTTTTTGTTTGTTTGTTGTTTTTTGTTTGTTTTTTTGTTTGTTTGTTTTTAATGCCACAGTATCACAAATACATTTGTTGCTTGCCTGTTATGTGGAACATTAGAATCAAAGTTTCTGGTTATCACATTGCAGATAACCAAGACAGTAAAGCTGATTGTAATTGAAAGCATATTTCTTTTAAGCAGCAAATATGCTCATTTCTAATACACAGAAAAGCATTCATTAGAAAAAAAAAATAGTTAATTTCTTTTGAATTGAGTAAAATGTAAGTTTAATTTTCAGAACCTTGCCTGGGGCAATGGTTTGACATTTTCTTGAAAACAATCAGATTAATTCTCAGAATTATGCTGAGAAATGTCACTTACTGTGGAAAATACCTTTCTAAGCAGTGAACCTCAGAAAAGAAACGAAAAACCTCAAAAAAAGAAAAGAAGAAATTATTTTTTCTTTTTATTTACAAATTACTTTGAGCATTTTAGTTGAAAGGGCAACAGTTAGCTCTACTTGTGTATTGAACTTGTTTTCATATGATTGTGGAATCAATTCAGAATCTTAATGGGAAAATGACATGGATTGAACCAAGCCCATTGTGCTATTTTTGTGAAGGTGACCTTAAAGAGAAGGTGTAAAGGCTTTCCAGTTTGAAATTTCTATCATCTTCTGCCCTAATTTTTGCAACATGAGGTTAAGAGTTGCCTGTGCAAAACCTGCCTTAAATGAAACAGACTTCCTCATCTGAATTAGTGGCAAAGATATGTTATGTTGCTCAGACATGGCTCTTGAACAAGTGAATAAATGTAACAAGGTTACACACCTTCACTTACAGGGCATACTAATAGAAGTATTTAGCTCATATGGTCATCCAGGACTAAGAAGATTTCAGTAGACTTACTAGATCCTACTGGACAGTGAAATGATTTTTTTAAATTGCATATTGAAACTAGTGTGGTTAAACAGCTGGTAGGATTTCCAGAGCCAAAAGCCTGACTTTATCTAGTGCAGACTTTATCTAGTGCAATGTTTAAGGTTTCCACCAAAGGTACAATTCTCACATCTGAATCAAGATTTGTGGTTGTTGTATAGAGCAAGGCCAGCAAAATGCATTGTCTGGGAGAAAGATCTTTTTCAGCTCTGTAGAAGGTTTTAATAACTAAGTTTCTTCACTGAGAATATATTTATATATAAAATAAAGACTGTAAATATTTTTAAAACTTAATCTTGTTTATGATGCTTATTATTTAAATTCTACCCTGTATAATTTTTTTAAATTAAAATAACAGTGGGGATTTGGACCTTCTGACTGGTTGACTCAGTACTATAATTTACTGTCTATTTTAATATGACTTGCTTTCTAATTAGAGAATTTTTACAATGACAATGAAGTTGATCTATCTGTATTTTTGTGCAGTGTTCAATATCATTTAAACAAATGCTATTTTCAGAGCACTACATAAAGAAAAGAATAGAAAGTCAGTTATTTCTGTTCCCCCAAGTTCTGGAAAATGTAAATTTTACCTCCAATTTAAAAAAAAGTAATTCATACTGAAGACAGAGAAAAGAAGATGGATTTGTGTGGCATGCAACATGCAGTTTATAGCGCAGAACATGAAAATAAAAGGAGCACCTCCCACACTGTTAGAATAGCTTTAAGCTTACATTGAGGGGAACTCAGTCTTGCACTGTGCTTTCTGATTACATTGATTTAAATGTTCATATATTAATGCACATGTTAGTAGTTGGATGTGCAAGTTGATGTATCTGAAATCCATTCTGACCCCTGTTATCTGAAATGTACATGCCTTTACCACTTAAAAGAAAAAAAAATTTATATTATTCAGACACTTTGTGACAGAGGCCAGTAGCTTTTTTTTTTTTTTTTTAATTTTCTTTAATTCCCAGGTTTACAGACAGGGAAATGGATCAGAGAAAAGAAAATGTTATTCACTCAAGGTGAATTAAGAAGGTCACTGACAGGACCCAGGTGTCCTGTAGTCCCAGTAATATGACCTTCCTTATTCTTAATCAAATTCCCTTTCAAGCAATGTTATTTTTTAATTAAATAGAACTAGTCTATCTCTAAGCTTCATTAAGGTATCATTAAGAAACTAGGGAGATGAGAAAAGGATGCCGGAGTTCCTTCAGCAGGACCTTAAATTCTGTTTTTAAACCATAATGCAATTTCATATTCCAGTTTATTTAATAATTCAGGACACTGGCTTCTACTGAATCCTTTTGAAATACAAAATGCTGGTCATATTCTAAAGGAGCCTTCTAAATTATAAAAAAAAAATTGTCCATACATTCATCTCACCTTAAACATTTTTGGGGTCTGGAGACAACAAAACAGCCTCAGTTGTGGGGGAAAAAAATTGCTTACATTTAATGCTTGATACCTGGAAAAAACCAGACAAGTTGTGACTGAAGGGTCTGTAGTTGGAACTTGGAATCCTGGGAATCTCACGACACGTCCAACAAGACCAAGTGCAAGGTGGTGCTCCTGGGTCGGGGTAAACCCTGATACCAACCCAGACTTCGGGATTCACAGATCCAGAGCAGCCCTGCCCAGAAGGACTTGGGGGTGCTGGAATGGCTGGACATGAGGAAACCTTATAGAAGACTTTGCCTAAAAGAGATAAGCCAAAGAAGGACTTTTTCCAAGGACATGTAGTGATGGGACAAGGGGAAATGGCATCAGCCTGGAGGAGGGTAGGTTTAGCTTAGATACTAGGGAGAAATTCTTTGTAAGAAGGGTGGTGAAATGCCAGAATGGGATGTTAAGAGCTGCTTTGAATTTCCCATCCCTCACAGTGTTCAAGGCCAAATTAGATGGGATTTTCAGCAAATTAGTCCAATAGCAGATGTCCCAACTCACTGCAGAAGGCTTGGAATTAAATTATTTTTTAAGATCCTTTCCAACTGAAACCACTCTATTATTCAATGATTTGGGGCAACTAGAAAATAGTAATTTTTTCAGATGCACTCTTTTGACGCTGAAATATCGTTACTGTCATCCTGAAATCAGGTTTGTCTTTATGTGATATTCTATGGTGTATGGGTTTTTTTTGTTTAAGCATAATAAAGCTCATAGTTTCAGACTTTCATCAACAATTGGGGATCTGTAGACAGGTCAGAGAACTACATGACTGTGGAAACATCTCTTCAAGGAGGAAAAGGAGCAAACATAATGTTGTGATAATGTTTAAAACTAAGAGGCTGAAAACTGTTGACTTTTCCTTAGAGGTGACCATATGTGAGCAATTTAAAGTAGTCTCTTTAATTACACAGTGTTTTGAAATTTGCAGCATATGCTTGTGTGTTGGGATGACTAATTGATGTCCACTCAGTTTTCACAACACTTTCAAGAGCAGGAGCTACATTCCAAGATGGTGACTTTTTTTTTTTTTTTTTTTTTAAGTAATGGTAACAGAAAGCTGCAGGTGCTAGGAGGAAATGGCAAGGTGAACATTGAGCAGGCATTTTGCCCTGAAGTTTGTGCACTTAAAATTGGTTGCAGTCCCTGTGAAGTTTATAAAGTTGAAGCTGTCTCCTTAATATCTTTTCAATTTGTTTTTCCAGCTGACTTTAATCATTTGAGTGGTAGAGGACAGATGATGTGTCCTGCAAGAACATTGGTTTGTTTATTTGGTTTGTATTGTTTTTCTCTGGAGACAGAGCACAGCCAGTGTTATCTTTGTTCAGCAGTCTCACCAAAATGCCTTATTCCTGGCCAGTTCCTTCCCTCTTCCTGGAGGGGATCAAACAGCTTTCATCCTCTTCAGCTCACTGCTTGCGCTATCTGCAGAGCTGTTGTTTTGAGGCATTTCTTTTATGTCTTTGGTAATCTGGGGCCTAAGGATTTGGCCTTGTTCATTTCTAGCACCAATGAATTGAGCCAGAGACTAAGAAAGGACTAGCAGCTCAAATCCAAGAATGGTTGTGGTAAACTGTAGATTGATTTAAAAAAAACAAAAAACCCCCTTTTTTCAGCACTATGCTTTTGGAAGAAATGACTCAATGAACTGTATCTTCTTTTCTTCCCCTTTGCTTTTCTTTGTTGTCCCAGCATTTTCCCCTTCTTTCTGAATCTGCAAGTTGGCTGCATTTAAGCAATACTTTCCTCTCTTTATTTTGTTACTCTAACTAAAGCTAGGATAAGCATTTGTTGCACATACAGGAAAAGCCTATTGAAGTGACATGGGACAATTTAACTCTCACCAAGAGTGACACTTGCACACAACATGTGCTCTGTTTGCCTTGCAAGCACGAGTCGTGTTCTGAGCAGCCTTCAGCTGTGTTTAAAGTACACACTGCACTATGATTGCTGGATGCAGATATATGCTCTTGTTTTTCTAGTCAGGAAATGTGCAAAAATTAGAAATCTGTATGCTTCAAAAAGTGCAAAAATTATTTTGGACTCTCTCCATTTGTTTCAGAATGAATCAGATTCACATCAAGAGATTCCCTATAGCCTGACTATAAGGAGCTACTAATGCAGGCAAAGAGTGAGCTCTTTCTTAGGCTTTCATTTAGTTTCACTTGATCTGATCCCTTTAGGAAGAGATTTCATCAGTTTCATCCCTCTCTAGGTGGAAACATGAAATCCTCAGTGGTAGGCTGAAAACTGGGCTGCAGTATGATTAGAAAATGAGGTGGAAACTTACAGTGATGCAGTCTACCATAGGATATTCATAATATGAACGCCTGGGATGTCAGCTCTTTTATGTCTGGAAAGTTTCTTTCAGATAACATATAATTCATTCATCCAGGTGAGTTTAGCACCTGCCATGACACAGGAGAAAGCCTTAATAGGCTTGGGTCTTACCTTTTAAATTCAATGATATTTTGCTGCTGAAAGTAATTTGCTTTCCATTGCTGTACTGAGAAGAACACACTTGCAGTGTTCTTCCCATCTTTCTGGTTCTAGCAGCGAACCTGTGCCCCAATGCCTTTTGTAAACTTGCACAGCTATTATTTTAAGACCAGTATCCATAAGGTTTTCATAGTATTTTGTTCCTGAAAGTAGATGTAGGAGGGAAGTAAATCTGCTGGCGTGTTGATTAAAGGAGCAATGTAGCCTCTGATAACCATTCCCTCACAGTTGTTTTCCCAGTGACCTGCTTTTCTTGCTGGGGAATTCAAGTGTGGTCCTACTGCTTCTGAAGAGCAACGTGCTGCCTGTCAACACGTCTGTGAGATTTGGGACACAATACTGCAGTTTTCCAAACCACTGTCTTCTTAATCTGTAGCTGCCCAGATGAGATGTCCCACTGATTTGTAAGTGAGGGAGACTCCTTTCTCACAGTAGTTCTTTCTCACAGAGTCCTTGTTGCTGTGGAACAGTGAAATTCAAAGGTCTCTGTACTTATTGATGTACATCTATTTGAATTTGTCCATTGCACAGAAAGAAGCAGCCTGCAATGAAGGGCTCCCATGAATCTATGTCACATAAGGGTCACAGGATATGGATTTCTATGTAATGAGTGCTTAAAAGTAAATATGCATGCGTGTATGCATATGTATGCACACATAAACATGGCTGTAATATGTAGGGTGTATTTACAGATATATATTTGCAGGTTTTTTAAGTTTAAAAACCTCTTGCATGATGAATACACGATCTTCCCCTTCATTTGACATCTTTTTTGTCTCTTGGTTACTGTAATTTTGCACTGGCTAGTATTTCCAGAAACAAGCTCTATACCTGCTTAGCACTCACACCTGTATACTGTGTTCAGTTTTGATTTCTGCTGTACAAAAAAGTGTGGACAAGCTGGAGAGGATCCACAGAAGGGTGACAAATATGATCAAAGGACTGGGAAGTGTGCCATGTGAGAAATGGCCGAGAGAACCGGGTTTGTTCAGCCTGGAGAAAAGAAGGCTTATCTCTATGTTCCAGTATTTAAATGCTGGCTAAAAAGAACATGGAGACTCAATTTTTAAAGGAATCACATGCAAAAGATGAGGGATAATACATTCAAGTTACTCCTGGGGAGATTCCAGTTGAACATAAGAGGAAACTTTTTCACAATGACATCAATTGCGCTTTGGAATAATCCCCCTAAGGAAATGGTGGATTCCCCAATGTCAAACACTTTTAAGAGCCAGCTGGACAGGGTGCTGGGCCATCTTGTCTAGACTGTGCTTTTGCTAGGAAAGGCCAGAAAATCCTTGAGGTCTCTTCCAACCTGGTATTTTTTATTATTCTAACTACAAAGCTGAAGCAATGAAAAGGAAGGAATATTTCTCATTATGTTGTTCCATTTTCTAACAGATAAGTGATGCTTTCATAGTTTTCTTATAAAGCATTGGCTGTACATTTCCCTTAGGATTTTGTACCATCAGAAATCCTAAGGTAACAGTGACAGCCCTGACAGCAAGACTGAGGTGTTGATCTGCAGATGTATGGAATCTTTTTTTTTTTTTCCCCCACTGATTTCTCTTGTACTTATCTTCAGCGTAACTCTTAAAAAACTTACAGAAAATAGTACTGGACATATAACTTCATGTAATAGTTATGAAAAATTATTCTTCATCTCTGGTTAAGGTTTTGCTTTTTGTCTTAAAGTATTTCCATTTCTGATGGGAAAATTTGTTAAAGATAAGCAACTTAGGGGAAGTTTCAAGATTTCTTAATGCTTCAGCAGTGAACAAAGACTTGCTATCAAATGTCTTCCGCAGCTGCAATAGCTTTGAAAAAAAAATTAGTATTTAATGTATTTCTTAAAATATTAAATGCTCTTAGTTGCTGTTTGACCTTATGCAAAAGTATCAAAAATTTTAATGAAGGATCCACTTTAGCAAACTGATTATGCTACTCTCATTCATGCATGGAGTTTGACTGAATTCACTAGTACTTCTCATCAAAGTCTTCTTGAACTTTAGCTGAACAATTCCAAACTGATGGCGTTATTACCAAACTGATGTAGTATTCATTTAAAATAATTTCCCTACATGTGTTATTAAAAAAACCCAAAAACCTGAAAAACACCAAACATTTCAAATTCCACTTATTTTTGCTTTACCTTTATTTAAAGCTTCCATATTTTCACTGAAGTAATCATAGTTCCTGAAAAGCATAAACACAAAGTAATATAGAAGAATTTCATCAATGTGGTGTTAGCTGTTCAAGATGGACCTGAAAGCTACTTGCTTGGGATCTATGCAAGTAACCACTGCTGTGTTATGTATATCATATTTTAATAGTGCATTTCTATATAATTAAATTTAAAAAGGGAAGCAAATTTTGTTACGGATCTCATTTTACATAGTAAATTGATCAAACTACTTGGCTAGTGAGTAGAAGTATCCTCTCTTATTTAATCATCTAAATTTGTGTATTTATTGTACGTGAAGTACAGTTACTGTAATTCTTTATATGCATGCAGTTAAAAAGCAATATGTTAGAATTTGATTGTGGTATGAACTGGAAAAAAAAGGAAATGTCCTTAGGTTTCCAAAACCTGACTTATGAGTGTAGTGATCATCTCAAGGAGTTCTATACAAAAATGCTTGATCTTTTTGTCATGCATTTTCCGTTTAAGTCGGGGGAAGTTGTATAGCTAAAATCACACTGAATTCATTGTAAATCTAGGGCATGCTTAAAGGGCACTTCATCTGAGCAAAGAAATCATTGCTTTGACTGTGGCTATGTTAAGTGAGAGATGGAAGTGAATAGCTTTTAGTTTATTGCTCATTTGAAAGCTAGAGGAAAAAATGGCCTTTGTCTACCTGACAAGCTCTTCCCTTCCCTTGCCCAGACTTCCTAAAAATGCTTTTTTGAAATCTGGCAGCAGTTACCCTTCACTTCTTTCAGGAGCTTTTCCTATCTTTTTTTTTTTTTTACAGTGTTCTTGTTTTTTTCTTTCTTGTAATAGATTTTATCTATTTTTAAAGTGTAATAAATAAAAAGCTAATGTGACTTGAAAACAGGCCCCAAAGAAAGAGTCATTTATTGGTAAATTGATACTTAATTCAAAGTCTAATCACTAATATGTACTCTTCAGTTTATCAGTTTTTCTCTTTACAACGATAAATGAACCAGTTATGTTTCCTCAGGTAAATTTTAAAAGTTCTACCTATATGTATATACTACAATGACATCTTATTGCAGATGCAGTAGGATTGTGTCATAATGTTGAAATACAATAATTGCGGCTTGTAGCAAATTTGTCATCTGCTTATATGTGGATATGACACCTTATTATGTAATTTTAAAAGGAAAATGAAATCATAAAGTCTTTTGTTACCTTAAACAATAGGGTGTTTAATGCATTAATTAGGCTGTGTTTGCTCTGAGACCAGCAAAAGAACAGAAAATATCGGTTGTTTTCATGGCAGGTGATTAAATAACACAAGCTTTTCTTAATAGAAGTAACCTTTGGATTTTCTGTGATTTTGCATTTATTCTATTTTTTTATTTTCTCATTTATTTGAGAATTTTTCAGCTCCTGGCAACAGCATGGATGTCAAGTAGGCAATTCTTGGAGATTTTCTTGAGAGGTTGGTTTTTATGGAGGAGGAGCAGAAAAAAAAAAAAAAAGTTTGGTTTTTGTCCTTCAAATCTGTGTTATGGTAAAGAATTTTCCATAATCAGGGGTTTCAATTAAGGGTATAGCTAACTACATCTGGAATCTTGCAAAGTCCTGCAACTCACTGCAAGAACAAATAAAAACACTTCCTGAACAGTGTGTCTTTCTAGGTGATGTTGTGAACATGTCCATTTGTACTTTGCGCTTGTAAGACAGTGTTACTTCCTTGAGTTTTAAATAGCTTTTATGTTTGCTCTCGAGTGACTGCTGATAGCAGGAACAAAGGGAGGGAATAGTTTCCCCAGAAGAGAAAAAGAAGTCAATTTAGAAAAATTCAATCTCTATTCAAACTGGATTCAGATTTTATTAGTGGGTGTGAAACAGAAAATGAGGTACTCATAATGATAGTAATAATCACAAGCCAAAGGGAACAGACTCTGCAGAAGTTAAACCTTGGGGTGGGTTTAGTAATGACTTCCCAAGCTATGCTTGCTCTTTGCTGCCTTGCTTTTGCTGGATTGTAAGAAAATCTAGTAATTAAGTAATTAAGTATTCCTGATACTTAAAGCTCTTTCCTAGGTTAAATGTGTCCTTATTATTGAAGTGGTTTCATAAAAAAGAGAAAAGTCTGAGTTTGGCTAACGCAACACCTCTTCTCTCAGTCTTTTTACTTTGAGGGACTCTCACCTAAACTCTGATTTAATTTTAGCTATTGTCGTCTTTTATCCTTCTCCATCCGAATTAAAACAACCCCTTAATAAACAATTAAATTCCAAGGATATGAAATAAACAAGATGTACTCTCTGTGATGGCTATCACAAAAACTGCTGACCAGCAAAAAAGAATGTTGTAGCAGCATAATGATTCCTGCTTGATAAAGATGCTACTATAGATAATGATGCTGCCAGATAAATGTCATTAGAATATGAAACATTTATCAAAAACAAATATCAGGCCACAGCTGGTGTGCATATTGATCCAAAAAATTATTTCATCAGGAGAGTGGAAGGTGCCTATTTTTACATCGAGGTTAAACGTGTTAGGATGATGACTCTTTAAGCACATTAAGAGGATATTTAGGAGAGGTGCTTCCTCTTTTTGCCCTCGTGATTGAAAGGGCTACAATTCTTGGCTAAAGTTGTGTGGTTGCCAGACCCAGAAGTACCCATTGATTTCTCTGGGCAGTGCAGCCTGGTGTTGCCAGTACATAAATGACATGTATCAATTTTGATATGTGTGTACTCTCTGAATCATGTTCGAAGTGCACTGTACATATACCAAAAGACTTGCCTATCATAAAAGTATGGATCTTCCATAACAAATTACATCCTCTGCTCACAGTCAAACTGGGAAGAAAATGAGGTGGTAATGCAGGATTGGCAGTTTTCATGAAAGTCAAAGGTCTGATTAAAAGGTGGAAGCTTGTGGTTTATAAACTACAATATTTCATCATTAATAGGCATTACAAAATATAAGTTTGAAGAAATAGTGCTATTCTTAGTTGAAAACAAATTATTGGATTATTCCTGGTAATTTCATAATCTGATCAACTTGATTTAAGGGGGAAAGAGCTTTCTTCATAATGTGACTTAAATACCTTTAAGAACATGTCTGTGTTACAGAAAATACATTTTTAGAGAAGGACTGTCTTAGCAAAATAGCTTTGTTTCCTACTAATTTACTTAAGTGTTTTAGAGCTATATTTCCTGCAGTTCAAGGTAAACTTAAAAAATTAGAATGTTAAGGGTTTTACAGGCCATTATGTAAGAATACTGTCTGTATTAATTGCTTCACAGGATCCAGTTTTCAGCATAATTTCTCTCTGTTTCACAAGAATTATAATTAACAATTACAGTGTGTGTTTGATTTCCATGAGGTTTTGTTGGACAATATTGTAATATAAAATTAAGTTTTGGAGATCATTTGTTGAATCTTTTTATCTCTTTTTAAACAGAACTCAGAAATAGCTACTTTAATTGTCTTGGCTTATACAAAACAGGAAGAAGTAAAACTTGTTTAGCATGCAAAGTAACTATTGTAATCTTTGGTTTAATTTATGGAGGTGTTTGGTTTAGAGTTTTTTTGTTTGTGCTTGGTTCAGGATTTTCTTGTGTGTTTTCTTTTCGGTCTTTGGTTTTGTGCTGGTTTTGTCTGTGGTTTGTTTGGTTTTTTTTCCAAATAGTGGAATTGTAGGTTTACAAAGCACTTATGTTTTTCCTTGGAGGCAATATTCAATTTAGACAAAGTACCTTTCTGGAATTAACCATGCTTCTCCCCTGTTTCAATCCATGATGTAAAATGTAAGTAGATAATTGGATCTTTGGGAGAAATTTCATAAGAGTTAATATCTCATAAGGTGATGTGTGCTGGATATGTTTAGAAAATTACAGACACCACGCTATTTATGTAAACCTCTCAGTGTTACACACTTGAGGTGTTAATACTTCCTGCAAAAAGAGAAAAATTAAGATACTGCCCACATTGCCTACAACTTGAAATATCGGGATGTGAGCAGCACCTGTTCAGTGAACATAGCTTCAGGATGTCACGGCCTGTAGTCCGAAGGAAGCCCAGGGAAGAGTAGTCTCATGATTCATTCCAATTATAGCCAAGTTTGCTCTTGATTTAATTTCTGCCAGTAGCAAACCCCAAAGATAGGTATCATCTGCCAAGGATTCCCTCCTTCTGGGTGCATAAAACCAGAATGCCTGGAACCCGTCAGATCCGGTGTGGTTGGGTTAGAGAAGGGTAGACGGTGAGTCTTCAAAAAGGCATTGCATCCAGGGAATTGCCAGTTATACTGACTGCCCAGCACGGGGCATTTCACACAGAATGTCACCAGCTGCCTCAGAGCAGCAGCACAGCCCAAAACATGTACTGTGCTTTCACCTCCCATGTAATACTATACTATGGAAAGCATGATACAGGTTGTACAGCAGTCCTAATCGAAAATGTTGGAACATTTCACTGACTTCTGTGTGTACCAAAAATACAAGCAAACAAAAAGTCATCCACAACTTACTGATATTATGCAGTTTATATATATATATATATATATATATATGCATACTGGACAAATTCAGTTTCCTGTCAATGTTTTCACTCTCCAAACAACAAATGTATGCTTTGAAATTCCAGGTCCTTGAAGAGTACTCAACAAGGAGCTTGATTTTTCATCCGCTGCCTTCCATCCCAAGGTAGAGGAGACAGATTTGGCTTTAGTGAGCAGAGGAAAAAGTATCAGTTATAAAAGCGTATAAAAGCGGCACATGGAAGCTTTCAAGAGCAGTCAATCAATATCCTGATATTTCCTAAGATTCTGTTACATTTTGGCAATGATTTTTCTTGTAAATTTGGCTGTATTTTATTAGTATTCAAAGTGCCTCATAAAACATTTCTAAAGTAAAATCTTTTATCTTTAATGTTGTATATGGATATAAGTTTGGACTACTTGTCCTTCCATCTGTAGTAACAAAACTGGTAGTCTATTTGGCAGTGATAACTGCTTTACTAAGTTGACTTTAAGTAGTATTGTTATTTCCTCATTTTCTTTCATAACATAGAAATGTTATCTTCCCAAATAGCACCTGAAATATTTCTAAAATGGCAGATACCATTTAGTTTAAAATCCCACAGTATCTGATGCTCCTGTAGTTAAGGAGGCTGTGAGTAGCGCATGATAAGCAGAACTTAAACTCCTGGACATTTAAGATTCAAAAAATGAAAATATCTTTATCAGAGTTGTGCTCTTTAGTAAACAGGACACACTGGAATTTGGTATCTAAACTTTATCCTATGATCAGCTTAGACAGGCTTGTAAATTTTTTGATTGTTGTTACACAGTGCCCTACCCTTCTCTTGGAAAAACTTTCAAATGTCTCCCTCTTTTGATGATTAGTGCTTTCTGTGAGAAGCTGGGTAGGTCCTCAGCTGAGTTAGTGCAGTTCAAAGAGGAAAAGCTTTTCCTTCTGCAGAGCCTAGGAGATTTGGTCCCACAGAATGTGGGAAGCTGCCTTGCAGCAAGTTGATGAGCTCATAAAAAGAAAAGAGGCTTCCCTAGGCCTTGTAAGAAAAGCCAGGTACAATGTGAGTTTTCTTGCTTTGGGATTTGGCTTAGACAAGTGACACTAAGTTGCTTTCTTTTGTCTTGTCTGCTTGTTTTCTTTGCTCCTCAAGATTGCCTGGCAGAACATCCCTCACCAAAGGACTCCTGGCAACTCCTGGCTCGTTTTCCAAAACTCCATGCCTTGCTTTTACTCCTCTTTCTTGTGCCTTCAAAATCTAAATTCATTGTGTTCTCATTCCTCTAAGTTACGGTCTAGTGCATAATTTCAGTGTGTACTTTGGCAGAGCTGCTGCAATATCAACTGCTGTTCTCCTGTAGAGGAAGATACCAAAAATGTAAAGTCATTAAGTTCTGCAAGCAAGATTTTCAATAAATGAATGTATGCAAAGTGGGTTGAATGTCTGTTGATTTAGTGTTACCATGTGGACTTTTTGTGGATGAGGTCTTGACCTTCTTTTATTGATCATTCACTTTTGGGACAAGGGTAGTCACCGAACAAAGAATGTATTTGAACAACCTTTGCATATGATTAATGTGTGCTTGGAATAATTTGCAAGGAAGTGCTTCAATATGTATCCATACCAAATATTATTTTTAGAGCCTGTGTTAAAATGGCCTTAAGCTTGCTGATATATAAATTATAAGGAAATAGTGAAAAAGAAGACAAAACAGAATGAAAAGTAGCTGATCTGGAGTAAGTACTATATAATATTCAGTTCATTTGTGCTGAATATTGTTTTCAAAATCATCATGGAAGTCTGAATGATATAGATGTTAGAATTACAGTATCCATAACATCTTGGTCAGCCCAGCTTCTCCTCATACTATTACCTTTTGAAAGAATTAGTGTGATATAAATCAACAATCAGGATGGCTTGCAGGAGTTGGACTAGATGATCCCTGAAACCTAGGGAAGAGCTTTTCCTTAAAAAGGGGAAAGCTTTGATGGAGCCAAAAGTTTGAGCTTTAGACAGAAACAGAAGTGAGACTTCTCACTCTATTTTTGGAGTCAGGTTCCAATTTCTGTAATTCTTGTATTACAAGAATATCTATTTACACATTTTTCATTGGAAAAATGTTTTTAGATGAGACTCCCATCTGCTGTAAAACTTTTTTACAAGTGTTACCTTTACATGGAAGTGATCCATAACTTTATTACTGAGTTTACTTTTAAGAACACCACTGATAAAACTACTTATAATGGCTTTCTTCCTCATAGGATATTAAAATATTATTGAACATGATCAACTGGCATCCTATATTTTAGATGTTCATTTAATGTTTATATAAAAAATATACAATGTGCATCTAATGCACTCGCAGTCTCATTTATTGAGAGCTTTTGTTTCCAGACAGGAAAAAGAATTATGTTTTCATAACAGGGAAAAATCCTTCTTTCTTAATTGATTGTCTTGAAAAGGTCTGGCAAAATCTTGTGTTCTTCTGCATGTATTTCAACACTGAGTGTCTTCCCTTTCCTCCCATATAAGCTGATCAGACATACTACAGTACAATTTTAAGCATAATTCTGTTGTGGTTTGCTAGCTGGTTAACTACTGCTAGCACTCCTTCCTGTTTCTCTTCTGTTTCTGTGTTTTTTCCACCTTCACATAAAGTGACTCAGGAAAGAAGCCATTCTTGCTGGTTTTTCTTGTTGGTGATACAGCATACTCCTTTTTGTGTTCTTATTCTCTATAACTTTCCTGACTGTCCAGACAGTTCCTTGAAGCAACTTACTTAACCTACATCTTGCTGTTATGGATTGATTACTTTTAAAAAAAAATTGCTTATCTTTTTCATCAGCAGTGTCTCCAAAAGCTCTCATGCCACAACTTGGTAGCATTCTTCTTGTGCCTAGAATGTGAGGTGTCGTGCTGGGCTGGTGGAGTATTTCTTCAGTCCTTTGACAATGTTTTTTGTCTCTCACCCAGTATTAGTTGTCTCATACTTGAAGATTGCTTCAGCACTGCTACTGCATTCCCTGTGACGCAGGGAGAATGAGGTTTGAAGCTCTGCTGTTGCCATCATCCACAGGTGTTTCATGGGATGTGGCAAGATGAGCTGTCCTGGAGAATCCCATGTCACTAGGCTGACTGTGTTTTAGACTATCAGTGAGATAAACACTAGGCCTTGTGGGGAATCTGCTTCCTGAAAAAGACACATAAATAAAACTCATAAATCTGCAATCTGAAATACTTGGAACAGGCTTCCTCACATGCCCCCAGGCTTAAGAAGGAGCATTATAAGAAATCCTCAGATTCCTAAGCAGTCCCTCTAGAAATACTACCTCCTTTTGTCTCCTTTGTCTTTTAGAAAGCAAAACATTTTCACCTTCTGTTTCCTTTTCTTTCATTACCTATTTTTTTTTTCTTTTTCCATGGTAATTCAAGAGCTTGGATATGCATCAAATTAGAAACCTGGGGTTTTCTGTTATGGCTCTCCTAGTACTGGTCTGTGACCATGAGGCTTGGTATGGCATTCATTTGTATTTGCTTTAAGATGTAGCTAGTCCTAAAAGACTGCATTCTAGATCCAGCTTGTTTGGCATATAAAGTACTTCCATTGGAATACTGGAATGACCACATAATCAAAGTCGGCAGAGAGCCATCAGTAGCAATCATTAGCTTTGTACAGTGATGAAATTCCTATATGCCAAGAGGAGTGGAAACAGCTGCCTTCTTTCCATACCTTGTCTCAACTAAAACACAGGAGCTGAAATGAGAGAGCTAGTTCCTGAAACTAAAGCATGGGCTGTTCAATTTTAAGAAAAAAATTCCTAGAGAGGGCAAAGGTTGGAGTGCTTGTCTGCTTGTCTGAAGAAATGAATATAATGCAAAAGTTGTAAGCTGAGAGGTACATGTTCAGGATAAATACTAGGAAAAATAGTGGAAAGCTGCAAATCCATAATCTGGGTTTCTTGTATGGCAGAGGTTATAGCTCAGAGAAGGAACAGGGTCACCTTGTCATAGAATCATAGCATGGTTTGGGTTGAAATGGACCTTAGAGATCATCCAGCTCCAATCCCCTTGCTCAGAGCTTCATCCAACCTGGCCTTGAACACTTAGAGGGAAGGGGCATCCACAGCTGCTGTGGACAGCCTGTTCCAGTGCCTCACCACCACAGTAAGGAGTTTCTTCTTAATAACTAATCTAAATCCACCCTTTTTCCTTTTAAAACTGTTGCCTTTTCAATCACTACAGACTTTGCTGAAAGGCCTACCTCCCTCTTTATTATAAGCCTCCTTTCAGTAATGGATGGCTTCAGTAAGGTTTTCCTTGAGCCTTCTCCTCTCTGGGCTGAACCACACCAATTCTCTCAGCACTTCTTCCTAGAGAAGTTGTTCATTATCACAGTATTTGGCAAATTTTGGATGCTAATGATCTTGGAAAACGCCTTTTTTCTCTCAAATAGTGAATGAAATAGGCTGATCCTCTGTACTAAGTTCAATTTCCTTTTTACAATTATTGTAGCAACAAAATCTATAATCACGCACAATTTAAATATACATTTATTTAAATTAAAGAATTTTCAGTATATTTTAAAAATAAAAATACATTTACCAAGCAGTAAATTCAAGTAATATCAATGGGAGATCTTATTTTAGAAAACTAATTATCTAGAATATATATTTGTAAAGAACTGCAGAGCTAATATTACTTTTTAATTTATATTGTTAAAAGAAAAACCTGGAAGGAGAAAATAAAGGCTTAATAGTATACTGTAAATGTATACTTTTTTTAGTGTAAAAGACTAAAGATATTTAGCATAGTAACTATGGCCATGATCAGAATGAAATCTGATTATGTGAAAACAGGGTCTAAACATTCTTCTCTAAAATCTTTTCCACTTACCAAGGCTTCCTTGTGGTATTGCTGAATGTTGCCATGGAGGTTAGTAGTTGAAGAAGCAGACAAAGAAATGTAAGAAAAGAACAGACAGCTAAATGATGTCCAAACATTAAGTGAAACCTGTTGCACACTGTGATTGGTGACCATGCTGGGCTTCCCAATAGAGTCCTGCTGTACCAGCATTCATATGGCTGAGAAGTTCTCCCTCTGGTCAAAACAGGAGAAAAAAGGTTGTGTTTGAGTTTTTGTTTTTCTCCCCCAGCAGTTTTTTACTGTAAGTACCCCTTCTTTCAAAATATTTTTCTCAAAGCTACTCAAACTCTGTGGAAGTAATTGAAAAGAGGTACATCTGTTTCTGGACAGACTGACGTGATTGGTTGAAATACTGCAAATTTACTGCATAACTGAACTGGGGAGGGAATCCCTGCCAAATTGTAATCAGGCTGGGACCATAAACTGCTTTGAAACAATTTCCCTCCTTTTGCCACTTCTCTTTTTTTTTTCAGTGATGCTTTTATGAATTAATGGTGCATGTGTGATTCTTTTATCCTATTAGTACTGCATATGCATACTGCAAATGTCATCTTAGGTGGCAAGGCCAAGGGAACTATACACTGCTTTGTACCACAACATCCTGACTAAAGGGGGGCAAAAAAATTTGCATCTGCCCAATTTGTTTCTGTTTTTATATTCTGTAAATATATGCCAGATGAAAAGCTGAAATTGTGGTTCTCATTCAAAATAATTGCCTTTGAGAGGCAGTTTTATTTTGTGTTGAAATATGCATCCTACAACAGGTATTCTTTTTGTGGAAGCTTCAAAATAACATATTTAAACCAATAGAATATATGAAATTGAAAGAATGTTACTCTTAATTTTTTTTTTCTCCTCCTTCCCTCTCCCCCTTTGAAATGAATGAATGTGACTGTGCCCTTCTGTACACACATCTGGTTCAGGATTGAGCTTGTGAATTCAAAATTTGGATTTTAAATGCTGTTTCTCTGACTTCAGCAGTGCTGTGTAAATCTGTAGATTGTTCATTAGGATTGACAATTTTAAATCAGCATCATCTGTCAGAGCCCTGCATTTCTATTATCAGTCAGAAATTGATGCAAAGTAATCATATGAGTTAGGGTCCTTACTGAGTCACCCACACAGAGTTTAAAAAGTACTGCTATCAAAATATTCCATTTGTTACTTTATTTGGATAATAGTTGTGTTTTGCCTTCCCCATCTTCCTAGAACTTCCTACATCACTCCTTCTTTTTTTTATGTCATCATAGATGTAGGTTTCTTCATCTGTTTTGAGCCTCTCAACTGAAAGAAAATTCAAAATTCATTAAAAAATGAACTGGAGCTAAAATTCTAGTGTATCAACTACATTTAATATTATGGGAATGAGATACCTTTGTAACACTGTCCATCTAGTCCAGTTACCATCTGGCACAGTGGTAGAGAGCCTAAAAATTCCTTTTGTAATAAAGGGAACATGATTGCTGGGGAATTTTTCATTTTTCTTTTGAAATTTCCTTTGATACTAGTTTCTATTCTTGCTAAATTTACTGGGAGAGAATATGGCTGTGTCTTGCATGTTTGTGTAGTATCCAAGTGAGAGGCAGTTTAAAAATCCCAGTTTGTCTACTCTTGTGATAGGAACGATTCTGTTCAGCATTTGTAGTTACATCTCTCCTCGCACTGCTGCAGAAATATACATAAAGCAAATTACTCTTAAGATATGCTAAAAATCTGATGATACTTGCTTTTTGTTTGTTAGAATTCTGTGCCAGACTTTAAGGTGTAATTTTGATTTTCAGAAAAGAGACTTGTGCTAATTCATGAATAATTTTGGGTTCATCATTTCCCTCAGTGGATGCAATACATATGACAATCTTGTGAAGTTCCAGTATGTTTTTTTGATTGATCTGTGGCCTGTCCCTGTGTGTCCATGAGCTGTGTCAGTACCCCACCAGTTTTCACTTGAGATGAATTCTTTTTGGGCACTGGGCTTTCAGTGCCTTATTGTAAATTTAGGCAGGAGTATTCAAGAATATTTTTCATCACTTGCATTTCAAAGTGTGGATTTAAGCATTCTTCCTTTCATATTATTTTTACGTCTACCTGGAGCTATTGCAGAAAAGCTGTGGTAAAGTTTACTCTACATGTGAACAGTAAAAATCGGTGCCTAGTGTAAGTGTTGTTTTCACTGCAGCTAAGGAAAATTATTACTTTATCTGCCTGAAGTGTCATAACCTCCTGTTGTTTAGAGGTGATTCTCACCATGGCCTTGTAGAGGTAAAAGCTTAACCAGCGCTCAAGTAATTCTCTCGATGTCAACATACTTCAGCTTGTCAGCTGCCTGCCTCACTGTGCTTTGAGTTACAGCATTGTAATCATTACTGCATTAAATCCAAGCTCCGAGCCACCTTTGCAAATGGAGGTTGATAGGTACCTGCTCTGTTGTGAGTGAGAACGTGTGCCTTCAGCATCAGGCAGCATGAGAGCAGGGAAATTAAAACTGGGAGAAGGAAAGATGAAGCAAGTGGAAATGCAAAAGGAAAACAGAAGAGTAGGTTGTTTAGCTTTCAGTGGTGATTAGTGATTTATTATTTTAATTTGTAAAAAAATCGAACTGCAAGAGTATGTGTGCGGCAGACCTGTGGTTCAAATTGCTTTGTCAGAGTCTTAAATTCAGCATTATTAAGAAAGCAACTTTGTGTGTAACATTATCACATGCTCGCATTTTTTATTTTTATCTGTAATTTCATAAGATTTTTATTACCTAGGAGTGTCGGATGTCATGCACTGAGCAGAGGATTTCTAATCTCATGGAATAAATTCATAGACAGTTTTGAAAAAAGCTGAAATACAAATTTATTCAAATTAGCTTAGTGAAGCGAATTTTAGGGGGTTGCTGGAAAGAGAACATCATGTACATCAGAGAAGCAAATTATGTATCTGATTATTTGAGAATTTGCATAGAAATAGGAAATTATGCAGAAATCAAAACTTAATGTTCATTGGAGTTTGGACAAGGGCAGTAAAGAGACTTGGAGTTACACAAAGTAGAAAATGAAGGCAAAATCTCTGACATACTCTGCTTCAATTGAGATTATGTCCAAAGACAGATTTTTTTCTTTTCTTTCCCTCTCCCCTCTTGCATATGCCTCTGGAAGGGATCATTGCTATCCGCTGTATTGGAGACACTGCCCTTTAAATACGTTTGATAGTACTGGGTATATTAAAATCCGTAACACTGATTGATTTTGAAGTTAGTTTTTTAATGTAATGCCTTCCTGAAATATTTGTTTATGCTTGCACCAGTAAGCAATGCTCAAGTGGATTTTAACATAAGTAGGACATCATATCTGTTTTTCTTGAACCACAGCTCATGGATAAAATTTATGCTAAGGGTAAGAAAAAAGGCTTAGCCTATAAAAAGTGTCTATAGTTATATAAGACATGGATATCATGTATTCTCTTACTTGCTTGTAGTCAGAAAATAAGAGAGTAGTGCCAAAGTAATTTTAAAGCCACCCACTGGCAAAGAACCATCATACTACTGCATATAATACCAATGAAATGCTTTGGGAAAAGAATACTAAAGTCAAAGCAGAAATCATTTTGTACCTTTCTTATGCCATTCCAAAAGAAATGACCGGCACGGTTCTTACCTTTGAGTTTCACAGGAGAAAAATTATACAGGCACAGAACTGATTTTCATCGGGCTGAAATTTATTTATTGGGATAAATACAAATTGTATTAATACTTCTCTTTTTTTAGAAATCACTTCATGTCTTGTCACTGGATGTGATTTTGCTTAAAGATGTAAGATGATATTACAGATGTTCGATGAGATTATGCATGAAGAGAACCAGTGTAGGAGAAAGTGCAGAAGTGAAGGGAGAGGCATTAATTGCTAAAGTCAAAATGCTGAGGAGAATTCTATGGAAAGGTTTATAGGAACCTATATTGCACATGGGCCTTTGAATAAGGTAAACAAAATTTTTTAATTAGGGAAAGGCATAATGAAGTAACAAGACATTTAGAAAAGCAGTGCATATTCTCAATGCTTCAGAACTATCCTGAAATAAATGTAGGAGGATTACAAAGGTAAACATCACATCTGAAATAAAAAAAAAATAAAAAATGATAGGCAAGTCTATGTTTAAGCAATCTTGTTGAAATTAAAAGCAAATGACATTACAATGATGCTGTGAAGCAGATCTAAAAGGCAGCCCCGATTCTCCCCACTACAGGGACTTGAGACATTGAAGATCAGCTTGTTGTGGTGAAGATATAAATAGGCTTGGTCATCCCCACTGATGAAAACCTTAAAAGGAAATTTTATCTGAAAGCCTTTGAGGATCTTTCTTGTCTCTGTGAAGCATCTGACAAATGATAAAAAAACCCAAATCAAATTAACCCTTTGTGTTTAGGACAACTTTAAAATGGTTGTGTAATCTTAGGAGAGAAGAAAAATTTATCAGATTTAAGGGCAAGGCACCATTCCCAAACTGAGAACCAGGGCAAGAGAGATAGTAAAAGGGCATTGTGCAACTTTAAGTGGTAATGGACTTCTTTATGGAGCAAATTGTTGACATTGATGCAGCTAAATCCTGAAAAAGTAAAAATGCAGCTGCAGTTCATAAACACAGATTTGTAGCAGACAGAACATGGGGATAGCCATGGAATTAGGAATTGTCAATGAAAGACCAAAAGGAGAAATTATTGCATTTATACCCAGACAAGGAAGAAGGGGAAATAAACCAAAGAAGCTAACAAACCTTAACAAGCTCTGTAAATACAATGAAGTAAAAATAGTGAAACCACTCTAAAAACAGGAAATTATTTCTTGTAAAGAGTAAAATAAATAATTAATGAATTTAATTTCATTTATCTATAGGACAGAAGTATAACTTTGTAGTAATTAAAAGCCCAAAAAACAGGAAATATTTCTTCCCCAAACAAGCTTCTTTCCTTGTAAGGTATGTACTGGGTACTTGGAAAATGGATTTTTGTGCAAATTACATGACTCATCTATATCCCCAGGGAGTGAAAGAAGGTGGAGAAAGAAAATTATTTCTTTTTATCAGTCTTAGTGATAGAGGAAAGGGAAATAAGCAAGCTTTTGCACTAAGCAAGCTAGAAAAGTGATTCCATGTAGCCAGCTGGAATAGCATTACTGTACACTGCATTTCACCTATCTTGTAACTGTGTGCAAGTGCTAAATGTTTCAAAAAGGTTAAATCAAAGCACTAGACTTTGCAGTTGTTAATTATATCCATTAAGAAGATACTTTGAGATTAAATATTCCTTGAAGATGAATACATGAAAACTAGCATGCTTTTAGTAAATGTAAATGGGGTTCTCACTGAATAGTGAAAGGAAATGGTGTCTGTCTACCCAACATATCATGCTCAGCACTTCCCTGAGAAAATATTTAGCATATTGAACATTTTGGAATCGAAATAGATCTCAAAGCTTTTGCAAAAGTGTATCATTCACTGTTGGAGGCACAGAGACAAATCCCCATTCTTCAATGATTTTCTCCAACATCAGTGTCTGTGGATCTTTGCAGTGAAAGGATATGAGCCAATGTAAGAAGGTCATCTTCTACGGCTTTATTCCTTCTCTGATTTGTCTTTCAGTCTCTGGCTAACAGTCTATGAATTGATTTCAGGTGCTGCATTTCTCAACAGCATCCTGCTTCTGCTCTATCCTCAGTAGGGAGGCACTTTTCTGTGTCTCTGTGTGTCAGCTCTGGTGGAAATCTCGCCTTGTTCGTTGACTTAATCAGTCCTGCTCTCTGCCTGGTCTTGTTAGCAATGTTCAAAAAGACTGGCTGCTGTCTCTAGTAATTTCATTACTTCTCTCTGTCTTGTGACAATCTGTTGACCACACTAAGCACAAGTCAGCTCACAGCAGTAATAAGTGCTGCATTACTCCAGTAAATGGTTCATTTGGCATATGGTTTCCAACTGGACATGACAAACTCTCCAGGTGGACTCCTTTACAGTTCTGCAATATCTGAACTGACTGATTTTCACCAAATTTTAATCAATAAGCACTCCCTTTAAATTTTTGAAGTACAATTTCAGACACAGAATGATATATATTTCTGTCCAATAATGGTTTTATCTTCATATCTTTTGAAGAAATTGAGATTATAAGTGTTGAAATCCTGGACTTCATTAACATTCTCCTGATCTTTGCCAATACATATTAGTTAGTTGTTTTGAAGTGAGCTATGTATTGTTTTACTTGAGTTCTACTAACACTGATTTCCATGAGATCCAGTTGCTGTTATTCATATTGGACGTAAGCCTTACTCTTACAGCCATGTATAACAATTTTTTGTGATCATTATGTGCTATAAATAAAATGCACAGTTTAGAATTAATGCAGAAATATGAGGACGAAGTTCAAATAATATTTGAATATTTGAATTTTAACTCTGCACATAACAAAACCTGTCTCTATTAGAGAAAAACTGGAAATAGTCTGGAAAAACTGCTGCTCCCTGTTGGTGCACATTTTCAGATAAGGAGCATTTAAAAGGTACACATTATATGAAGGATTTCTAAACTTGTGTGGTAGTTTGGCAGTTCACAGAATCACAAAGTTCACAATTTAAAATATAAGATATAGCAAGCTTCACAGTAAAATGTGATATCTGAAGAATTTTTTCAGAAGGCTTTTGCACAATTTTCAGCATACTGTGGTGTTTAATATTTTTCTAAAATATCTGCTTTGTGTTGCTTTTGAAAGTCAGTATTAAAGAAGACAGTTAAAAATCACTCATCCTTTTCCCAGTATAGAAATTTTTGTATGGACTTTGCTGAAATTCTCTTTTCTATTAACGGTAGCCTGCCTGTCCAGCTGATCTCAAGGCTTGTGGTTGTAAAGGATAAGGAAGCACTGTTAATGTCAATAGGCAAACAATAAGCATGGTAAAATATATGTGTTTTGTTTCATCTTTTTCTTAACCATGTCACATTAAAAAAAAGGAAAGGGTTTTGAAGCAGAACACTGTGGTGTTGCATTGCAAATTGTGTTCAGTTAAGAAAAATAATAATACTGAAAATCTGCAAACGCTTTGCAAAACATGCACGTAGGCATTTGAAAAGCCTAGATTTATGATAAAACTTCATTGCATCTACTCATCTTTGTTGTACATCATCTTTGGTACATGTCTTTCAATGTACCTGATTTCATACTTTAAACTGTTCTTAGGGAAAATTTTAGTTCCAGAAGAGATAATTCATACAGTACAAATTCCATAACTGTGAAAATCATTGTAGTATTGCTTCGATAAATGATTTATTTTTATTTATACTGAGATATCTGCTGTGGGCAAGAGGAGAATTCCATTGTAAACAGAATAATTTGAAGTGCTGATAATGAAATGGTGTTTTACTTTCAGGGCAGCAGTTTAGATCTAGCTGGCCATCGTTTATCAGTTGGCAGATGTTGATGAATGCATGTGTAAGACAATACAGAGCAGGCAGCAGACTGCACCACTGTTGATCCTGATGCACCTCTCTTACAATCTTACTCAAGAGGCCACAGGTTCTCTGGCAGTAGACAGCACAGTTTTCAAGCCCGGTAACTACTGTGCCTTCCTTTGTACTGGATGTGGGCTGTCTCAGTAGCCAGAAGCTTTGTAATACAGCTGGAGTTTTAAAGAGAAACAAAGAAGAGTCTGTTTTTCTACAAAATGTTATGTAATTTATGTGGGCCTCATTGCTTTCCTGCTCAGAGAATTATTAAATTTAGTAAAAAACCTTATTAATGCAAATCATCAAGCAAAACCTCACTCACGTCTGAGGAAACTTTTGGCATTACAACTACCAATTTACATCTGTATTCTCACTAACATGGTGTAACCAGTTTGTTAATTGAATTTTTCAATTCTCTGTACATATAACTTATCCCAAATGTGCAATGTAAAAGTAAAATTTTAAGTATTATGAATATTATTTACATTTGTTTTCCCACAGATTTCTTGGTTTGGATCTTAGTCTCTAGGTATCCACTCCTAATTTCATATGTTATCTTGATTTTGATTTTTTAAAAATTATATACATCACCCTGCAATATGTGACTCAAAAGCAGTTATACCTGAACACAAAAATAAAACATTGAACTCAAAGTTGTGTCAAGGTTTTTTTTGCACAGAAAGAGTTCAGTTCACATCCATCAGCTCAAACAGAGCTCAGTATTGTGTGATTGTTGCAGTCAGACAGCTTGTCTAATGTGACAGACTGATGGCGCTTTTGCTTTGTCACTCCTGAACACCAGCCCCTCTGAAGGAGGTAACTTTGGTTCACTCAGTGAGTTACTGTGGCCACATTCCACAGCTACCTGCCTGTAATTGTGAGTAATTTGCTGGCCACTTCTGAGATTCTTGAGTCATGGAGTGTATGGGAATATTTTTTGCTTCCTTCTGGTGCACTTGCAACAGCCAGCATTTTTTGGCAGGTCATGGATCTTATATGCTGGCTATTATTGCATGCCTAAATAGGAAGGAGAAAAATAATTAGTTTTAACATAATGACAGATCTTTTGATCTTTAAAAGCAGATATTTAAATTTACAAATCTTTTAAAGTTTCAGAGGTTTAGTAAAATGTCTTAGGAAGTAAAGGAAATAGTATTTTTCTAAGTATTCTTGAATTTACAGAGATTCTTATTTTGTTTAGGCAACAGGTCTTCTATAAAAATAATTCTAAATAAATAATCTAGCAAATCAGATCTTTTCAAAACTGTATTCAAATTCCCTGTCAGACCCTTTAAAAAAGGAGGGATATTAGCCTGAATTTTACTTCATATAAATGGTTTTGTCTCCTTGCTCACAATGGACTAATTTATCACTGGCATAGTCCTGATGTTAAATTAACTTGTTTGCCGGTATCAAGGTTAGTTTTTCTATTTTACCATATCTATATTGCTCAATTTGACTTCTGTTTAATAAGCTCATGTGGCTTTTTAAATCACATTTGGTTAATAAGGTTTTATTTTTAAGCCTTTGTAGCTTTTCATAATTCAATGCTTAAATTTCATGTAACTTGCAACTGCCGAGAGGTTGCAGTGCTGCTTTGGTTATGTATTAAACCTGTTCCACAGCTCCACAGCATGGAGTAAAAACAAATGTCTTGTTTCTGTAGCAAGCTCTAGCTTCTCTGATTCACATGCGCACTGCAAAAACAATGGCTTTTCATGAAATATACACAAATATTTCCTTCATTAAGCTCTTTATGTGATGTTTTTCTCTTGTTTCACTGTGTTCTAGGAATGGAGGGCTCAATTCAGTTACCTCAGCATAGATGTTTAATGCCATTTGAGACAGGCCAAGTTTTTGCAGTTACAGTATAGCAGATACAATACAGGACCTACAAGAGACTCCTCCTGAGTGCCACCTGCACTCCAGGCAGGATTACCCAAAGGCCTCTCAAGCAGCAGTAGACACCTGCTGTTGGTTACCTTTAATGTAGCTGTTTTTTAATTGAGTATTGTGATGAGAAGAGCTCTGTGGGATCTGACTGTCCTGCCCCAAAAATTGCCAAATATAATTGATCAGAAATAAAAGGTCTGAACACGGCAAGCGTGCATTACCTATCTTTTTAGCACAGTGCCAGCCTCAGACACCTTCCAGAAAAAGTGTGGTTCGGTGTGTTGTCTTGGTTTTGAAAGACAGGTGCCTGCCAAGGAAGGCAGGAGCTTCTCTTGGAACAGAAAATGTAAACCCCCTCCCTCCAAATTATTATAATTTCTAAAATTAAAGGGGCTCTCAGACAAAGATATGAGGATAGGAATAACAGTTCTTTAATATGTATAAACAAAATAAAGTAAAACAAAAACCAACAAACTACAACTTAATAGGCAAATTAGACCAAGATGCAGTATTAAACAAAAACAAAACCTGACAGTTAGAATACAACCTGACACCCTGTCAGTCAGGGTGTTGGTAGCAGTCCAGTTGGAATGGTGGCTCCAGTAGTCCTCCTGGAGTGACAGATGGTTCTGCTGAAGCAGAGATCCTGTAGAAGAGCAGTTTTCCTCCAATGGTTCAGTGGTGATGTTGAAAGGTCTGGTCCTTCCTCTGGGAATCCAGTAGAAGGTAGATGCCTGTTCTGTCCAAATGCCCAAATCATATCCAGGTGGGAATTCTTGGCTCCTCCCCCTGGGCGGAGCATCTCACAACGGTCTGATGTCATTGTATGAGTCATGGTGGGTCCTTAATTGCCCATTAAACAGAAAATGGCTCCCGGAGGGAGTTATCTATGACTCATGGGGCAAGGTGTTAATGGCCCATTAACAGGAGATGGTCTGGGGGAGGAGGCAAGGAAAACACTGCCCCTCCTGGTTTCAACAGTTCATGAAGATGGAGACAGAATACAGACCTTCTGGAATATTTTATATTGTAACCTAGGACATGTGTTTATTTAGTAAACTTGGTGCATTTTTCTCTCCTGAAACTACACGTGTTTAGCAACTGCAGGAGCATTTCGCAAGGACTTCAACAGCTCAGCAACATACAAAAAGCTCTTCCTTTTGTCTATGTGGAGCTTACCGCTTGCTCACTTCACCTGCTGTTCCTGTTTGTTCCTCATCCACCCTTCCTGTGCTACCCAGGCTTTCAGAGTTTTCTCATCCACCCTCTCAACTCTGTCTTCAACCAAAGAGTTCTGGCATGCATCCTCATTCTTGACGTGCTGGGCCATTCCTTGCCTCTGATTGTCTTTGTTGCCCTTCTCTGGCTTTGCAATTCTGCTGTATCCTTTTAACAAAGGGGAGCCAGACCTGCTCATGCTAGTCGGGATGCAGGTTGCTGTTTATTGCCCAGTCATTTAGTCTTGCAAGAGCCTCTGCTATTCTCCCTAATTGACTATTTTCTGTAATATTTCAATTTCATATCATTAGCAACTTTCATTGCCACCCGTAATCCAAAAAAAGGAATGAGCAGTATGAATATGTTTAACACCCTAGCTTGCAACCCAGCTATTTCCTGGAATTTGTCTGTGTTGTCTGTTGGAAGAGCTTATTCTCTCAGCTTTTGTTTGTCTTCATGTAATTAGTCACTGATGAAAGAACCTTCTATCCTGTGTAATATCTCTATAGTTTGCCTAAAAACTTTCAGTGCAGGACTTAAGAAAGGCTTTGGCACAGGCTGACACAGCACTGTTTTATCCATCTTGGGACATTACAACCCAGATGAGTGGTCTTACTAGATGGATGAAAAACTGTGTGGAACGTCAGAACAGAGGTGTATCTTGACTGTTTTTAGTTCTTCATCAGTGACATGGATGCGGAGATGCAAGGCATTGACGGGTTTGTGGATCACAACAAACGGTGAGGTGGACTCAAAGCACTCGGAGGTCTGGCTGCCATTCAGATGAGCCTGCACAGGCTCGATGAGAGACCTGGCAGAGACCCTGTGAAATGAAGCAGATAACTTAGTCTTGAGCCTCAGATGGACAAACTCCGGCCATTGGTACATCCTGGGCAGCCACTGGCAGGCAGCTCTGCTGGAAGAGGCCCGGAGGCCGCTGTAGCCGGCAGCCTGAGCGTGAGCTGGCAGGATGCCCTGGCAGCCAACTGCGTCCTGGGCTTCGTTAATAGCAGCACAGCCAGGAGGGTGAGGGAGAACTTTATCTGCTTTCACTCAGCACTCATTAGACTGTGCCTTGACTGCCAGGCCCAGGTGTGGGGGACAGCCCAGTACAGGAAAGACATCGATAAACTGCGGCGAGTTCAGCAGAGGGCTCCATGATCACCAATGGCAGGAGTACTCGATCTGTGAGAAGGGGCTGAGAAATGGGACTCGTTAAGCCTGGAAAAGAGATGGCTTAGGGGTAACCTAGCAGCCCCCTTCTTGTATCTGTGAGGAAGTTATGGAGCAGACTGAGGCAGGCGCTTTTTCTGAGATTCATGTCTGGAGGTTGACTCATTAAACGAGAAGAGATATTTGGGCTTGAAGAAAAGTACACCATAAGTGTAATTAAGCAGTTGAAGAGGTAGCCTGGAGAAGCTATAGGATCTTCATTCCTGGATGTTTCAAGAGCCAACTGGACAAAGCCTAAGCAACATGGTCTTGAATGTTGATCACCTGGCTAAGGCAGATTTTCCTGGTCTGCTTGAATCAGGATGTTAGATCAGAAAGCCTGCTGAGGTCCCTTCTGATATGAATAATTTCTTGCTTCTTTATTAATATTTACCTTCTTACCTTATGCTTATTACTATCCAACTTCTTAGCCAAAAGCAAAGCAATATTTTTAAAAATTGCTATGGAAAACAGATAGTTCATATTTTCATTCAGCACTCCCATGACTGAGTTCTTACATTTCAATATATAGACATAACAAAAAAATTGGCAAAAAAAAATCATTTTTGTAGGAGATTCTAGTTTAAAAGAAATCCTCCTCCCCTGCACTGGAGGAGTATTATATCATCTCCTTTTCCAAAGGAAAAAACCTCAACAATTAACTCTATCATAAATGCTGCCAACTTAGCATAATTATTTTTGTACTGAATCTGCATGTGCATATATTTCTGCTGAAAATATTGTACGAAAAAATCTCAGCTGATGCTTAAACCTATGTGTGAAAAAAAAAAAAATACAGGCAAGCTTGGGCTTGGATGTTTTTGTGTCAGGGACAATTTCTAAGTCCTGGATAATTATACTCATCTTTCCAGAAGAAGTTTTGAACAACCTTTTGATTATATAGTGTTTGCCTGATGAGCTTGTTTGTTGGTATATTTATTATGCATCCCAGATGTAATTCATCTACCTAATTTTAGCTACCTTAAAAGGTAGTCACTGAGTTTAAAATAGTTGCCTAGGCACCCACTACAGGTAATAGAGATGATTCTTCCTATCCCCAAACATGAGTCATGCTGTCTGCCTTAGAGGCTTGACTTGTGATAGAATTAATCCCTCTCCAAAGCACCTGTTTTGCCCTATTGACTAGAAGGGGACTTTAGGCATCTAATTCTTGCAAGAAAATTAGTGTAATATGCTTATTTTGTAAATCTCTACATTCAGACTCATGCTGTGTCACTTTTTGCTCTCAAATATCATAGAAACACCTAGAAGGAACAGAAGTGAGCTCAACTAAAAAAATAAAAAATTAAATTGCTTTAATCTATTCTTAGACTGGGTAGCTGATGCAAATATAAATTTTGGCATAGAATTTTGTAATATAACTCAGCTGGACCCCATATCTGGAGCAGGTACATACCTGGTGTGATGACTCGTTGGAAACATGAAGTCAGCATCATCTGTACCACAGAGTGGGATGTTTGCAGGACTTGATGGAGTGGTGATGCTTGGTTTGGGGGTTTTGGATTTGGTTTAGCTTGGAGTTTTTTTGTTGTGGGATTTTGTGCGTGTGTGTGTGTGTGCATTTTTTTCATTTTCCCCATCTCTGGATATCTCACAGAAGACATTGGTGGCTGGAAAGGCGTTGATAACACAGCAGAGTTTTGAGTACTGCTGAGCAGCATTGGCACAGCATCAGCGCTGTCTCTCAGCATTCCCCACATCAAGGGGCTGGGGGTGAGCAAGATCCTGGGAGAGGACACAACCAGGCCAGCTGACACAAAATAGCCAAAAGGATATTCCATGCCATATGACATCTGCTCAGGAGGAGGAAGGTGCAGCATTTATTATTTGTGATGTTTGTCTTCTGGAGCAACTACTATGTGTGCTGAAGCCCTGCGTCCTGAGAAGTGGCTGAACATTGCCTGCTAAAGGGAAGTAGTGAATAATTTATTTTTTTTTTCTCTTAGCTTATGCTCATGAAAACTTTCACTTTTTGCTTTAGTAAACTACCTCATCTAACCTCTATGAGTTTTTTTCATCTTATTTCCTTCTCCCCTGTCCATCTGGGAAAGGGAGTGGTAGAGCAGCTTGGTGGTCACCTGGCATCCAGTCAAGGTCAGACGATCACAGTATCATTGGGAGACTGTGGAAACTGTAGAAGCGACATGTGTGAAATAAGACTCCAAACCTATCCTGGAACTTCCTATTCTTATGCTTCTTTTTTTTGATTGCTAGCTAGACTTAAAAAAGCAGATTGGTGTTGGATACATACCTCTTTTCTTCTCCCTTGGTAATATATGAATCCTCTTCAGGACAAGTCAGACATGAGTTTGTATCTACTTCCGATTAAACCAGATGAAATCTGAAGTATTACTTCTTTCCTTTCTTTTGGAAAGTAATTGAAAGCAAGTTCATTCTCCTAGCAGCAGAACTGTGTACTTCATAGAAAACTCATGTGATTGATAAGCACTTCTAAAAGCCCAATTTGAACTCCTGGGCTAAAGGTGATAGCAACAATGCTTAGCATTCAAAGACTGCCTGCAGCTGAACAATAAAAGCAATACGAGATCAGCTCAAAATATAGATTGTATCTGAGGGTTTAAGGTGTAGGACAGAAAACAGCTGTCTGTGTTGTTAAGATTTCTCTTTTGTGGGCAACATTGTAATAAGCGTTAAGTCTAGTTGATTAATTAGAATGATTTTTTGGGGGGGGTTTATTTTCAAATATCTGGCAAATTCTGACACCCCTATTAAAAGAAATGGGTGATCATGAATAGAGTTAATGAAGAGCTATTTCTAACCTTGTACTGACACTATGTTTAGTATTTTCATTCAGTATATCTTGCATATGTTTGCTGTTCATAAATTAATGATTTTCTACTTACTTAAAATGTTTTAGAATGCTTCTTTAATTATTTTAGAGAGATCGTGAAGTTCTAACTACCTCAGCTTTGAGTCACTTTTAATCTCTTGGTCTCTCATAGCTGGCTTTACTACAGATGAGCAAACTTCCAGTGGATTTTTTTTCCTGTATATGTCTGGACTAACAAACCCCAAGTATCCTATCAAATAACAGTATCAAATAACTTATGAATAATCCTTGTGAATAATTTATTTTGTAGTCAGAAAGTATCTGCATATGTTAAATTCTGTGCTTGACTGACAATATTGAATTCAGGAGAGATCTGCATATAATGCTTTTATGATGTTTTTCTAGTCTTTTTGTAATTTGTAAAGTCCTTAGGCCAATGGATCTTCATTTGCAGCTGAAGGCTCTAGATATTCCTATAGTACAAATAGTTATTTTGCTGCTGTGCCCTGTAGAACAGAAACACTTCCAGAGATTCCACTTTCTTGAGATTTTTTTACAATGCAAACAGAAAAAGATACTCTCCAGAAATACAAGTCTTGGAAATGCCCGAACAGTTAAAGATGAGGGGAGTGAGTGTGTGCTTAATTACAAGACAGCTGCTTGGGTAGAGTATTTCAGCCCAAACAGTGAGCTTGTAAAAAAGTGTAAGTGGCTCAAAATAGGATCTTAAAATGAGAAGTGCTAAACACTGCTAGCGCTGCCTGCAACTAGAAACAAAATTGTGAAACTTCCTCACCACCTATAAATCATGGAATTCCACCAGAACTGCTTTTAAAAATTGCTTTTGACTTCCTGTCGCTGCTGACTACTTTCCTAGAAGCTGTGATGTCTCAGGTCTGCATTGTTCACCTTCCTCCTCTTCACCAGCTTCATTTCAGCAAGAAACTCTTCTCATCTTAGTTGAGGGAGGGGGAAAGGCGGCACAGGGAGGAGTGACACTTTCTTTCTTGGCTTCCTGCCCACATCCTTGGCCGCCTCCCCAGTATCATGGAACATATCTCTGGCAGTATATTCCTGATAACGACATTTGTTTAACTTGGGCAAATGCTTTTGTGGTAAAGACATTTAATTTTCTGTTATGATGTGTAATTTGACAGGATGAACATGTAATTAGAATCACAAATACAACTGAGATTCTGTGGATATAAGTAGATTAAAGATTGCTGTATATACATTCAAAGTATGTCTGTAGGAAGTTAAAACTAGGTAATTTAAACAGTCAAAATCGGCACTGGAAAATGTGTATAACTGAAAAAAATTGTGTGTATATCTTTGCATGTGCACCAAAATGTATCTGCTTTGAGTGGATGTTGCTGCCACTCCAGCCAGTGCAAGGAATTCAGTGCTGTCTTAAATCAGCCTCACAATGAAAATGGGAGACAAAAAATATTACACAGCTCCAGTTTAACCCAGCAAGGCAATTTTAAGCACATTGCAGTAATTTGGCTTTAATTCTGTTGAAGACTTGGACAATAGTGTGGGTTTGAAAATAATATTCTTAAAAGAAAGAATGATTAAAAGAAGTCGATCTGCGTGAAGACTGGGATGCACTCTCAATCCATGAAAGTGTTTATGGAACAAAAACAAATGGAGTAGTGTATCTTTGTAGGGCTACACAAATGGAAAAAGTATATGCTGGAGGATGTGTACTGAATTGAATATATTGATTTCTTTTCTGTTACCGCTAATAACTTTGATTTAGGAAAACAGAATTACACAGTGTATAATAAAATTCACAGGTGATTTTCAGTTCTGTGAAACTAGCTGGTTTAAACTCAAGTCATTGAGGTGAGAGCTGACTTTCTTCCTGTGCTTAACTGCCACTGCAACTTTATTATTGTTTCTGATATTTTAGCATAGCCTTTAAGAATGGGCTCGTTATTTAGGAACCAAATTTTGTATTATGTTCTTGGCAAGGCCTGCAAAAGTAAACAGGCCCCTAATAAAAGATAGTGATATGATAATATTGTAAAAGAAGGCCCTAACTTTAGGTTTGCAAAGAAAATTATTACAAGTTCAGTTGCCAAGAATGCTTGTATGTGCAATAAAAATGTAATCATAATTAAAGGCCAATTTATGTTGCTATGTTAATTTTGCTGCTTATCCTCACTGAAAAAGGGTCCAGTATCTTTATTCTGAGAGAGTTTGTGCTTCTTCAAGCAACCCATCCCTACCTCTGAAATAAGGAATTTGAATAAGGTTCTGATGGTGGCGTGGGGCCATTCCCTTGTGCAAGTTCTGGTGGCACTTTACTGCTTTATGAACCACTTGATTAGTCTGTTGATATCAGGTGAGATTGCTTTTCGCTTGTGGTCTTGTAGGCAAAATGGCCATGGGTAAGCAAGACATGAAGGACATTCTTCACAAATACAGTTCAAACCATCAGCCTGAGCTTCTTTCTTACTTAAGCTTAGTCAGCCTGTGTTTGGAGAAAATTTCTTTTTAAGCAACAGCGGAATTCTTATCTGCTTCCCATCTTTTATAACTAAGGAAAAAAATATTTAAATGAACAATTTCTTCACATAGATTCATAGAATGTTATGGGTTGGAACAGACCTTAAAGATCATCTATTCCCAATGCCCCTGCCATGGGCAGGGTCACCTCCCACTGGACCAAGATGCTCAGGGCCTTATCCAACTTGGCTTCGAACACTGCCCGTGTTAAGGCATCCACAAATTTCTTGGGCAACATGTTCCAATGTCTCACCATGCTCACAGTAAAGAATTTCTTCCTGATATCAAACCTAAATTTCCCCTCTTTCATTTTGAACCCAATACTCCTTGTCCTACAACAGGCAGGGTCTCACAACAGCAGAGTAGAGGGTCAGAATTACCTCCCTCGACCTGCTGGCCAAGCTCCCTTTGATGTAACTCAGGATTCCGTTGGCTTTCTGGGCTGTGAGTGCACGCTACTGGATCACGATGATTTTTTCATCAACCATCACCCCCTACTCCTTCTCCAAAGGGCTGCTCTCAGCCACTTCTCCACCCAGCCTGTCGGTGTGTCCGGGATTGCCATGACCCGCATGTAGGAGCTTGCACTTGGTTTTGTTGATCTTCATGAGGTTTGCATTGGCCCATCTTGCCAGCCTGTCAAGGTTCCTCTGGATGGCATCCCTTCCCTCCCGGTGTCTAGCACACCATCCAGCCTGGTGTTGTACTTGCTGAGGGGACACTCAGTCCTGCTGTCCATGTCACCAACAAAAGTGCTGAACAGTACCAGCCCCAGCTCTGACCTCTGAGGGATACCGCTGGTCACTGGTCTCCATGCCTACAATGAGACAAACCACAACCCTTTGCTATCCAGACAGGTCATTGTCCACCAAGTGATTCATCCATCAAATCCATGTCTCTTCACTTTTGGGACAAGAATGTCATGGAGGACAGTGTCAAGCACTTTGAGTAAGTCGGGGGAGACAATGTTGGTTGCTCTGTCCTGTAAAAACACGCTAAAACACTTGGCTCTGAGAGAGTTATACAAAGGTTTAGGTTTGTTCACACTTTCCCCCCAGCAATTTTTACTACTATTTAACAGATTATCTGACTTGATGCATAGAAAACAAGAAGAAGACGATTTAACATAGCCAGTCTATTATAAGCCTTCAAAGTGATGTATTAACCAATATATTTTAAGAATGTGTCAACATATGTGTATGATGATAACACTGTAAATTGATACCCTTTGAGAGTGACAGAGTGAAGGCTGAAACTGTTAGACTAATTACAGTCTTAAACAGCTAAAACATACATATTTTTCTTATTTTCTGTCAATAAGCTATACTATCCTGGATAGTATAATTTTTGGCTAGAAAGAAAGTCAAACAGAAGATACATACTTGTGAAGGGACACCGGATTCAGCTTAACTGTGAGGGGGTTAGTAATTTCCAAACTTTCAGACAAACTGTGAAGAAGGTGCAGTTTTCATCACATTCTTATAAAGATTGTCATTGTTGATTTAAGTATATTTCACTTAGACCCAAACTTTCAAACTTGGTTTGGGTATGTAAGTTTACTTAGTAGAAAATGATCCATTAATGCAAGGATTTCTGCCTTTGCCTTCCAGCAGGCAGAAATCCAGAAATGGTTTTCTACTCCATTGAATTTTTTTTTATGACTGTGTTTCTAATGGACTTTATTACTTGATGTTTCAGCAGAAATTTCTGTCAGTATTTATTTCTATGAAAATCTAGATTTCATGCTTTGGAACACATAAAATATTCCTCCCTACAGAGTTTAGAAAAATGGCTAGGATTGTACTGATAGAATTTCTGGTTTGTTTTCTCCATTAAATTCTACATACTGTCATAGATCAAATAATTTTGTCTCTTGGAAGAGCTGAATTCAACTTTGATGTCCTTTAGATTTCTGCTGTATCTTAGGTGAGAGGCTTTGCCTCTTTGTGACTCTATAGTCTTTTACGCAGTTAGAAGTGTCACATGATTTTGATATTCCATCAGAGAGATTATTTGCTCCAGGAGAAAATCTGGACAGGTTAGTGCAATGGTTGCTTCACACATCTTCTCTTTTCTACAGGGGTGACAGTGAAGTCAAGGAAATAATGCAGGTGGGTCAGCACAGTGTTTCAAGCTGAAGTATGTGAAGATGTGGTACGGAGTCATGGGATCCCCCAGAACACTCTCTGGTGCTCTTGGGTCTTCTGCATGTTGGTGAGGTGGTCCCTCATCTTGCTGTAGAGTCATGAGGTTCTCACCTCTCACTTTTATATTCTGGTTTCCTGCAATATTAAATATCCTTAGTTATAGGACTAGGCAGGGAATATCACGTTGGTAATGAGTCCTTTTAGATCTTGATCTTTTCTGTTTTGCATTTGCTGCTCTTGCTGCACGCAAACTGTTCCAAATAGAGACTCTTTGCACTTTTTTTGTGATCATCAAGTAGTTTGCATAGTTTGGCTACCTGTTTTCCTCAGCACACAAAACCCATTCTCTTTTCCGGGACAGGTGGCTGGACTGTATTTCATCTGCTTTTGCACAGTAAAGAGCTGTTTACCCTTTACTGGCTTGTGCTAACAGCTATCCTGCCTGGACATAAATCATGCTAATTGCTACAGAGAGTGAAGAAAAAACCTAAGTTCTACTTTTTATTTTAATTTTTTTTGTCCCAATTTTCTTGGTCATGAAGTCTGTTCAGGGAGCTTTCCATTCTGCACTGTTATGTGTGCAGATGCCCTAGACTCTCAAAATATTCTAAAGAGTTTATGAAGTCAAAAAATCAAAATAATGGATGACAAAAATCACGTAAATAAACTTAAAATGGTGCGTATATGGAGAACCAGAGTAATACGGCATCCCAGCTTCACACAGGATTCTGATTTGGGATTCACTACCTTTTTGTGGGGCTCGGGCTGTGTGCATAAGCCCATATCAAAAGGAGTGAGGAGACAAGAACCTACAGTTCCCATTAGGAGTACTGCACTCTTCAGCTAAACCCTCAGGAAATGTTTGATTGTCATGTTCATCTTTGTCTGGGGGGGTGGGGCATCCAGATGTTTAAAAAGCAGATGTCCTTACCTCAGCAGATCGCTACTTCAGCATGCAGCAAACAAGTGAGGAGATGCTGTGCTCATCTGCCAACCCCTTATTTAAGGGGTACAGCCACGGAAAGAACCCCCCAGTTATTGCTGTGTTTTTTCCCCCATGCAGCCCTACCTGCCAGACATTGTGTCTCTGAAGGTCAGTCTGGAGGTACGCTGCAGAGTGTTTGTATGGGAATCAGAAGAATGCATTCTGCTGTCTGGCTGTAATAAAAGGGAGAGATGTGAGGCAAAGAGGATCTGTGCAATTCAGTATGATATATATAAGTAAGCTCCTTAACTGCAGGAATTAGTGAGGAAGTAGATTAGTCCTGAGATTACACCAATACCAAAACTGTCTATCCTCCTTCAGGTTCAGAGCCATGGGAGACATGAAGAGTAGTCAGCATGAATCAGCCTGCAATTTAAATTTAAAGTAGTAGTAATAAAGAGTCTATTTTGGTAAGGACCTTAGTGGATTATTTGCCTCAGACTCATAGGGCTGTGCTTTTGCCTTGCTATTTCTTCTTCTTCGTAATGAACATGAGTCCTCAGGTGTTTCTGCCATTGACCCCATCTCTTTCATTACAAACTTATTTTTCCTCTGATTACTCAGTCATGGTGTGGGTGGGGTTTGACTCTGACCAGCAGCTGAGCTTGCACCCACTTGCTTGGTAACCCATACAGCAGGATGGGGGAGAGAACTGAAGGCAGAAGTGAGGAAGAAACCTCTAGTGAGTCAAGATAAAGACAACTTAATAAGTAAAAGAGAAAAGAAAGTAATAAATGATGCAAAAGCACTCGCCACATCAGACTGATGCCCTGTCAGTCCCCAAGCAACTGCTACTTTGGAGAAACTGCCCCTAGTTTATATGCTAAGCATGACATTGTATAGAATGGAGTATGCCTTTGGTTGTTGGGGTCAGCTGTCCTGGCTGCATCCCTTCCCTGTCTTGCTGAGGGGCAGAGTGAGAAACACAGAAGGCTCAACTCTGTGCAAGGACTGTTCAGTGGTTGCTGAAACACTGCTTTTTAATCACAGTGTTACCACATGAGCTTCTATAAAGAAAATTAACTCCATTCCACCATGAACAAAATGTAATGCCACTTAATTTTTCAATTCACCCCAAGACAGTAAATGACCAATTGATGAAAAAAACACAAAGGGACCCTTCATATTATGTTAGTATCACCTACTCCTATGGTGTCTACATAATACAAGATTTTAAGAATTTGTTGTAAGGACTGGTTCTACTTTTGTTTCTAGATGTGTATTTTGCTCTCTCTGCTTGAGGATGCCGGCATTGTCACGGAAGCAAGAACTCCTGTTCCCTCGGTAACAGCAGCAAATAATATTGTCTCATTGGATTCTATGAATGAAATGAATTTGCTTGATTTATGAATAGATTTTTCATCAAAACTGAAATCAATTTTTGTAAATACTCATGCTGAGGTCTCTAAAATACTGAGAGGAGGATGAATTTTTATGCTGGTTTCTCTACATGATCACCTTACTAATTCCAAATGAAATATTTTCCTAAGAATTTGAGGAGGTTGCTCAGTTCTCAGATGGTCATGCTGTCTGGCTAGGATAAATCCTTACAGATTAGGATGGTGGTTTCAGGACCAATGAAGCTGGAAGAAGCAGCCTGTGGTTTATCTGTTCTGATTAATCGCTTATTCATTTGCCATAATGTATTGACATGGAAGGGGGCTGTGGGTAGTGAGCTGATGCAGCTCTGGCTTTGTGGTTTGGGTCTGATCTTTAAATCTTCATGGACTGGTCAGTGATAGTTTGGGCTCTGGTTTGAGAGAAAAAAATAACAAAGGATGTACAGTTAGACTATCTCTGCCTTTTTTTTTAAGGTCCTTTGGGCCAAATGTTGCATCTTTTTTCTCAGAAGCTCTTCTGAGTTATCCTGCTAAAATAATTGGGAATGATTTAGAAATTTTGTTAAATTTTAAGGAGGCAAGCTGTGTAAGTAATTCAAAGCACTTGAAATTGTAAACATTATAGCAAAAAGTAAAACTGCCTTGCTTTATGACACATTACTTGAGCATAAAAATGCTTAGCAGGATTATATTGAACTAAAAGGTTTGGAATCATTGCAGAGGGCTTAAGCACTAGCCAAGACTTCAGGTTTCATACAGCTTGCAGTGCTCTTACACTGGTTAATATAGATAGTGGCAAGAAAATACTTGATACAACCTGTGGAGGACTCAGGCTATTGTGCAAGTAAGACCCCTCATTTTGCTTCCTCTGTGCAGAGCAGGAAAATAGAGATATTTTAATCAAGACTGAGGGCAGAAGTAGAGATTTCCCGAGGAAGAAACTTTCTTGAGTTACAGCCTTTGAAATGTTTCAGGAAATGCCTTTTTGAGTCAGGCTTCTGTGAAAGAGAAGGAAATTTTAAGTATTTCATATTTATCTATCAGACTTTAGAATAGGCTAAGTCAAGGAAAATATTCGAGGAAGTTTTCCAGTGTAGCTTCTCTTCTGTCAGGTTTTAGAATAGAGTTGTCTTTATCCTTTACTGTGACAGTGGGGATCTTTTATATCTTCTACCACACTTCTCAAAAGAGTAAACAGGAAAAAGAGAAATGTTATGATTTAACAAACCTAAACCTCAACTTTGCCTAAATTATAAATTCAAGAATTCTTTTTCACACTCTTAGAGCCCCTAAATACTTTTACAATATGGATGGAATAACTGAGTACAACAAGCTGAAGTCACAAAAGAAGACAAAAGCCAAGCTCATCTGTCTTAGTGAGCAGGGAGATGGATGAGTCTGTGGACAAAGAACAATCCCAGAAAGAAAACAGAGCCCTCGCTCTTCAGAAAGTCCTCGTGATGGGTTAGCTAGAATAAGAGAAGTGCTGACTGACCCCACATATCCTTGATCCCTAACTGATCCTAAGCCTTTTCAAAGGTATTAAGATATCGTGACTCCTTTAATTAATCTATTTTCCTGCCTTAGTTATTTCAAAAGAGGAGATATATGCTTTAGGATATTGTGATAACTACTTAAGCCATCAGGAGACATTTTTGCCTTCAAGGTACTTGGCAGGTTCTGGCAGTTTTTCTTATCTTGCTGTTGACTCAAGAGATTATCAACCTATTTTTAAGAACACTTACCCAGACACAAATTGAACCAGACTTGTCAGCTGAGATGGGACAGTAACAGAAATCTGCAATTTCAAAAGGTTTTTGTGCAGGAGGAGGGAGGGCCCATGTTTACAGACTCTCTACCCTGCTTCACTGTCACACAGCTGAAGGATTCAGATTCATTGCAGAAAAATTCAGTGCAGCATTAGTAGGTATGTGTCCTCCTGTCTAGAGCCAATGCTATCTAAGCCTTCACTCACCTCTGTAGCCGGAGGTTACTGAAGGAAAAATGGGTCATTTTTGTACAGGAAGTGATTCCTTGCATATCTAAATTCTCAAGCAGCTCCTATTTCTACTTCTTCCAGTTGGAATGTTATTTCAAAAGTCTAATGCAGACATATTTGTTAGTCTATCAGTCATGTGTGATAATTTTTGAATTGACTTTACAATATGTTATAATGAGAATTACTATTTTTGGGTATTTTTTCCTGTCCATATCTGCACCTAATTTGAATTGTGATATATATAATAATTTGCAAGAATGACCAGGCCTATTTAATTGTGTCATTCTGATTCATCGTTTTATACCCATTGAATCCTTAGTTTATCAGAATGACTCCGTTAACAGGTAGAAACAGGATCAGTATTAGACCTTCTGACATCATAATATTAGTTTAGATATCATAAACAGTAAATTTAAGTGAAGGAGTAGTTTTAGGTAAAAAAGAAAAGAAAGAAAAATTAAATTACTTACCTTTTTGAGGTAAGTCCTCATATTTTTTAAACAATAGAAAAAAAGGTAAGAGCAATTCTAATAGGAACAACAGACATGCCTATTATTAAATGCTAGTCATACTGTAATCTCTACACATCATGTCTAAGGTAGAGGAAAGGAAGAAAAAAGTTTTTCTTGATGCATAATTGCATATTGGATTATTTTAAGTGACTGATTCTTATCCAAGGCTACTTCAGTATCATTTGTGGCTTTCCAGATGAGCTCAGTAACATGCCAGATTTGATGACTGTGCAGTAAGACAGCATGATTTACACTTTTATAATGAATGCACTCACTGATTAATGGTTCATTATACAAGAAAAGCTCACTGCCGAGGATGTGTTTCTTACCGCAATATTTTTTTATTAAAGAAAGATATTTGGATTTTCTGATTTCCATGATCTGATGCAGTTGCTAGTGTAGTGGCTGACTTGGCTTCTGGCATAGATTCTCATACATTGTGGAGCTGGTTGGTTTGTTTTGAGTTTTTGTAACCTATATGCACTTTCTATGGTGAAAGGGTGATAACATGTTAAACTAAATAAACATCATTAACAAAGCTGCTTTTAAAGGAACTTCAATATAGTACTCAAAACTTAAAGTTGGCCTCTTTAAGCAACATTCTCTCCTTCTGTAAGCATTGATGCTGTGGCTTCTTCAGTTTTTGATTTTTTTTTTTCTGTGAATAAAGCTTGTTTTTTTCTAATGTTGGAGGGGTGAAAAAGATCAGTGAAAGGCAGATGTAACTACCCCACCTGAGATAGAGCAGAAAGAGTGGCATCGTGTAATTAGAGAGCTAGGCTACCACACGACTTTCATCAATGACATCTTCATGCTATAATTCTTTAGGTCCCTATGTAGTTAGTCTCTGCCCATATGCAAAGCAAGTGTGCAAAATTAAACTGACATTGCCATTTTCATATGCATTTTTAAATCCTATAAATATTTTGTTTTATCTAAGAATTTACTTATGGCGTAGAATGGACCTCTGTGCCTGAGTTCAACCTGAAAAGACTTTTGCAATTTGATCTTGGAACTAGCTACATTGGTTGTTTTACCTCAGACGAAGCATGAAATCCTCCTACAAGGAAGGGTGTCTGCCATCCAGTATCTACTGCAATCCCAGGGGTCACAAAAGGAATGTGGTCTTGCCACCTTTTATTTTCCAGCTCTGAATGTCATGTTATTATTGCTGCCAGATATTTGTGTGATCCAGTCATAAAAATTTGGATCACAGAGGTACAAACTGATGGTCCTCTGAGATCATCCAGTCCAACCATAAACTGTGGGTCCACCACCTTAATCGTGCCCTACATGTGTTTTAAACACTTCCATGGATGATGATTACACCATTTCCTGGGGCAGCCTGTTTTAATGATTGACAACCCTTTTGGTGGAGAATTTTTTTCTAATATCCACTATAAACCTTTCCTGGCACAACTTGGGGCTGTTTTCTCTTGTTGTGTCATATGGTACTTGTGAGAAGAGACCAACCCTAACCTCCTTTCAGGTGGTTGTAGAGAACACTAAGGTCTCACTGGAGCCTCCTTTTCTGCAGGCTGAACACCTCCCCGCAGCCTCAGCTGCTCTGGACTCACTGCAGCACCTCCATGTCCTTCCTGCTGTGAGGGGCCCAGAATTGAACATAGGATTCGTCTTGCCTTCACCAGTGCCAAAGACAGAGTGACACTCACTTCCCAGGTCCTGCTGGCCATACTATTGCTGATACAGGCCAGCGTGCTATTAGCCTTCTTGGACACTTAGGCACACGTGGATCACGTTTGAATGGATTCCAGGTCCATTTCTGCCTGACAGCTTTCTACTGGGCTTCCAAATGGGGCCTTCCCAGTGGCCGCAGGGAAAGCCGTGCCTCGCCGGGCTCTCTCCCAGGCCGCAGGGCCATCCATCCCTGCCGGGTCTCTCCTGTCCCCGTCCCCGCTCCCGCTGTCCCCTCGGGGCTCGCAGGGCTGTTTGTCGCTCGGTTCCCCCGGCTCAGCCCTGGCTGCCGGGCAGCGTTTTGTCCTCCCTGGGCCAGGCTTTCCCCGGGGCTCTCGCCCTCCCGCCCGTGGCTGAGGGGCTCAGCCGTGCCCTGCGCTGGGGCCGCTGCAGCTGCTGGTACCGCCTGGGACCGGGCGGGGCAGCCCCGGAACAGCCCCGCAGAGCCGGCACCCCGACATCCGCACCCAGGCGCGGGGGAGAGGATGATCTCGTTCGGATTTATAGGATTGTTGGGGTTTTTTTTAAATTGAGATAAAGTTTTTAGTTTTAGCTCTTAGAAGGACAGGGAGGAAAAAAAATTAAAGGGTCAAACTCTCGACAGAATTTTGCCAGCGCTTTGGAATACGGGAATCCATGAATTATTTATGTCTGACTTCCTCGTATGTTCCCAAAAGGCTGGTGGTATTTTCCCTGTGCATCTGTCTATGATTGTCTAAGATTTTAATTCAATTCTCTCAGGAGCATGTATATGCTCTGACTTACAGAATTTCATCTGTGTTTTTGTAGCACAGATAGAAAATAGGGCTGCTGTTGTGGAAATCAAATGTAGCCAATTTACTTCTAGTAGTTTCTCAGCTATGGTGTACTCTCTTAAGCTGCTTAGCTTTCTATTTTTCTTCTTGTACTCCCTCTAATTTTCCCTTTGTTTTTGGTGCTAAGTTCTCAGGAGCGTGGGTTAAAAGGCTATCAGCCAACTTACTTTATGATGAAAAAGGAAAAGAATTAGGGTGGCTTTTTTAGGGAAGGGAAGCCAGAGAAGAAGGAGAGGTACCACGGTCATTATGATTATGTGGGAAAAAAAAGTTTTTGAAGACAATGATTAGGTTTTTTGTGCCCATGCTGAACAGTGGAGGAAACAGGGAGATTAAATGTATTATATTAAAGAGCAAAGCAAGTTTTCTACTAATAAGGCCAGTGGAGCCTGGAGCAGAGGGAGGTGGCTCAGAGAGGCAGTGCAGAACTGGTTCTGTGTGTTAAATATGTGGAATGACAGGAAGAACATCTCCCTTGCTGAGAGATTTGGTGGTGGGCTAGGGGCACAGAGGCTCATTTTAACCATATTTTTTGTAATTCTACAGTACTATCAGTTTCAAGTCCCACTGAAACCTGAGAATGTTCAATTTCTTATGCTAAAGTCTGAGTTAAAAAAGTTCATCTCTGAACAGATGTGCAAATGTGAGCACTTGTTATGTTGATGTTTGCTGTTGAAACACTGTTTCATGTTGCTGAATCATTCAAATATATATATATATATTTAATCTATCTTCAGTATAGCAGTGCCTCTGTTGCTTGTGAAAAATCATTCTGTGTTTCCTTTCTGTATGGTGTTTCTCATACAAATTTAAGTAATGAAGAAGTATCTGTTAGAGTTAACAATTCAGCTGGATATCACTGAGCTGTAGATCCAGCGATAGTGGTGTACTAAGTGCTATTGGCTGAAATTGTTCCCCTTGAAGAACTATAGTAATAAACTGAACTCCTGTGATAGATGTTTGAAATTACATTCTCTGTCCAGAAGAAATATTTTAATAGGGGCACAAAACATTCCTTTTAATGTCAGGGACATTTATTTTGATTTCTCTGTTTCTAGATGAAGAGGATATGTGCAGCATGCATTTTTTTATCTTTGTCTCCCCC
>VXBU01004356.1:341937-439668 GCA_013400315.1 Bombycilla garrulus
TTTTTTGTGAAAACAAAGAGTTTGAAAAAATTTAGAGCCTAAAAATTAGAAATTACTGGAATGGAATATAGCCCCAAAAGAAGTTAACAGGAGCAGCAGGCAGTTGCTGCCTGTGTCTCACGAATATAATTGTTTTGAACTTTCATAAACTGTTGTTGTACCAGTAGCATCTTTTTGGCGCGGCTTCCCCTTTGGCCATTCAGCCTCGCAGTCCCTCTCAAATACACTTTAAATATTCTGGAGCGTTTTGCTAGGGCAAGTATTTTGTGTAGTTCTGGACTCGGTCTCGTTTATTTTGCCGGGTTTTACCTCCTCGGGCGAGTGTTTATGAAATAGCCGGCTCAGCAGAGCCTCCCCGCCAGGGGTGGGGGTCAGGCAGCCCTGGGGGAGCGTGGGGATGCGCTGACCGGACAAAGGGGCTTTTTCCAGAGAGCTTCCTCACCGCGGCAGGGAAAGCGGGATGCAGCAGGGGAGCTGCTCCCCGCCCGCGCGCCTGAGAAACTTTCAGCAGGCGCCTCACTCGCAGCTCGGGCGTTTCTTCCCAGCCCGGCGCAGTCTCGGGGCGCAGTTCTTTTCGCTTCACGCTGTTGTGGTTCCCCGTGTCCCCCCGGAGAGCTGCCCCGAGCAGGAAGCACGGCTCCCCAGCACCTCCAGCGAGTGTAACCTGGGGGCAGCGCTGCTGCACTTGGCCTTGCTCGTGTGCTCGGACGCCGTGCTTTCACTCAAACTTCTCAGGCTGCGGACTTGGTAGCAAGGAGTGTTGAATTACAATGATTTCTGCAAATGTCACTCTACAGAATTAACTATTAGGTGAAAAAAAACCATATTAGGCCATTTGTAATTTTTTTCTATGTAAATAGCTGCACCAAAAAAGAAAACTACTTTTGCTTCTATTATGATAATGCAATAATTAATTTACTAAGAAAATAAAATAGCTAGATTGTTTGAAAGCAAGGTAACAGGATAAAGATTTATGTGTGTGCCTACATGTCTTTTTTGTGGTTCTTTACAAGACAGCAGCAAGTTTAATTGTATGTCACAAACTGGTTAAATTCTTATAGCAGAAGCTGGTTCTTTTGTTAAAAAAAAAAAAAAAAACTAAGAAAATGCAATTCAAGAGGTTCTTTTAGACTGAGATATTGGAATTGTATAGAAGTTTTGTTCAGTCTACTTGTACTTGTGATAGAAGAAGTCAGGTATGTCCCCCGCTATTAACTTCAAATAGTGTTTCTGTCTGGAGCAAGGACATTACTAGAGCCAAAGATCTGGTATTTACCATTGTCAGTAAGATATGCTTACGAAAAGTGAGCTGTATGAAAATATGTAGCTTCTTTAATTAAAATGATATAAAATCACATTCTTCAATATATAAACTAATCTAGCCTGAAATTTAGGGAGATTTTTCTTCTAAAATGTAACTGGCTTGTTAATGAATAATCTCTGTTTTCATGTTTTTGCCTTGCATATGTATGCCAGTGTGTTGAGCTTCAGGAAGCTTTGGAAAAATGCTACCCAGCTGGGCTAACTGTGTTTTCTTGGGCAGCACTGTGACTTCAGAGACAAAGCTTTACAGAATGTCATCTTCCCTTCTTTTAGAGCTCTAATTTCCATGGCAGACTGATGCAGGGATGCTTGGTCTGTGTATTGAATTTTATATTTGCTTTCACCAACTACCCTTTCCTACTGTTTTCAGTCTTCTCTCCTCTTCCAGAAAATGCTCTGTTATATATTTTAGCAGAATAGAACCAAGGCAGGAGTTTTGCTTCTAATGCATGTGATGACTGCTCTGAATATCCCTACAGCTCTTTAGGAGGCTCATCCAACTGGCAGCCTGTGGGCCACTTCTCTTGCACAGAATAATTCTGGCCAGCTCCCACATGAACCTGATTTTATTCTCTCATGCTTGTGCATAACCATGCAAGCTGCCTCTCTGCTCCTTTACTTCTGGAATGTGGCACAACGTGTCTGCCTCTGGAGATGTGCCTATGGTGACATTTAAACAGAGATTCTGCACTATAGCTTGGCCTTCGGAAAGATAAATCATTCCACACTCACACCATTGTTTTGCCCCCGAAAAGTAATGCTAGAAATTCCTTCAAATGCTAAGAGTCTTTTTTTTTTTTCTTTGTAAGAGTTCTCAAAAACGGCTTAATAAGTGGTGTGCTGTTTTTTGTTAAAATACTCAGATAAAATGTTGTCAAAATCACCTTCTAGACTAGAAGGAAGGGTATGAAAGTTACCTAGACTTAAAATACAATGCATGTTAAATAAACATGTGTGTTAACAAGTAAACACTAGATAGTTTATATTTCTCTCATGTGTCATTTGTTGGTTTTCTGTTTGCAAAGCATTTCATGATTCATTACTTTCATGATAGTATAATTTTATGCTGCGTGCTGCCACTGGTATACTATAAAAAAAAATCAAAGCTATAAATTATTTGAATCCTCCCAAATGTACTGATGGTAACTATTCCAGAGTAAGACTAGAAGATAAATTAATATTTTTTTATTAATTCAGATATTGCTTATCTTTTAAATAAGTGACACATTCTGTAACTTTTACCTCAAATGAGTGTTATTATTCTTATATGTATATGAGTCTGATATTTATCAGGTTTATAACAAATCCATTGTTTTGTTTTTCCATGAACTGCAGAAACTATGCCTGTTCCAGACCAGCCCTCGTCTTCTGACAAGACAAGTTCCCTTAGTCCCGTGTTGAACACATCCAATGGCGACGGCTCTGAAACTGAGACAACCTCTGCCATTCTAGCTTCAGTCAAAGAGCAGGTAGGCAAGTGATGCCTCTGTAGGCTGGAAAACAATAGTATGATTTCCTGGGGTTTTTTTTTTACAAAGGTTTAGTAGCTGGTATCCGAACAATTTAGTTCACAAATGCATATTACAAAGAATGTCAACCATTTCTTCATGTCTTATTATACTTCTGCAAGTACTTTCCTACAGTAAATTTAATATTATTTAATTGAATTGCTCGTTTTATTCTCCACTTTCACTCTTTACTGTGGCTGGTGGTTTTCCAATATCTCTCCTTTTATTGTTGGCAGTCTGCATGTGGAGTTACAGAATACAGGCATGGCATGTAAGAGTTATAGACAAATGGATTATGGAGAAGATGTGTTACTGTGGAATTTTTAAAGGATTAGTAAGAACCCTGGGATTTTAAAATTTATACCCACGTTTTTGGAGGTTTTGTGTAAAACCTGATGTGAGGTTATTTCAGGGCTAAACTGATTATAGATAGAGGCACTCAGTTTTGGATCATTAAAACCAAAATATTAGAAATTTTCACAGGAAGGTCTTTAGTGTGATGGTCTGCTTGAAGCTAATAAGACACTTCTGGACATTTTAATGTAAATTTTTGTGAGGTGAGTGTCAGAGATTTTGCTTTTAATGGCTTTTTGTACATTAGGAGATGGTTAATGCTTCAGTTAGTGCAAACAACTGGTCTCTGTTGCGCACCTCTTTTGGTTCAACAGCATCAACAGGAATTCCAAAGATAGACATTAAAATCAGCTGCTTTTAGGCAGCTTTCTCCTCGCTGAAGGTGTCTAAATTGGTTCTTTCTTTATCAAGTTCTGATCTTTCCCTGCCAAAGACTGTTTCTTGATATAAATTAATGCATGAATTCAGCTTATGATATTTCTCAGCACTCAAGTGTAATAGCTCTTGAGTCGTAGAGATTTTATAAAAAAATTATGACATTGCTCTTCATTGGGCTTTTTGTTATATGCCAGTGCTCTCTTTTGGATGTTAGAGGTTAGTCATATTTTCTGTTCTGAAAAGACGAGTGCAAAAAAGAAATGTTATAATGTGAAGTTTTGTCTTGAGATTTATGGCACATCATTGGAATTGAAAATTGTCTGTGGTTTATTGGTTCGTATTCTCTCCCATGTCAATAGTATTTCTTGGGCATGTACCAGTGTTTCAGCCTGTGTCACTGCATTATTTTGTAGAAAAATACCTGCCTTACTTTTTGACTCTCTCATAGTGAGGGAGAAGTTACACAGATAGAAGATATATCTGTGTGTTGGGATGTGAATCACAGTGTGGAATAGTGACAAGAACTTCTCAGTTGTTTGGTGTTGTGATGTTCACTAGTTTGTACCTGGTTATGTGTTTTACAAACAAACCTCCCTCCCCGGTAAATCAATTAATTGAGTACTACAGGGAATTGCTGTTGAATCTACTAGATGAAAAGGATTGCGAGTGGTAATATATTAGCAAACTTATTTCTGATTCCTGTAAACCACAGCAGAAAGGAGCCTGTAATGAAGTAGCTCTGCATTCTCTTATCACCAAGAACAGCCTAGCCAGCTAACCTAAGGTATTGCTGACTAAAAAGATAGTGTCTTGAGCTATTGTGATACAAGGTACCCAAAATTTAACAGGTTTCTCTTGAGGAAACTTGTTTCTTGACAGGTGTCTCTAGACAGAGCTGTCTTGAAATTGGAAGACTGTACTAAGCTCAAAAACAAGCCATAATGCTATTGTTATTATAATTATCACTATTATTATCATTACATAATATTATTAATATATAATTACGTAATATTAATATTATATTAATAACAATATTACTATTAATATTATTATAGTGATATTAACGATAATAATAAATATAATAATTATTATAATGATAATTATAATAATAATTATAATAGTAGTTGTAGGAGTAAACAACCCCAAAAAGTCCACCAAACCTGCTTTTGGGCTTTTTCTTTTCCCCACAAGATTGTGTGTTTTGACACACTTCTGTTATTTAATGTTCTGTTGGAAAAATTCTAGGTAATGCCACAATCCTGTGCTTCAGACAGATGAAATACATTTCACTGATTCTCCATTATGGGAGTAAATGAAGTTAAGTTTTAACTGACTGTTCAAATGGGTAGCCACCTGCTTTTTAGAAGAAGGAAAGAGTTACTTTACTGTCTGGTATGTGATTTAGCTCTATATGCTCTTTCACTGCAGCCAAAAATATAACTAGAGGTAAACAGATACAATTATTCAAAAGTACTGCTAATACAGAGAAATTAAAGTGTTTTTCAGGTTATCAATCATTATTAAGGTGGTTTTCAACAAATCAGGTGTATTACATTTTCTTTCTCTGTGCCAATGCTTAGCTTTAAAAGGTTTCCTTGCATTTTTTTCTCTTGGAACACTTGTGGTAATTTCATGTGTTACTTCTCATAAAATAAATAGAACATTGTCACTGAGTGATGGCAACAGAGTAAACTGTGGTATATATTACACTTTAAAAAGTAAAAAGTGTTTGCAATCTTTGAAGAGGGCAGGATGCATGAAAGGCACAGAGAAGTAACAAATGTATTTATTTGCTCTTTCCTATGTAAAATTTAAATGACAGATTCAGAAAATTTAAAGTTTTGCTGTGCTTAGTTTGAAAAATGCATATCCTTGTGTTGTCATGTTTTGAGGAACTGATTTACTTGGTATAAAAAGTTAATTGGGACAAAAATTGTGCTTGATATAAAGATGTCAAATGACACATTATTGTCGTGACTCGATCAGAAGATTTAGCCACACACTTTTCAAGCTGAGGGTATCTGTCAAAAGAAAATAGAAATCTGTATTTTGCTGTTTGGGAGTTAGGGTGATTTTGAGACAAATGCAGAACTCCTTACTTTAAAAAGCAGGCCATTTCATTTGTGCTTTACCTCTGGACAAGCGTGCTGATTCACTTTTGGCTTTCAGACTTCAGAGATGCTATTCAGAACTGATAGATATGGAACATGAATCCATTCTTTATCCCTTGCTGCTCACTTTCCAAGGTTAGACAGCTGGAGGCAAGGTCAGAATCATTCACCATGCGTCTAAGAAACCATGAGATGCCAGGCAGCGACCTTTGCCTTGGCTGCTTTTGAGCAGTCCTTATGAAGAGAAACTGTAAATAACTTCCGTGAAAATGAAAGCTGTTGGTTTGGGGCTTTTTGTTTGTTTGTGTTTTTTTAGACAGTATCAAGTTCTTTAAGGAGAAATAAACCAATAAAGACATAATTTCAGTTTTCCATGGTATAGAGAATGTATTAAGGAGTTTTTTTCCTTTCTTATGATATACCGGCAAACACCTTTGGCCCAATGCTTCATAGGTTTTAGAAAACATAAATCCATTTCTCTTTGCACTTTGTCATCTGGTTTTGTATTTGTAAATATGGGAAAAATTCTTCAACAAAAAAGTGAGGTATCAGCACTTCTAATTTGTGAGAATATATGTGATAAATGCGACTACTGCAAAAAAGTATGATGTGCTTCTGATTGGGAATTTCCACCTGCAAAAAAGACTTCTGAGCCCACTTGTTAAAAAACATCCTGGGAAGAGACCTATTGATAATGCTCTTTTGAAGGTGGAAATAGCTGCTGGGGAGTCTTTTGAGTAAATATGTAATGAAGCTGATGCTTTTCCTGGAAGTCTCCAGGCATATGTGGTTCACAGTACTTAGGTTCTTGGCATACAGAAAATTGCTCCCTTGGAAGCTGAGGAGGATTGTAGTGACCTAGCAGAGGCTTGTTTTGGCAGATTTTATTTTTATAGAAACACTTGGAAAAGATGAGATAAATTTATTTCCTAGGAGTAAGATCTATCTTGAAGTATGGACAGCTATTTTCAACTCAGAAATAGTATCATACATCTCTTTTATTTTCTTTGTGGCTCTAGATTCCTTTAGCATCTTAGTAGTAGGCTGTTTCAGAGAACAGCTTCCACTTTCAGAAAACTTATGCAAAGAAGAAGTTGTGCCAATGTTTAATATTTATTTTGAGTCTTTTTTACACATACCTATTTCAAATAAAGATACTTTTTCCACTTGTCTGTCTTCATTTCATCCTTTCAAGAAAAACATTTAGACCAATCCTTTTGAAATGTTTCTCACACTGCTCAAATAAATAATAATTTATATGTTCTTTAAATTATATTACTGATTCCAGAGAATACAGAAGTCTGGCTTTTATGTTTTTTGACGGCTTTTGGTTTTGGTTTGGGATTTTTGGGAGTTTTTGGCTTTTTAAGATGTGTGTGTGGGTTTTTTTCTAAAATGGCTTATCTTGCTTTTAATATTTACTATGTTTTCCCATTAGGAAGCTACTTGTTTGTCAAGAAATTTTGATTTCAATCTGTATTAAAAATCACATACAGGGCAATAATTACTAAGTGTTATTATTCATGTCAGTTTTAAATAAGAGCAGTATATCTGACTTAAGTAAACCTTTACATCAAGTTTTGGTACGCTTTGGAAACAGGGTTATGTATGCCATGCACATCTTATATAGGCACATGTCAGTAAAACTGCGGATAGAAATGGCTGTAGACGTTTGAAGATTTTTTCCATTGCTCCACCAGGCTGTGTTCCTCCTGTCTTCATATCATGATTGAAGTTTTAGAAAAAAATCACATATCTAGATGGATGTTTGAATTCAGACTAGTTTTTTTTAAGGCCTTAAGTCCAGAGGAGATGTGAAATCATCTAGTCTGATGAGCAGGTTCAAGAAATTTCATAGAGTCATTCAAGTTTTGGGCCCCCAAATCTGATCACTGAATGACATATGCACTGTTTTCCCAAAAATAATGCGTGCCATATTGTAATATGTAATATTAAAATAAAACCCATTCTTCTCCTATGGGTACCAGTTATTACTCTAGTAGTATCAAGTGTTCAGCAGGTTTTCTAAATAGGTACAATTATGATATATTCATATCTTGCTTCCCCTCAAACAGCAGTCTCTGTTTCTGCCTTTAAAAGTTCTAGTGGCTCCATTTCAAACCCATGTTAATTGCATTCAATCAATAGATATTTCTTTCATAATCTCTCTTAAGTAGCATGTCAATATATTCACTTCCTTAGTTATAGAAGTCCCTTGTTTCCAGTTGGATTTTAAAATATTCCAGAGAGACATTCCTCTTCTATTTTCATTAATATATTGATTTAAGACAAGAACTGGACCTGGCTATAGGATGTACTCTAGAATAGCACAGGTCTGTACAGTGGATACCATGCTTCTAAGATGCTGAATGAACCAACACATTATTGAAATACGAAGCTTTGGAGTACAGCTGATGTTTCCCAGACACATCTTCAGGTTGATGGGAATTGCTCTCGAGACGTCCAGCTCCGCTACTGGAAATGACAAGGTGAGCGGAGAAGTTTTGAAGAACACCATCACACTGCCTGTTGAAGAAGGAAATCATTTAATGTAGTTACTATCCACTCTGCACTATAAGATTCTCACGTTCTTAATTTAGTCTGGGACTGCTTTCACACAGTTCTTTGGAGCAACCGTGGGTGTATTCATGTTGTGCTTCTCAGGAAACAGAAGTTAACAAAACTGGAGGCCTAGACAAGCAATAGTTATTCCTGTTCAGAACCCTGCAGCTCTTAAATTCTGCCAAAGGCACAGTAGCTATAGTAGATGCAGTATGAAGAAACTAAAAATTGCTTCACTGATAAAAGGTTGCAGTGATAGTCCAACACATTTTTGGGATAGTTTGAAATGAGCTGGAAGTGGAAAGGTTTCTGTGGAGATTTAGTGTGATCGAAGAGTATTGAGGCAATATATCCTCCCAGCAAAACCATCTTTGAAGAGAGGGAAGAAAATGCTAATTATCAGAATAAAATTAGAGTTAAATATGATACTATTTTGACATGAAGTAATGTTTAAAAATTAGTATTTCAAAGCCAGGAATTTCAGAGAAGTTTGATATAATGCCACTTAGCCACAGCTCTGTCTAATGCTAATTTAAAGCATTAATAAAGGCCATCACAAAGAAAGGCAAAGTATCCTTTCATATCAGGCAGCTAGTGTATGAACATACTTTCAGTAATTCAAAGGCACTTCTGTCTTAGCTTATTTTTTTGCCAGTAATGGAATAATTTCAAACTTGGAATAAAGATACCCTATGAAAGTAATAATATTGATCTCAGTGCCAACATAATTTAAATTTTAGTATATTACATTTCTAACATTTTAACTTATTATACTTATAACTTTTTAAGATCATTGATTATTTTCTCTCTGGTATAATTTATTAGGAATTTTTTAAACATAAACTATTTTTACTCCTAAACTTGACTTTTTTTTACCAGCATAGTGGAAGAGAGTTTTTATTTCACCTCAAAGTCTCTTGAGAGGGAGATCTAAGCTGAAAATACTTACCAGAAGCAAGTCAAGTTGTGCCTTTTCCTGTTCTGACGCATGTCCCTCTGTTGTACTGGCAAACACATACTTTTGCAGCCATGTAGGGAATGCTTCTGAGGATCTGAGTGGGGTGGAAATAAGAAAAGATGAGATGGCAGCTTTGGGTTATTGGAGGTCAAGTGTGCTGCTTTCCCTTTTGGTGAAGGGCAGTTGGGTCAATGTGTCGACTTGTTTGCAAGTATTGGGCTTTTTAGCATGGCTGTTGTAAACATCTACTTTAGGCTATGAGTTTAATCAACTTTCCTGTAATATTTGGATTATTCAGAAAGTCCAACATAATAGGCCTATATAATCGTACAGAGGGGTGGAAGTTTTAGGTGTGTCTTTCCACAACACTGCCCCACTTCTTTCTCTAAAAGCAAGTTAGAATCTTTATGAGACTTAGCTCTCTAACCTGTTTTCAGTATTTTTCTCGTTCTAGACTTGAATTAGGCAATATCCATCGACAGTAATTTTAATTTTCATAGAGAATACTTGAGGCTTGAGTTCCATGGCATTTAAAACCACCTCACCTCTTCTACAGAGAAAATTAGGTGCTTGTAAAAGGCAAAACTCTGAAGGCTTCAGTTAGTGATTGCTTTTATTTCTTCTGTCTCCTTGGGAAATGAAAAAAACCACTAAAGAGCACTTTCAAGATTCCACAGTGACCCATTTCCTTTAAGTTTTCTTGCCAGTATTTTTATGCAGCTTGCTCTTTAAACTTAAATAGTATATGGGATTTTTGAAGGAGATTTGATTTTTGTAATTATTTTAGCAATTTTTATTCCTTTTATGTAATTTTGAAAACTTTACTACTTCTACTGTGTTTTCCCATCTGTTTCTGTATGCTTTCTCACATGATATTATTTTCTACTCCTGATGCATTTACTGCTAAATGAAACTATGTCTTTATGTGGGTAGTTAAAATCTTTTGTATTTCTAGGTAAAACTACTTTAGGGGTAGGCTGAATTCTATGCATGTTATGTTTTGATAAAATAAGTTACAATTTTGTTTATCCCCACACATGAAAACTAGAAGCCAGCAAATGCTAAACTAAATTTAAACTTAAGTCTACCTCAGAGTTAAGGTACATTGCTATCAAAATTACCTTAACCTAGGCTGTGAGTTACAGAGTTATTATAAGAATAAACCATTCTAGAAGAACATAATAAATTGATTTCAGCATGTGGAGCATGTACTTCTCTTTTTTTCCTCCTCTGAGCTGAAATTTCTCTCTGAAATTTCTGGTGAATTTTAGTTGCTTCTCATGAGGATCTTTCCAGTGTAAAGGGGTAAAAGGCCAGCAAAGCACGTTATTCTTTAAAAAAAAATGCTTTGAAGATGTATAGGAAAGTTCTAGACAAATTAATTGCTTAATTCATAATTATTTTCCTCAGTGTTAATATTTCAATTTAGGTAAAATATCACTCACTTTGTTTTGGAGGAAGGCTTTAGATGTATAATCTACAACATGCTTAATAGTGGAGCCAGACTTTTTGTGGGGGTTCCTTGCTACTCTTTATGAATGAGTTTTCTCTTTCTATGGAAAGAGAAAATTTCAGTTCTGAGGCCCAAAGTGGTTTTTCTCCTTTTTATTTTCTAGCAGGTTTAATTGCAAATTTTTTTAAAAGGGGTAGATGTGAGATGATGGCAGCTTAAACTTTTTTTTCCTGTTGAGACCTTGTCATAGTGCAATACTTTTTTACCACGTTCTTTTAAATACATGTAGAGGACTCTTTAATATACAGTAAAAAAAATAATCAATTTCATGTTGCTTGCAGTTACATGTGATTTTGATTTGAAAGTTATACAACAATTCACTCAAATCACAGTTGAGTTAGTGAAACGCAGCAATTGCACCACACAATTGACACAATATAAGTGGAATTTAACTATTTAGAACAGGCTCAGCATCATGGTGCTGAGCATCTCCCAGTCCCTAGAAAGGAATAAGTTTGATGAAGTCAGCTGAAGGCCACAACTCTCTTCAGAAAATAGTTAGGTGGTTCATTAAGAGTTCCATATAATTCACATAAAGCTATCCAGCAAGCTCCCCAGGGGGTCCATATTCCTTCCTCCATCACCTCTGAGTCCAATAGCATGAGCTGTCTTGTGTGCCTGGAGCTCAAGACCAGCAACCGCTGGGCAGTGAGGCAGGGCTCCCAGGAGGTGAATCCCAGCTCCCAGACTTGCCTGGAGTCTGCTATTGCATTGGGACTTCCATCAGTCACTCGCTGCAAGTGGAATCACAGCAGACAAGATCACTTATGGAGGGCACAACTGGGCTCTGCAGAAAAGCATAAAGCAATAATCTAAGCACCTATTACAGTTATATGAGTAAAAGATACCCTTGATTAGAGTTTTAGGATGATAATTTACAAGCAAATCCCGTGCATACAGAAGTTACATTTTTTTAACCGTATGCTAAAACTAGTTAAAACTAACTTAACCCCTGAAACTAGTTTTGTTTTGCTCTGGCTCTACATTCCTTTCATTCAAGGACAGGCACTTAGTCAAACAGTAGAAATACTTTGCTGATACAGTCAGTTTGTCTAAAACAAAGGCACCCTTGGGTTTCCCTTGGCAAGGAGATGAGTCTGGCTTCCTTTTCAACGTTTGTGATCAATCATGCCATTATTCTCCCCTGAGCCTTCAGGTCATGTAGCCTCTATTTATCTCTTCAGAGCATTCCTTCATTGTAGGTGTCTAAGTGAGTGTGTAGGGGGCTGTGTGGGGAGGGAGGGTCTTTGATCTATTAAAGCTATTTGGCCCCTTATTTTACAATACATGATTGGAAAATCTTGTTTTCTCCTGTACAGAAATTTACCTTTTTGGCTAATAATTACTTGTGACACCAACTTTTGTAAGCAAAAACCTACCACTGGTAATTTGCTTGACAGCATACAGAGCAAAACTTCTGTTTATATTAGTAATCCCACAGTTTCTTCAGTTTGGATTGTAACACAGCAGATAGCTGTTTGTAGTCTATTTCCTTAGATGCTTCAAAATGTGAGTTGTACTTCTCAAATTTCATCTCTGTTTCTTTAGTTGCCACATTTGTTTTTCCTGGATTTCTCAAAAAGCATTATTTACATTTTTCAGACAGTCCTATGTCTTATGCATTACTAGTTCCTGCCTGTGTTGAGCTTTCCTTACTTGGATTTCTAACGCCCTCGAACATAACGATCTGAGTAATCTGGAATGACATTTTGCTGCTTAGTGTGGTATTCCATCACTCTAACCTGCAATTCATGTTGCAATGTTATCCCATGGTCACGATTATCCATCTACCCCAACAATAACACAGTGCCATTATGTGCCTGACTGTGTAAATAAGATTTAAATTAAGCCGTTTGTATACCATTATCAGCATCTTCGTCCAGGAAAAATTTTAGTTTGTGTTCACATAGATAGACAATTTTCAACAGATTTTGTCAGTGAAAAAAGAAAAAAAAAAAAAGGAAAAAAAGGCAAAAAAAATCTTCGGAGTCTTGATTAAATAAGTAAATAAGTAGATTTAAGAATTGTACTGTATATTGCCTTGAAAGTGGTAATTATTTTGTTCACTCCCTGTCTGAGTCCAATAGAGCAACAAATCTTGGTAAAATCTTGTTTATATTTTAGTGTATTGTTAGTTTCTAAAGTACCTCAGCTTTAGGTTTTACAGGTGGTACCCCTGGAAAATATTGTTTTCCTGTTTCAAAGTAGTTGCAGATTTTTTTCCTCCTTTTTTATTTTTTCTGTGCATAGTTAGATCTGTCTTTGTTCAGCTCATTGTCAATCTAGGTCATTATTTGAAGCTCTTGTTGACAGACCTCTTGAGGGTAAGTGTATCTGATGCTATAAATAGGTCTGATTCTTCATAATAAGTCAGCAGATTCACTTGAAAATTCTCAGCTTTGCAGTAGGTTAAATGAAATGGAAGTTGTACTGCATTTCTCTGTCACCTAGTACCATAATCATGTTTAATTAATTAATATATTCAAAACTGTGACATTCCAGAATTTAGTAATTTTGAAATAATACAGGATCACTAATTTTGTTTAGAAGGGTGACGTGGACTCCTTAAATGATCTCTTTTTTAATTTTGTTTTTTAAAATTTCTTGCTCTAACACATTTTATGCTGTTTTGTTTGTTCCAGATCTTAGAAAATAGAGGATTCTATTTCTCTTACTGTATGTTTTCAGTAGCCTCTACTGTGAAAATAGATGATTCTTTGGATTAGTTTTTTGTTGTTAGTTTAGCACAAATTGTGTCAGGGACCAACCAAACAGTGCTCATTCTTGCCACAATTTAACATAGCTGCATGGTACATCTCCAAGATGCTGTTCTACTTGACAACAGATCTCAGGCATGGAAAAACCTGTGCTAGGTTGTGTTTTCTGTATGGCTACAACCACAGGAATGGAGCTAGGAGCAGCTCTGTCTGCAACATGTACATGGGGCACCATTCTGAATCTTCTGACTACTATGTGTGGTGCTGGAGCTTTAAAAATCCAAAAATTATGTCATTTTCACACTCTGTACTGGTCTTTAAGGGTTTATATAAATAGTGAATTAATTACTGAGATTAAACTAGCAATGTATTTTCATCCAATGTGCACAACAAATGTGTTATGGAACCAGGTACAAGACTAGGTAAGCACCTCTGTCTCTGAAAGTGGGACTGGGTGTCCCACTGTGGCACACATTGGGTTTGTAAGTGTTGTAGTTAGGGGTACAGATCTCAGGCTGGAAGGATTTGCCAAAATGCCCCCAACAGCTGAAAGGCAGCACCACCATCTAGCCTAGAGGTTTGTCACGCTGAGGCTGCATGAGGGACTGAACAGTTGGAACCTGAACAGTTGTCCAGGATAAATCTGATAGCCACTAAAACGGAGCTTTGAACCAGTGCCTGCTGGCTGATTCTGAATTAGCATTGCTGCTGTGCTTTACCTGCCAGATTCACTGTCAGGCACAGAAATATAAATTAATGGATAGCATATGCCACAGTGATGCCTATCTAAATACTGAAGAGCTAAGTTAATAACTTAAATAAATTACTTATTTATTTAGTAATACATGAATATTTAAAGGCTGATGAGAAGTCTACTAAGTGCTTTCCATTTATTTTTAGAAAGTCAACCACAGTTTATTTCACAACTAAAAAAAAAAAAATAAAACAAGTAAAAAAGTACTTTCTGCACTAGTGGTGTGTGAGTGATATGTAGCCATATTTCCTTATTTAGCATGAGAAATTGTCCAATACTTAAAGTCTTTGCTAGACTATTTGTGTATGAGAGAGAGAGAGAGAACCTTTTCACTGCCACTAGTTTTGCTGCACTTTGGTTTGCACTTAATTATGTTTCCTTTATGCACTGGGAATGAAAGGATTAAAAAAAAATAATTGTCTGATTGTTGTTAGTTTAGTTAGAACAGAAACAAGTGTGTTCCCTCCTCTTTTCCTCTTTTTGTCTATGGTGAGATTCATGTGAAGTTTATTCTTCTCAGTTTTCCTCACAACATACAGTTTTGCTTCTGATTTTCTTGTGTTGACCACTTTGTCTACTCCCTCTCAATTAATCTGCGTTCATGTAAGGAGTTACCTTATGGCTTCCTACATTAAATTTGAATAGAATATAGAGTCTCTTGATTTTTGTTGTTGTTGTTGTTACCTTTTATTTAATAAGTTAGGCTGCTAATCTAGAGCCATAATGCAAGATTTACAGGTATAATTAACAACTTTTATGAGGCCAACTACATCCTTTACTGTGGTCTAACTTATAAACCTCAATGTTTACCTTTTTTTTTAATACAGTCAATGGTTCCTTTTATTGTGGCAGTGCACATGTGTGCATAAAGAGAAGTAAAGTCTTTAAAAATAAGAATAAAAATTTGTCTGTTCTGTTCAGTGTTTTAGATAGTTGTGAAAACTTTGATGTCATGAAACTGAAATTTGATTTTGTTTTTTAGTTGACTTCTTTGATCCCTAATTTGCATTACTAATCTTAATTACTTGTAAATGGAAAAATAGGCAGAGAGGTTGTTTAAACTCTCATCAGTGATTGTGGTGAGGCGTGAATGGACAGACTAAAGAAAATCTTCGGGTTAACATTGAAAAGGATTGTATTAACATTGACAAAGATGCACAAACTATTAAAATAATTCTGATTTGGATTTGAATATTCTTGACATATATCTTCCTAGTTTTGTGTGTTTATTTTTAGGATATTTTTCTACGTATATACTTGAAAAAGTCGTCAAATGTTGGCATCAATGTATCCTTGCAGTTGTGGTCTAATATTGCCCTTTTTCCCTGCAGTTCAGGATTAATTTGTTTAGAGAAAAAAATGCCATGCAAATTTTAAAATGTTTCTATACATTACTAAAAAGCATAGTATGGGAAGGATTGCTTCACTTCACTTTAATAGGTAAGTTTAAAAGTTTATCATCAGTTGTATGCTTCCTCCCCCTCCCCAAAATATCAGAGTAGTTACTTTATAGCAGGAAAAACTCATCTCTTTTCATTTCTGCAATGTTCCCGAAGACTTCTAAGAAATTTTTCACCTGCATTACTTACTGAATTAAAGTTTCTACACATGATACCTTATGTCAGTGAAGAAAAAGTCTATACCATTCCAAGAATTTGTTTCCTAACCTTAGGCTTATTATGATCTCTAAGTTGAATTCAAGTTTGCTGTAGTGCTTCATATAGTGCCTTTAATTTCTCCTTCGTTATTTCTGAAGGAAGCAAATTGAAATCAGGAGGGCCAAAGCCTACTTGGTGCTGAATGTGAAGGCATAAAATAACATGAAAGGATTCTTCAAGTATTTTCCAGAGGGAACTCAGGAAATTTGCAGGTCCATGGTTGAATGTTGGAGGCAATCTAAGGGTGGACATAGAAACATAGCAAAAGCAAAGAAAGAAAAGAAATTTTCTTTGTTTTCTCAGTAGTTCCTGGACAAGGGACAGTACCATGGCAGAGACACAGATTCAGGACTGTTTAGGAGAAAATGGATGTATTCAGCTTCTTGGGGGTCTATACCAAGACTGACAAGAGCTCATTTAAGTAATAGGACTGCAAGGCAGCTGTCATCCAAGAGGAAACATGGTAAGTGAGGAAGGTCCTGAGGATTAGGAGACTAACTAAGAGCAGCCTTTAAAAAAGTAAGGGGAATGGAACAGGGATACACAGGCTGTGTCAGGTCAGTGTCAGTCTCCAGGAGGATCATGGAACACATTCTCTCGTTTCTAGACATGAGAAGGGCATGTGTGCATAGAGTCAGAACAGATTTCTGCAGCGCAGTCAGTGTTTTATTTGACTGTGAATGAGGGGAGCACATGTGGTATGGTGTAAACTGTAACTTTATTAAGCTTTCTGATTCCTTCTCCCACACTGTTGTCAGCACTAAGCTGAGGAAGCATGGGCTGGGTGTTGAGTGGGCTGAAAATCGGCTGGACTACTGCACTGAAAGAGTAGTAATCAATATTACCAACTAACCAATTGATCAACTATCAGACAGTAAGAAGTGAAAATACCTCAAGGGCTGATTCTGGCACTCCTGCTACTCAATTCTGCAGGGACTTGGATGGCAGAACTGAACAGAATGCACCCTCAGCAAATTTATGAATGATACTAAATTAGGGTGATGCTTGGAAAGCCAGATTGAGCTTCAGTTTTAAATCATTCCGAGACCTTGAATGAACTGAGGACTTAGCCAATAGGAAACTCATGTATTTAAAAAAGAACAAATTGCAAATTCAGCATCTGAAGTGGAACAACACCATGGCTGGGAAGCACCTGTCTGAGTCACAGCTGAAAAGGACCTGTGATCGTTAAGAATGTCAAGCTGAATAGGAGCCAGCAGCGTGCTTTCACGGCAGACAAAGCTCGTCTGTACTGAGCCGCATCAGAAGGAAGGAGGAACATGAGTGGCAGACCAAAGGAAATTGTTACCATCCTTACTTGGAGCTGCTTATTGCACAATGGTAGGCCGTTTTGCTAACCTCCAGGACTGAGAGGGTGTTGAGAAATCTTGAGTCCAAGATGCTAAACTGGTTGGAGTCATAGACAACATGATGTAATGGGAGAGGTTAAGGAGCTGTGATTTTTCAGGGAGCTAGGCCAGATGAAGCAGAGGCTAAGGGCGTGAGCTTAGTTAGTTCACGGTATCATCAAAAGAAGGGACAAAGATGATGGCACCAAACTTTTCTCAGTGGGGGGGGCGGGGGAAGGTGCAGGGGGCAATACCGTGAATTACGTCTTGAGGAGTTCAGATAGGACACAGGAAAATTTTCTTCATGATGAGGTAATAATGGAAGAGGTGACTGGAAAAGCTGTGAGTTTGATCTTTTCCAGTCAACTGTATAAATCCTGATCTGGTGTTGGAAATGATCATATTTTTAGTGGGAGGTGAGATTAAGTGACTTCCAGCCAAAATTTCTGTGATTCTAAATTGATTCTTTGATAACATAATTTTACTGAAATTGTGATTTAAATATTTTTTATGTAAGCCATGGAAAATAAAATATGCGGGAGGAGAGTGTAGCTCAACATTTCCCCAATTGTGATTACTTAACTTCTAATACTTTAAAAATTGGATAGAAAATGAGGATAGCTGATTATTGAAGAATAGTATAAATACTGTTCACTATTTATATTAAGTGGGAAGCAATGTAATAGATCAACCAGCAGAACTGGTAGATAAAGGGGAGAATAGGCTAACACAGAGTGGAATGCTGGAAGGTTTTAGTAAGATTTAGGATTTTTTCATCCCTGTAGATGTCATCTATCTTTTTAAATAGGTTTTAGATACAAAGTTATTAATTCTCAAACTCTACTAGATTTTAGTATTTGCAAGAGACAAACATGTAGAAATAAATAGAGTGTTTTCTGGATGTTATATTACAAAAATGTAATGGTAACCTCACATTTAGATTTGATATCTTTTCTGTCAAACTTTGTATGACTGATTCAGTCTTTTCACAATGCTTTAGCTGTTGAATTTTTTTTATTTAATTTGGAAAAGTAGCATTTACCTTTATTTCAGACAGCTTGCGTGTATATGTACAAGAAGAGAGACAGCATAGGTCCCTTGAGGGAGGCAGGGCACTTTTCTATCAGTTGCTTATGTCAAGTTGAATATCAGGAGAAGAGCAAAATAGGTATGAAAACGATGTTACACACTTTAATATGGCAAAGATTCCTATCTCATGAGGGCTGAACCTTCCCTTCAGAGGATTCAGAGCTAATTCATAGAGACTTTGCTTCTCTCCATGTGACTGGGACCTCAGGTCACACAAAATAAGTCCAAGCAAGTCAGTTTGGCCTTCAGCAGGAAAAATTAATCACCTCTTAGGCTGTGCGTAGCATATAAATAATTAGGCTGGGAACCAGAGCAAGATATTGCCAATAAAGGAAACGGAGTGACTTCACGTTGCAATAAGCTGGCTGTCTGTGACTGCTTGATCTCAGAGGCACGGAGAACAGTCAACACTTTTTGAATGCATGATCAGTTCTGCAGGAGACTATTCTTTGTGTTAATCCTCAGATTCAGCAAGGTATTTCCTGGTGTTTGTTCAGCTCTCCCTAGAGCTGAGGGAGAAATACAATGTAATTGTTGCAATGATGGATTTTAGGGTATGGTATGTTGATTGTTATCTTTCTAATACTGAAGTGGTTGGCATGAAAATACATGACTGTTTCAAGTCAGACACAGTTCTTGTTCTTTTATCAGTCGTTTGGAAGAAGTGCCAGTGTTGGTGTGCCAGATGAGGATTTCAGGAAACAGAAGTGTGATTGTGGCATATTTTAGCCTACTTTTTCAGACTATTTCTAGAGTAGACATATACCAATATGTGTTCCTGCCCTCCTTCCCTAAATCCTAAGACATCCTTGGTGCTTTAAAGAAAATCTGTACTTAAAGGGCTTTTGTGAGCATCTTGTTGAGATGTTACTCAACAGTGCTGTTTTACCTTTTGTGCTACTCTTAATGAGTATTGTTGTTTAATTCTGGGCTGTACCCTATAATCCAATGTATTTGAACAATGCCCAGAAAGGGATGTAATAATAATAAAATTTTCTGCAGAATCTGCTGCAGCTAATGTACATTGTCTAATGTGCAAGCATTTTCTACAGCAGTCTGTTCACAGTTAAAGTTCACTTTCTCCAATTCCTTCTGTTGCATCACTATTGGCAAAACTGATCTGCATTTTTATATGCTTGTAAAGCCTTATTGTCTTTAGCAAGTTTCTGTGATTTTGGCCATTTAAAGTAATTTTGCTATAATGTTCTTGGTTATTACATGAATGAAGATGCTTTCTGACTAAGATACTACCTAGCTTTGGATTACAGATATCTGGGGTTGTGTTATTTTTTTCAGTAGGTTTTGCATTTCTGCTAGTTAATTTTAGCCCTAATGAAGTTGTTCTGCAGCACAAGAAGTTCTATGCAGCTATCATGTTTGTATCTTTTTTTTTCCTTTAATTTGATGTATTTTATTGCAGGAGGGACTTGCATAGTGTGTAAAAAGCTTCCTTTTTTTTTATCTGCGTACTTGTGTAGTGGAACAGCATAAATAGCACAGGTGTAGCTCTCTCTCAGTGGCTTGACAGTCAGTATCTGGGAGGGCTAGTAGTGAGTTTGTTAATATGCTGAGGAAGACATGAGGTGGCTTCATGTGATCAGAATTCCCCAAGGTTTGGAGCACTTGTAGTCTCAAAATAAAATAAAGGAATTCCTTCTAGATCCAAGCATGTGTTGAATGGCTTACAGGGGCTTGTTGTTCTACCTGTCTCTTCTTGAACTCTCATCTCTCCATAATTCCCTAGGTGCAAGACTATGTCTTTTTATGTTGCTATCTTCTGAGATTCAATTCCCTGCACTTCATTTTCTCCATGCTCCAAAGTTGCCTTTGTTAGACTAAGCTGTGCTCAGTGTTCTGAGCTATGAAAGGTACGAAAGGTATCCAGCGACAGGGATGCTAGAGAACGAAATGGTACAAAAAGAAATTGTACAAAACTGATCATAAAACACATCATCTATCTGTCTGGATATGGTAAATATGAAATTATCTTAGTTCTTGGGCAGGAAAGAATTACTCAGTTCTTCACCTGACCTCTCTGTCATTCTCTTGCTGTACTTAGGCATCTGGCAAGTCCTTGCTCCTGTGTTTTTTTTACTACAGAGGATGTGGAGAACAGGAAGACTGATAAAGCTGTGTTCCTATGAATAGCTAGAAGTTAAATTTTTAAGAAATTTCTGCGTAAATATAATGATGAAAGGGGAATAATCCTGCATATCCTTGAGCATACCTGTCCTCACCTGAACATCATAACACACCTGGTGATGTTGCTTGTATGAATTGCTTGCCAGAGGGCTTAGAGATTTGAGTAGAGTACTGATTTTAATTTTGAAAAGATTTTGAAGACTGTGATTCAAATGGTGCTAAAGTTAATTCTTGAAAATAAATCTTTACATGGAAGTACAGAAGCAATTTTAGCATATAAATTTCCAAATGTAAATGATGTAATATTAAAATCCTATGACTTTTAACATCAGCTTTCCTTTTTTTTTTGTTTTTAACTGTTGGAACTTATGTTCCTGTTTTAAAAGGAAGCAGGAACTTACTTTATCCACCTTAAAGTATGCAACTTGCTACTTGGCTTTCACACGGATTTTGTCTAGTATTTCATAAATTTCAAGCTTGAGATGAGTTTCAAATTTAAGACATGTGTATCTGAGATATGTATGTGTACCAGAATTTGAAAATTTCCTTTATATTTTAAAATACTAAAAAGCCAATAGAATGTTAAAAGTTTTGTCCAGTGCTGAAAAAGCCTAAATCAAGAAACTAGGTTAATGCTTTATTGGAGTTTTGAGAAGGAACACTTGTTATTTCTCTCTTGTTAAAAAGCACATTTGCTTTTGTGTCTTTCAAGGTATTTTGTTTGTTTGTTTGTTTGTTTGGTAGTGGTGGTGGTTTTTATTAATTGACAGTTTTTTCAATGACTAGAAAAAAATACCTTCAAGTGGAGAAAAATAATTGAAAGTGAATGATTAGCTAATATCCAGATTAAGGACTACTTTAGGAGGTTGTTAATAAAAATAACTGTATCAGTAGAAAGTTAGATAATGTGCAATTGAGGACTTTGAGACAGTGGTGTGATGTGTAGCTGTGGCTAATATTTTACTAACTATTTTACTATATTACTAACTGAGATAACAAGGTTAGTTTTCCTGTTTATTATATAATAAAATAGAAGTATACCCTGCACATTCTTTTTCTGTCTATCACAAGGTCCCAAAAAAGATTTGTCCAAAATCATATTTGTTTGGGGTTTTTTTCCTGGGAAAAAAAAAAAAAGTACTGTTATTTTACAAACATCGTCAAGATGAAACACTTCACACTTGTTGAAATATTCCACCATTATTCTTTTTCCCCTGCCTCCTGTCTCTTGACTTCCAAGGTAATGTCTTGCTCCTGACTAAATGACTCATCATTTTCCAACAAGGAAATATTTTAGCAGAATGTTTTAAAGGGAATCTAGTCGAAAATACAGATAAAATTTTAATATTACCTAATCAGTGTGCAAAGCAATTCTGTACCACTTGCACAACCCAATTCCGATGCGACAAGCTGTGAAGATTATAAATATTACCAATCTACTGATACAAATTAATTTACATTCGTTTATTTAACACGAAGAGGAAACTATTTTTAATGATCTTACTCATTAAATGTACAAAATCTGATGCATTTAGTGAAAATTGCAAGGCTATTTTATTCCTTATGGTATAGTAGTGTTGTGAAAGAGTGAACAAAATCCATTTTGTTCTCATGCATCTACTGTCTTTTTTTCTTCTCTGAGCTCTGAATGTTTGCATTCTGTCTTCATTTACTCCTTTGCAAGCTCATTAAATTTTATTAGTTATCACTGCAAGCTAAATGAAATACAAGTAGTTGCACAGCTGCAGTGATATGAGTCTGAACTGCCTCATCATCCTTACTTGCAGTGATATGAAAACAGAAAAAAATGGGCTTGATTATAGATCTCAGGAACTTTGCCAGAACCAATATACAAGCGATTCTCTCAAAATGGAATCATTTTGCATTGGGAATCTTAAAAAAAAATAAAAATCAACAAAACCTTGGTAAAAAAAAAAGGAAAAGAAAAAGAAAAAGAATAAGAAAAAGAATAAGAAAAAGAAAAAGAAAAAGAAAAAGAAAAAGAAAAAGAAAAAGAAAAAGAAAAAGAAAAAGAAAAAGAAAAAGAAAAAGAAGACACACATGCACACACAAAAAAACCAAACCAAAAACAAACCCCAGAAAACAACCAAATGAAAAACAATAACAAAAAAAATCAAACAAAGAAACAAAGCAAGAAAAGATAGGGTCTTTAATTCTCAGATGCATTCTTTGTCTTCCCAAGTCAGTAAGAGGTGTGGGCTCCCTCTGTCTTCTAAAAATTGCACCAATATGCAAAACAGTTTGTTCATATTTATCTTACTGTAACAGAAGTGTATCCTAATGCACTCAGTTGAGTTTGTGTAATTGTGGCAGAAACAGCTGTGCCTGAATATTGATCTTGGCTATCACAATAAAACAATTTATTTTGTGTACATAGAAGTATGTATTTTAAGCTTCCAGAATGAGCACTTTTGTACTCTGCAGTTAGGTAATTTCACAGTACTACAGCAGGCATAAAGACTGGAGTGAGGGAACATCTCTCTAGTGGGGTTGTACCTGTTGAACTGCTGCTTGTAATTCATATCTAATGCAGTGTGTGTTTGTTTTGTAAATATCATTTTCTGCTGTTCCTGCTATGTAGGTTCACAAGAACTATGCCTTGAAGATTTCAAGCTGATTTTCCCTGAGATTTTCCCCAGTGGTGCAGGCTGGCCTAAGCAGCTCAGATCAAGGCAGTGCTGTGACCAGGGAGCAGCAATCTGTCTCCTGAGCCTGGAGTTAGGGAGCTCACGTCAGAACTCCAGAGACAGCGTGTGCTTTCACATGTGCAGTGTGTCTGTCCTGACTTTTGCAACACCAGCCTTGTTGCTCCAAGAGTCACAAAGGCACAGTGCAGATTAGGCTTTGCAAGGGGCTGACAGAAACATGAAATGGCAAGTGTACAAAGGGAAGTCGTGGGACCGTCATTAGTACAGTTACTTTCAGCTTATACAGGCAGGAAGCGCTGCATGGTCTGTACAGACACAAAAGGATATAAGATGCTTTTAGCATAAATCCATGCTATTAAGGATCAAATCTGACAGATCGTTCATTAATTTACTTGTCCAGAAAGAATCTGTAACAGTTTCTTACTTGTGTTTTAGTTTCTAAAGTAAATATATTAATAATAGATTAAAATTTTATTTCTTTAGTACTTTAAGAAATACACAACTAGTTGAGCAACTGTTTATTCTTCCCTCCTTGCACTTCTGTAAATAGCAGTTTTTGAAACTGAAAAGGAGGATTGAAGGAACAAATCTACCATTCAAATCTTTTCAGTATTTTGTTATGGGGTTTTTTTGGTTTTGAATGTATTTATACTTCCTCTGCTTAGTGTCAGTTTCAGTGAAACAAATAAATATAGTAATAATAAAAAAGTCATTTTGCAAAAAACATCTAAATATTTCATCTTTGCTGTTACTGAAACATGAAATTCCAAATTTTATTTCATGAACTGATTGCAGTTTTTTATGTTCTTGCCTGCGGTGCCTGTGTACCCTCCAAGTAAATCTGTCAACAGATTTTAAAAATTCTTTCCTTAACCTGTCAGATTAAAAAAAGGTGAAAGCTCTCAGTTGCTAAAATAAATCTTTGTCTATTTGTTTTGTTAGAACAAGAAATTATTCTACAGTAAGAAAAAAGTTGTTGCATTCCCTTGCTTGGAGAGTGGAGAATATTTATTCATACATGACTATATAAATAAAAATTGAAGTTTACACAGATGATGTGCTTTACTCTCAAGAGGGGAAAAATATTGTTGTGCCTTTTTTTTTAAATTTGGAATTTTTTTCTTTGTTTCTAGTCTTTGAGAAGGGCATGGTTGGTGCTTTAAGTCATGTGGGAATACGTGCTGCAGTGCTCAACTCTGCTGGGTAAATCCATTACCAGTGGCTCTTGCTGAGTCTGACAGTCAATGGCTTCACGCTGAGGAGAAGCAGGGCAGTGGCACTTGCTGGTGACTTGGTGCTGCACTGAGGGTTGCACTTCCTGTTTTCCCAGCACAAACTACAGCTCTGTCTCTTCTTTGGCCAGCCTGTGAGGAACAACCCTTATCTATCCAGAGAGATCAGTGTGCTGCTGGCTCTCTGCAGGATAAGGAGCACTGAAATGTTTTGACTCGTACTCGTTAGCACTAGTCCGTTTTAAAATATGCCTAAGGAATCGGCGTTGTTTGCTTCATCGTTCACAGGTTTTTTGCATACCCTGAAACGAGTATATTTTGCATCATGGTTCACACGTGGAAACACCGAATTTAATCATTTGTTGCAAGAAATACTTTTATATCTCTCTTCTATTGCGTCAAGCTGAGTGCTGTGGAGACAATGTGAACATTTGAACTTCAAAGTACTTCTTTAAACTTACTTCAAAAAGCAACCATGTTTTCAATGGCACTGATAAGTTACTATTATAACTTGTAATGAGAGAAACTTCTGCTTCTCTTGAACTCCAAGGCTATTCATTGTAGGAAAGGGAAGCAGGAAGGGCTCTTGCCTTGTGCCATTGTGGTGGTACCTGCAGAAACAAGACTGTCAAGATTTCATTTTCTGCATTATGGTGGAGAGCATCAGCTTCTCCAGACATGATTTTTAGTACAAGCATTTGACTACTCCTAGACAGGTCAAGAAAAGTCCTTTTATTCTATTTTGATTGGCTTTTGTTTAATCTTTCAGATTTTGAACATAGGAATTCACTTTTGTTTTCACATAAATATAGGCTTTTTTGGGGGATGAAAAATTAGATTTTCTTGCTGACTACCAGACAGCATAGAAGGCAGAAATTTCGGGAAGTATGACAACAAATGACTGAAGGCTTCCTTTATTTCCTACCTTTTGTAGTAGGTAGGGACGAAGTATAAGAAAATTTTGCTGCATCCCTTCAGGAACAATAACACTTGGGTTTCTTATTATTCTTGAGAGTTTTTCAGAGAGAATTCTGAATTGCAGGGAAAATAACTCTTCCTTACAGGATCTTAATCCAAGAAATAGCCTGTAAAGTTGTCTGAACTTAGCTACTGTTTCTCAAGTATTGGAATTCCTAGAATAACTGTCTCCATTTATGATGATTGACATGCCAAATAAGCAGGTACTGTATAGTCAATCTGTTAATGTGTGTGTTTATTAAAATAATTTCCTTGAAGTAGAAGTTGAGCGTTGTTGAGCTATAAGTAAATCACTCTTGGGTTCATTTGAGAGTCACAATACTAATAGATTTTGCAAATGTAAACACACAGAAAAGTTTCATTTCTCTACATTAAACAGAAAGGATAAAATTAACATTTACTTCAGTTTAAAGTATGAGGAGTAAATGACAAAGCATTACTAAATCTTTGCCAGAAGTAATACTTATTTTTTCATAGTTTTACAAAAAAAATAATTCATAGTAAGAAATAATTCTTAGTTTGGTTTCAAAAAGTCTACCCAAACTGTTAGCTCAGTTAAAGTATTTTTATGGATACTGAATGTTTTCTGAGTTGCAATCATTTCAATGGAAAAAGCATATAAGGAAAAATTACCGTGATTGCTTGTCCAAGTTGCTTAGAATGTTGAGGGCAAAAAAAGATAAAGCAACCACTGAAGCCACTGGTATTTTAAGCTGTTTTCAAGTCTCACCATTACTATTTTGGTGCTTCTTATAAACATGGTCTTCAGTGTAATAGGTGGAAGAATACTCTTCTGAGCCCCTCTCCCCATATTTTTATCACTGATCTAAATATTTGTAGCAGCAGAACACTGGCAATTACACCATTACTTTTAAAAGACAGTAAATAACTCTTTGGATGCCAGGTGGTCAAAGTGATTTTGCATTCTTGTAAATTCTTGAAGTGCAGAATCTGTGATACAGAAACTCGGACCTAGAAGCAGTGAGCAATGATGTGTACTTGAAATATGGTATTGGCTTCTGTGAAGCATGAGGCCTTATTGCTTCCATTCCTTTATTATAGAGTCTTTTGGGTCAAGTTGTCTGTGTGGTGTTGTCTTGATTTTGGCTTTGGTTTTTTGTTTTAATCTTGAGAGTGGCATAACAAATTCAGGTTTGTGTGTGTAAATAAATGACCTAATATGCAGTGGTGAGACATATTGAAACCAGCTCTTTGGAGCCTCGAGCAATCACTAGAAGTCAATAATTCATGTGTCAATATTTTGGTGACTTCAGTCTTTTTTTTATAGGGGTAGTAGCAGTATGCAGCAACAAGGCCTGAAACAGTTAAGGAATTCTTTTTTACAATTTCCAGGGAACCATGTAAAATAAAATATAAAGGCAATCCCTCAAATGTTTCTGATCAATCCCTTCCTCTTCCCTAATGGTTTAAATAGTTCAAAAGATAATTCCGTTCTTCGTCCTTCATGGCCTATGAGTCTCTAAAAGATTTTAACTGGCCATTTTTATAATGTCCAAAATTCCTGTATCTAAAAAAGAGTTGTTTTTATTTTTTTTTTAATTTACTCTGTTTCACTTTTTTTTTTTTAGTTACAATTACAAGAGAAGTCTTTTAAGCCCGCAGAATTAAATTAAGCCATCACTCAGTTGCAAACGTTCGCTGTCCCTACCAGAAAATTTGATTTAGAGTGTAATGTCAAATTAAACTAATATTTAATTTGCTGTCAAAGTTACATTTAAACAACAGCCTTATTAGATGTGCTGACAGGCTAGCACAGGTACAGGTTTTAATCTACTTTTCTGGATACCATTTTACTTTGTGCAGAAACCTCAAAACATGAGTGTCACAAATGACAGAATTTTACATGGGCAGAAAATCAAAATATGTGGCACCTGTTCAGCATAGACTAGAAAATAATTAAACAAGATGAAAATGGGTACAGGTAGTTTTGGCCAATGCCATTTTGCTAATGTTTTATGGGAAATGATAGACCTCAACTTGAACAACTTTCAGAATCACAATTAGGAGCAGGACACTTTTTGAATGTCACCAAAATGAGAGTATTTAAACTCTTGTTAAAGTCAAAGTCAGCTTGATTCAGCTTAAAAGCAATTTGTCTTGCATTAGGTGGTGTTTTACCCCAGGGACCCAAGCACATGTAAGAGTGGTGCTAGGTGGTAGCAGCAGGAAGTTGTAAGATTCTCACTGACTCGGGGGAGTGTTCACGTGGTACTGGATATTCCAGCTGGTTTTGAACACATCCCAGCTCTAGACCCTAGTCCTGCTCTAAGTTACATCGAAAGCTGGGTGCATACCCACTTTCATCTGAACTCATACATATGAAAGTGTACGCAAACATCAAGGAGCCTTGATGATGCAGTAGAATAGCCCAGGACTTGTTTTGTCATGTCATCACAGTCACTACAACTTATACTGAGGTATAATGACTTTCCTTGTTTTAAGAAATGATTACAAAAACAAGAGACTGCAAAATTTCTGGGTGAGAGAGGAGAAGCAAATTAATGGGAAGGGGGGTGCAAAGTGTAGTGTTTCTTATTGTAAAAAATGTCATAGTAAATTATTTTGGCATGGGGTAAATACACCAATTTGCATAGGAGTGTCTCAAATTCTTTTCAGCAAGAGACTGAACAGTGTAATACTAAGGTTTTGCTGCATAGTATTTTTGATGACAGGATAAGGAGCAAACGGAAAACTACTTTCAGCTGAAGTCTATGGTCACGTCATAGTTAGAAGTGATTATTAAAGAGTAATTTTCTTGAAATACAATACAAATTATTCAAGCAAGCTGATATTTTATTTTGATGAATGATTCAGTTTGCAATTTTTGTTTATCCAGTCACAGCCAGCTCTGCAGGTAGCTGAGACTAAGAGGATGTGCAATTCTCACTGTCACCTCATTCTTAATTAGTGCATTGATCCCATGTGATCCTTGTAGAGTAAACACTGAGATTTCACAACAGTTTTTTCACTTAATTCATTCCTGCCTGAAAATCCATATCACCTAATATTTCAAATAAATATATATAAGTTAGATCCTCACTTTGTAGTCCACTTAATATATGGGCAGGCTTCACATTTTTCACATGTTCTTATTCACTAGAACGTTTTTCAAATGACTGTATTAACTCAAGGAAATAGTAAATAGAAAAACCAGGTCAGTATCTGCTGTCACCTCTGGTTATTCCCTGTTACTGCAACCCATAAAAGAACCCCTCTCTTTACTCTGGCAGTAAGGACTTCTATATTTAAACCTAGGTACATTCTCTACTTTTTCTACTTTATAGCCTTCTTCAGTAAACATCTCAGAGCATGCAGTTTTCTGTAATACACTCAGCTTCCTGCTACCTGTGATGCAATGGGAATACCATGTGTCACAGTAGCCTTGGAAATGCAGCTGTGCCCTGGAACACTTGTAGAAATAGACACTAGGAAAACTTAAGCACACACACTCCTGGCTCCCCAGGAGTAGGGTCACCCATATGCAAAATGTAAACAAGACACAAAAATGGGTTGGCTAATTCTGAGGTAACTCCTACATTTGTGTGTAAAGCTCGATACACAAGTGGTCTGTGAACCAGAAAAGTCTACTTGCTCACATATGGCTTTCCAACTTAAATGGCTCCCTGTACATGCAATGAGACTGTTCTGGCAAATCTCTGTGGACATGAGCTTTGGGTTCATCCTTCAAGTACCTGACTCATTAATTAAGACTCAGCTTGGGTATAAGTCACCTTGTTGGCTCTGTTTCAGTGTTGGCCACGCTGGAGCAGAGCTAATCTTTGTAGAGGGGCCCTAAAGAAAGTCAACAGCTTGTTCTTGGTTCTCATGGATCTCTACTAAGAGCTGCTTATCTTTGTGCTGTGTGCCAACGGACACAGTGAAACCTGCCATTCAGTAAGGTGTTTCCTACCTTTGCAGTTTTAAAAATCAAAACATGCCCATATCTCCATAATGAATACAGCTGCAGATCTCACCTGTGTGTCTAGTTGTTCATGATGCATTGCTGGGAATCAGAAGATTTGCATGTCTGTAGCTTACAGCTGCAAATCTCAGACACTGCTTAAACAGTTTTTGAAAGTCTGGAAGACAGTGCTAATAAGGAAATGTCATGTTGAAATGCAGTTTTCATTACCTAACCCATAGATTTTTTAAATGTTTGTAACTTCAAGTGCTTTTCAGGGGTTGAAATTATTCCAGGCTCTGTTTCAACTTGAGATCATTAATTTTTAATTTTTATTTTTTTATTTTTGAAAATAAAAAAGGAAAGGAACACCAGACTTCTTTATTTCTAATTAAGAAGTTGGTTTTTTTCACCTACAGTACTAAAAAGACAAAACTTTTGTTCGAACCTTCCTTGTTTCGTAGACTGTGTAAACCTTTGAACACTAGTCCTCTCATAAAGAAAATTGATGCAATAACTCCGGGCCTTTCCCTGTAAAACACAATGAGATATTAACTCAATACCTATTACATTGATTTGTAAGTAAAGGGAACATTGCTGAAATATTTTTGTGGAAAGGAGATGAACCTAAAATACCAGTACGAAATTGAACTCTGAGTGGTAGCTCCATAAAATTTGAACTCTTTCATTAAAAAGTAATTTTTTGTAAAAAAGTTAGACTCAGATAGTTATACTTGTAATGGATACAAGTTTAATTTACTCACTGAGACTCATTTGTCTAGGAAGGAGTGGTAGAAAAGCAAAAGCTATGATTATTAGTAAAATTATACTCATTGAATATTTACAAAGTTGTTCCTTCTAGACTGTTGACAGTTTGCTATGTAAAATTGTCACATCATAATTATTTGTTATCCTACATATCAGAAGGTATTCTGAATGAAACAAAGTCATCTCAGCATTTATCTCTTTCAAGGATTTAAAACACAACCCATAGACTCTCACATTTTCAGTTAAATCTGGAAGAGCTGGGCTCTTTTGCTTACTGAGGTTTACTTCACTTTAAACAATATTTCAATACTTTATATCTTTGTTTTGTTTGCTAGGAGAATGCCACATGGATATACCTCTCAGAATAAAACAGAAACAAAACAAGCAAATGTATACAGAAGTTTTCTCTCAAATTATGTTTTTACAAATCAGACATGGGTATCCTTTTCCTTTGAGATCCTTAGCAGTGAGGTGAAAGTAGAATGAGGTCCTTAAGTGAAATGCTAGCTAAGTGCAAACACTGTGCTGGTGGATGGCATCGTGTGTAGGATGGGAGGGATTGCGTAGGCTGAAAACAGTGTAAGCATAAGCAGATTATTTTCTTTATCTAGAATAAGCTGGGCATTTCAGTCATTAGTTCAGTGCAACTTTCTAGTCAAACTGTGTAAGTTTGAAAGCAGTCTCTGGAGGAGGGCAACAGTGCTGGCTACCAGATGTGTATCTTGAATGCTAGATTTCTGAGTATTCCAGTAATTGAATTTGGTTTGGAAAGACTATAGATAACACAAACTCAAGTACGCTCTAACCATGTATCTTGGAATTAATCAAAGTTTAGTGCAAATATTTCTTCCAGGAGGCCATAAGCACACAGATGTGAGGTTTGCCCAGCAGTTGTGGCACTGCTCTCACCATGACTTACAAGGATAGTGCACAATTGCAAAGGGCTTCTCCCCGCTTTTCTGCATGGCTGTGGGAGTGGCTGAAGCTGGATTTTTTCAGCTTAACTACTTAATGAGACTGGTGAATGAAATCACAGTTTTCATTTCAGCCTTAACAGCTTAAGGCATCTGTGGGGAAAAGTAATTTTAAGCATCTAACTCTTAAGTTTAAGCTGATTAACTGTGCTGCTCCACTCCCTAATCGCTCATCCCTTTCAACATATAGGCCATCACTTTTACCTTCTCCCTTACCCACAACATTTTAAAGTCATTTTAAAAGCTGATACTACTCAAACATTGCCATTTTTCTCTTTTGTGCTTCTTTAGTCCTCTTGTGTATCTCAGTGTATCAGTGGACAACAAATAGTAGTTTGTCATTTAGCTCAGCTTATATATTCAATTGTGCTTTCCTATTTAACCTGTCTTCAGCTGTTCATTCACAACAAAAATTTAGAATTTGTTCATCTCTCTGACCATTTCCTTCACTTCAGTAAATCTGCAGAGGATTATGATTGTCATATGGCAACAGAGTAAAAAAAGGCAAAGGGAGACACTAAAGTCTTAGAGAAGAAAACAGGAAGCAAAGCTTAAATGGAAATCTGCATATAGCTACGTCCCACTGGTTTGTAGGCCATACTTCTCTGTTGACTGCTCATTCCTTATAGTACCTGTACCATATTAGTATCTAAAATATGTATCTAGTAATTAGAATGATGAGAGCCTTTGATTAAAGTAAATTAAAACACAGACCTCCAAATCCAATAAGCGAGGGAAAAAAAACCCCAACAAACTAAAAGAATATTAATTTTTTAAAGTCTATTTTAATACTTTTTTTCCTCCTTCTGCCTTTCTCCTTCCCTTTCTTCACATCTCCCTCCCAAATCTGGATCACTGACACAACCCTTTTGAATTTTGGTAAGAATGCAATTTTTCGAAGACTTATAAATGCTCCTTGAATGTAATCTTGATTCTTCTAAAGACAGAGGCATGAAGGGTTCTAAGATGGATGAGAGTGTGTTATCAGATACCTAGAAAATAAAAAGGCTTGTTTAGCTCTGTGGTTGTACATCACCTGCCCCAGTGGTGGGGACACCTGTCTCAGGTACCAGTCATGCCTGTTTTCCATGTTTCATCCCAGCCTCCAAGCAGAGTGCCCATCAGTAGGCATCTCATGCTCTGCTCAGAGGAGCAGGGTTGAATCTCAGAAATGATCACAAAACAAACTCCATCAAATATGGAAGGACAAAGCGAGGAGCTCACCTTTCCTGTACTCTAACAAGGAACCTATAGCTTTGGAAGATAGGGGTGTCAGATTCAATTCCCTTGAAGCAGAAATGAAAAAGCTTCAGACTCAGATAGGTCTGAGACACTCCTTTCCCCCACCCTCTGATGAACACAAAGACAAGAATTGTATCCACTCTGTATCCTTCCCAATAATTTGTGATCCACTGTCCAGCTGTCCTTCTGGATCTGAACATCAGACAGCTGAGTGCTTGGGTGGAGCCAATCATGTTCAGTCAGTGGGTCAAGATCTCTCAGGTAATCATTGACTGGACCCTCCTTCATGCCTAGTAATTCCTCTCCTTTCCTAACTTTTCCTATGGAAACAGAGAACTGGGAGACCTTGTTGCTTCACCTTCAGAAGGAGGCAGAGAAGGTACCAGTTAGCTCAATGTGTATCTATGTGTGCTGTCATTAAATCATCCACCCTATTCAACCATAGTCACACACTTTCCTTGTTTCACTTTTACCAGTAATTTAATGGAATCTTTGTTGTGTTCAATTTCTTTTGCAAATCTTATCTCTAGTTCAGCTTTGGCCTTTCCTAATATCAACCCCTGCATGCCCAGGCAATGTTTTCAAACTCCTTCTTTATAGCTTGTCTCTGCTTCCATCTCCTGACGGAGGAAGGAGTTTTATTCCCTATATATTTAGTTTTAGTTATGTGAATTCTCACTGCATGTGCGTGGAAACTGAGAAATTGCATATAAATAGAAGCAGTTGCAGCTTGCACTATAAGATGTACACAGGAGACTTCTACGTGGGCTTTCTCTCATCAGTTTGTACATAAAAGTTACTTGGTGAAAAAAAACATTATTAAATGTGTCTGTAGGAATGATGTGATATACACAATGTGAAATCTTTGCTTTCTGTTATCGTTTATCCTCAGCATCACTGGAGTGGCTGTTATTTGGTCCAGTTTATTTATAGATGCAGTACAAAAAAAGTTGCATTTAACTAGTGCTTTTAGCAGTAATAAAAACATTCAGAATTAAAGTTCTATTCCTTTTGGAACTCACTACTGACAACTGTCTTGGAGAAAAAGATGTCTTTCTCTGGATTCTGTTTTAAAAACTTCTATATGTGTGTTTTGTATTACTGGGCAGGGAAGTTGAAGACTTGAGGTCAAATTAGTATTATTTTAATATGATTTCTCCAATTAATGCTTTAGGTATTGACATTTATTTGGAAATCTTATATAAAATAAAGAGTTTTCAGAAGGAGAGATAAATTAAAAAAACTGTACAGAAAATATGATACTTTTAACCATTTTTTAATAAGCCTCAAATGTTTTACATATTATATGATCACTAAATCTTTAATATAGATTATACTAAAAAGGATAAAGAACCACTGAAAACTAGCAGTTATGTGCATCTTTAGCTGGTTTTAGTTACTTATCCAGTGTGTCTCTGCCTACCACTGTAGTAACACATTTCTCTGAAAGAATCACCAGTTATTCTGTTCCAAATATTTATTATAATAATCTAAGCAATGTTCAATTGTTATCTTGTGATACTAAATATGATTACAGTTGTAATCCATACGATGATCAAATGTTTTCTTTTGATAGTGTCTTGTTACTACCCACTCATAACAGAGGCAGTATGTTGTTTATTTGTTATGATAGAGAGGACAATAAATATTACTGAATAGTCCAGAATTCACAGTTTAAGTGGAGTTATGTAGCAATGTAGTAATTTAAAAGAGTTATTCAGTGAATCAGATCAAGCCCATGACATATGGCAAGGTACAAACATTATTTAGATACATAAAGTTCCAGCTATTTATGTTTTTCTAAAATTAGGTCAGCCATATTGTGAAATGGAAATGTACACTTAGGGCACCTAATGTAACTTTAACAGCCCTATCACCAATGCCCACACAACCTTAAGTGCTTTATCACAGCTGCTTTCCAAAGGCATGCTTCAATTTCACTGAAATCTTCAGGGCAGAATATATTTGATCACAGAAATAATTCTATTTTTGCATAGCAAAGCTTATGTCAGACACAGAAGTTACTTGTTACACAACTGAAAACATTTTGGTAAGTCATTGACATCCATACTACTTTAAAGGTATCCTGCTTTTATGCTTTTAAATACAGGTTTGGAAGCCTGATTGCAGTTTGAAGGTGCAGCTATCAGAGCTGGGTGTTGCACACGTTTGGGACACGTGACCAGAGTACTGCAGTAATGGAATAGACACTGTAAAAGAAAGGGCAGAGAGCTTGTTGGTGTGTGCCCCTCGAATGTCCCACAGGTGTTCATTTGAGGAAAGGGATGACCTAAAGAGTGGCAGCATGGCACCAAATGGTTCCAGAATCCTGAGCATCCCTGCTGATAGCCTTGAGCAGTTACACTGCTGAGCAGACAAATGGATGTCACAGCGTATTTTTACAAATATTAATTGCAGGAGTGGGCATAAAAGCAAGGAAGTGTGTAGGTAGATCCTTGCTATTCCCTTTGGACTTACTTGCAGTAAATTTAGAGCTGCGCTGCATATGCCAATATTCTTGAAGTGTGAGTATCTGTACATGCCAGCTGTAGAATACCTTAAATCCAGTTGATAATTGATTCATCTGAGCTCTGTCATATCTTGGAGAAACAAGACAATTTCTGTGCTGTCAAACTCTGTACCGTTAAAAAGCCTGAGAAAATAGTTCTTATTTTGGAAATAAAAAAGAAGCCAAATTTATTGTCTTAATGTTTTTAAAATTTATTAATGACTATTTGTAATTGGAAATTGTGAAAATGTGGAGTCCAGGTCTGGCCGCACAAGATTCCCTTTTAAATTCCCAATACACAAAGTATAATGATGACTTTTAAATTGGTCATTTCTCTTTTAGCACACACAGATTCGTATTTTATATATGTTTTTACATATTTCTGCTAAAACTTGCTGTCTAGTCTACACACAGATGAAGCTTGCATGAGGGGTGAAGAAACACAACTGTTATCCATAATAGTCAGAAGTAGCCTCAATATTCAAAATAATGTAATTAAATTAATAAAAGCAAAACAAAATATTCATGTAAATGAGAACATACAATTTTGCAAAAACTGAAGGAAAGTGGGGAATTTCAAAATTTGGTTTCTAAAGCCCTGAGCCTCTGTGTAGACATATTAATATTTGCATCAAGAAAGGGGTATATTCATTTTTATTGGTGAGCACTCTAAAGTTATTGATGTTAGTGGCTACAGCAAGCGCTCCACATTTTAAAAGCAACTCAGTATTTGGTGAATGAATAAAGATCTAAAAGCCTAAATTCAGACATCAAGCTCTGAAAAATCTGGATGAAGTTAACATTGATTCTTTTCCTATCTTGTGGTCTTTGTTTATCTACAGGCACATTCTGATAAAAGCACTCTTCAAATCCCACAGTGACACATACTCCTTTCAGATTCCCCAGACAAACAAGTACCTCTTGTAGGGATATTTCCTGGCTCTTCTTCCAGTTTCTAAATCCCTGCCCTGCCACTGAGCCTTCTGATAGGGGAAATCAGCTGTTACTGAAAAAGACTACATTTGTACTTTATATTTTGATTTTGTAGTTAACTTACTAAAGGATGATAAAAAACAATGAAAAAAAAAAATTAATACCCATGCAATTTGTTATTTTGACAGCAATTACATACATGTTCCTGTTTCCAACAGACATTTTTAAAGTATTCAGAGAGGAATTAGGTTTGTTATTACAAAGATGTAACATAAAATTTTGTATAGAAGGTTTTCATTTAATGTCTTGATCCATGTCATTTAAATCTGGCAAAGAACACTCTCTTTACCTGTCTGTGAAAGATGGAGTACAGTCTTTCTGGAGATGCTAACTAAATGCTTCTGCAGCCTTTTTGTGGATAGGAGCTTGGGCTTGGATCTCAGCAAGTATGTTTCAACCCTCTGCGAGAGAAGAGAGGATATGAAATATCTGCCCCAGAGTGGCGTTGAGTAATTGTTTGGAGTAAAATGGGATTAAAGACTAAATCCTTCCTCTATAGCACTGACTGACAGATTTCATAGTGTGGGGGAACAAGATAAGCAGTAATGAAGAGGAAGTGTTAATCTGGTGTATTGTGTTTTTAGCTCAGTGGTCATGATTTTTGATTTTTTATTTTAATATGGTTTAATTTACCTCATCACTTAACTCCTTCCACTAAGGAGTGTTTTGTTTTGTGGCCAAAACACTTTCTCAGCTGGAAAGTTTAAATGGCCTTTGCTTCTGTGTTGCACATAAAACATATTCTCTTTAAAGCCTGAGCCATCAGTTCCTGAGGATGCTGAGAGGCAGAATGTTTATTCTGTTCCTTTAATTGAATGTGATAAATTTCCTTCATATATTGAGTTTCAAACCTAGGTTATTCAAGGTAAACAGTGGATATAATGTATGTGCAGCTATAATAGTATGTCCTCTGATGATGATACTGGGTGTGTCTATCAGGGATACTTTCAAGAGAGTTGACTTATTTGTGTTAAAGATTTAAAATAGTTTCATAATATCTGGTTTCTGGTGGTTTTTATATTCATCTTGGCAGTAATGAAAACATGAGGGTTATTTAGGGTTTTTTGTTTATGAAAGGCATGTGTTTAACTGAGCCACGAAATGAAATCATATATCTATATTGTCCTCTTTGAATTTTGGTTAGGCATGTAATCTTTCTTTGTTAATGAATTTGTTTAGAAGCTTCACTGAATACCCATCAATATTATTTAGATTTCATGGTATGAACTAACAGCAGTAATGCTGTACTTAAGACCACATTGGAGTTGATATTACATCAAGTTCTGGCATCTAAGTATCTAGCTATATAAGGTTTATTGAAGCTGAATTGCATTTTTCTTTGCTACCTAAGAATGATTTTTAAACTATTTGTACATCTTAGATAAATCAGAAATTATTTTGGCCAGTTCTCCCTAGATAGATTAATAGCCTTAGTATTTTTCTAAGATTCAGAATTTCTGCCAGTAAGCTGTAATACAATTAGTTTTGAAGTGCGACTGAAAAAGTAATATCCATTACCTTGTTCACTTATCTTAGAAATGGTTTCTCAGTGTCCTAGGTTTGAAAAGATGCAACTCTTTCAACTTTGAAAATTTGCATAGGAGTGTCTTAATTTTTCTGGTTTTATCTAATATGAGTTTTAGTTGTTGGCACTGTTTGCCTGTAATGAGGTAATCATGGTGAATGCTATTTTCCTCAGAGGCTTTCTAATTTAAGAAAGAATGCCAGACACTTCAGCTCTTTGGTTTCTTAAACTGATTCAGAAAACACCTCAGTAATTTCAGAAAATTCCTGCCTCTTGATTTTGATAGTTTATGATGATTAAGATTATGACGTATTTATATTTAAGATGACATTATTTTCTAAATAACGACTGGGGGTTTGAGGTCCAAGAGCATGGCACAACAGGTGTGAGGCAGACAGGCTTACCACACAGGCTGCAGTTACTTTGCCTTTTGTCAGCACTGTTTGCTATGGCAGATGCTCTTGCATCATGTGGTAGATCCCCACCTCCGAGCAACTACCCCATCATATAAATTGGAACTGCATCTTTCCATGTAGGATGCTTGTTGGGAATGAAGATATGTTTCTCAGTTCCTTTAATATATCAGTTTGAATCCCACACAACAGAGTTTATTAGCCGTCAGTGGCTTATCTTTCATCTCCTCGTACTCAAGATTGTTACAAAGCACAGTTACGAAGTCCACCTCTGAAATAGCAAGAGGCCAATCTTCACAGGGTAAACTATGCGCATTACAAAATATTTCAATAATCTAGTAAAGTTTTTCTTTCTGCTTTTGGTATATGTGGGCATCCCAAGAGTTAATGTATGGTCTGAATCTTGTCTTACATAAAACACAGTAGAAGGCAGTAGAAAGAAACAATGGTTTTGTCCCAAAGGTTTTCTGAATGTTCTTTGTTACAGGTCTTCTTTCTTGTGTACCTGCAAGAGGTGTGCGCGCTAGAATTGTTTCAGAATATGCAGCAGAGTGACTGAATTGTTACAGTAATTTACATGGCAGAATATGAGTTATGTTTACTTCTGCAACTGTGCAATTCAAATATGTGTCCAGAGGAGTTAATCATAGAAGAGCTCAGAGTTAGGGGAAAATGTAACAAGATTAGGTTGGTTACTTACCAGTTGAAAAAATCAATAAAAGAGATCTAATTATCATGTGAACTCTGTCCTTGTCAAATCAGCTGTGAATTAAAAAGGCCAGTATCCTAAGGCACAGCATAAAATAAAATAAACTTTGAAACTTGTTTGAAGAAGGAAATACAATTTTCTTTCTACTTGAATAACTAAAAAGACATGATGTACATCCCTATACTTTGTGTGTCTTCTCCACTAATGAACCAATGTAAGCTAAGGGTTAATTCTCATTGTCAAAGTTTTTGCTTAATATACCAGCTTTTTTTATTCTTACTTGATGATATTAAATTAATTAAGAAAAATGAATCTTGAAAAAAAACAAACAATATGCACAACTTGTAGGACTCCTGTCAGGCTTTGATTATTTTTAATGGATTCCTTATGTGTGGTACAGACATCTGGATAATCTAAAGTACTCTCTTTATTTACAGGTTTGTACAGGAGAGTGTGCATTTCTAAAAAAAGAAATCCCTCCCTCCCACAACCCCTCTTCAGTTACAGTGTTTAAACTTGTCATGACAAGAATAGATCAAAGTCTTCAGAATAGACAATTTTTTCAAGTTACAAATGCTGTGCATAAGCATCTTGCTTATGACTGATTTCAATGAGATTTCTTCATAATCTCTCCGTTTGTTCTCGCTCCTATAGTAATACTCCAAGTAGCTTGTATTTTTTTACTGGTACTATTTTTGGTTCCAGAGCTAGTCAAAAAAGAAGATCCCATTCTCACTGCATAGTTGCTTCCCACAGAAAAACTTCCCTTTTATCTGACCATGCTGGAAGGCAGCTGGCAAGCTTCAAACAGAAATTCAGAGGGAGCTTCACAAGAGGGGGACACTTGGTTGGGATGTCATGTTCAGGGCAGCCACGTCATACTTCTCCACCTTTCAGGAGGGGATTGCTCTTGGCCATTCTGTGTCTTAAAAAAGACCACCCAGCCAACAAACAAACAAAAATTGCTCTAAGAACCTATGGAGAGAGCCCTTGATCGTGTAGGGCTCTGCATTTTGTCAGTATTCTGCCCAGTAGCAGTCCAGTGAAACACTTCGTGAAAGTAAGAGACACATTTAACCCCTATAACAAAAACGAGGTCTATTGAACATACCTGAAGTCTTCCAACAGAAATAGATCGCTGCAGTCCTATTTTGTAGCCCACATAGATGGCATTGTACTGGGGAGTTATGTAACACAGGTTGGTTTGTTTGTAATGGAAGGTAAAGGAGAACAGAAACCTAAGTGCCAGCAATTTGGAGTTAACAAAATACCAAATAATGATAAAGAAAAATACAAAATTTGTATCTGCCTTAAGCTTAGTTTGTAATAGGTACAAAATTTACATAACTGTAGTGCTGGTACCTGGAAAAGTATGGAAAAGACAGCACTGAAAAGTCTTCTTTACCTATTCCATTTAAATTAAAATGCTTAATGTGAAGAAACAGTGAAATGTGCTTTAGTTTTAACACTCTAGTGATCTGATACACATCAACATTTTTTTCTCAGAGAGATCATAGCATTCTCAGAAATGCAAAGCACTATGTTTTTAGGTGGTCTGTGATTTATTTTTCTCCCCCAAGCCTCACGTAAGGTAGAATTTGCTGATATTTGTTTAAAAAAAATGGGAAAAAAATTATTTTGCTGAATGTTTTCCTTATTTTGCATCTTCATTAGACAGCTTTCTGTTGCATTCTTGTTTTTGTTGGTTTTTTTTTTTTTTTCTGCTTTTCATAACCTTTGGTTCTCTTTTGGTCTTTTTATAAGAATCAACCAGATTAGGTCCTGGAGATGTTTGCTAGACGATGTTGTCCAACCTAGGTCTACTGCTCATGATTTTCTTCCATTTTTCAACTTCTAATCAGTGACTTAATACTCTTTGACCTTGGCTTAGATACCTCGTATTGTATATATTTTTCTTCCACATTTTGCATAGCTCAGCCTCAGCATATCTTCAAAAATCTCGCTCCATCAAACTTCCTTGTTAAATATTACCCTTAAATTTTCAGAGCATGAGTTGACACAGATGTTCAAGGCATTGTGATGCCTGCTCTTGGGTTAGGCTTACATCATTTGCCTGAAGCAATTGTCCTAGGTACTAATTATATTCCTGAGCACTTAGAGAGTATTTAATAAATCGTTGCCCCTTGCAAGTGTAAGTGCTTCAGATGAAATATAGATTATAAACACTGAAGACAACCTTTGACCTATGAACAACAATGGGAATCACAAATAGGGACACTGAGAAGTTGCCAAAGCCTTTAATGTGTGAAAATTATTGGAAAAACCTGACATAGTAGCAAGGTGAGAAATAGGGTGCGTTGATTTTAATAAAGATAGAAGGAACATGTGTCATCAAAGAATGTTAACACATTCAGGAGAGTGCTGAATACAATTGCAAAAGATAAAGTAGACTGATAGAACAAGGTAATAAAAAGGCTTCACAATAGAGAAAATCATACCTTTTCAGATCATCTCTAAGCAAAATGTCAAATCGAAGTGGGAGGCAAAATTTCTCAGAACCACAGATTTATTAAAATCTACTTATATTATGCAATCTTGAAAATCTTAAATTCTCTAAATATGCAAATAAAAAGATTTGGTGGGTGACTTTAGAGATGGCCTAAATTTCATCTTTAGAAGAGAAGGACTTGATAAAATGACTTAAAAAAAAAGAAAACCTGGGTTTAAGTCTCATATGTGTAATCATAAAGTAGGTTAGATATGGTAAAATTTATTAAACCTTTCAGAAATCTTGCATTAATTTAACTGTAATTTTTTTGTGTCATCTTAGCAGGTCTTTGAAAAACTGCTACTATTTGAGGCCCATATTTAAAAAAAGAGTTAGCATAAGCCAGGAGTAGCTGGTCTGTATATTCACTCTGCCAGATTAAATGGAAAATATGTCAGGTTGCACCACATTGTTGAGTGGTAAATCCTGCTTGAGGGTCTTTTTGTTTAAAAAAGCTCCAAACTTTAAAAGACTTTACAAAATTTATGGGAACCTCGTTTTCCTTTAATAACTCAAACCAATAATAAGTCAATAGGGATAAGAATAATATTTGAATTCCTCATTTCATAACGAGAAGAAGCAGTAAATTCAAGAGCCTATATCTTAATTGTGTGGCCAAATTGCATAAGAAAATTGCTTTATTTCTATATTGATGCAAAATTCTTTTCGTATGTTGGAAAAAAAAAAACCTTTGAAATTTAAGTCTCAAGTAATGTGGCTCAATACCAGTTTTAAAAAGTGCTATTTAAAAAGTATGAAGATTTGAACTGATGGCTAAGCTAACTCAAGTATGCCTACAGCTGCTCTTGCTGCCCATTTTGCTGTTCTGTGCCTTCAAGCGCCTGATCTGAGCTCTGCCTAAGTATGACTCCAGGGAAGGTATGTGCTGCAGAAGCTTGAGACAGAGAAGGGACTAGTTTGTGATCTAATTCTGTGCCAGTTTCTAACAGAGCCAGGGAGGTTCAGTCCTGGTACTGAGAGCGACACTGACCCGCATCACACAAGAGGGAAATCTGGCCTTGGTGGAGTACCAAGTGACTGCTACTTCAGAGAGATTCCCTTTTTTCACTTTCTGATGGGCCTGAGCCCTGTCTCTGGGAGTCACTGTCACCCACGTCCTCCTGCTGACCTCCTCTGCAGAAGGACATGGCATGCAGTGCCTGAGTGGGAAAGCTGCTGGAGCTGAAGGTGAATCCTAAGAGCTTTTGTCTTCTGTTGACTTCCACCAGCTGAAGACTGTTTTGAATCTGGGCTGCAGCTGAACTCACCTTCTGCTCACCAAATGCTTCAGTGTCTCAGTAAGTGGTCAGTACGGCCTCTACAAGAGGGCTTGAAGCCACTTTATTTCCTGGTATCACATGGACTTCTCCAGAGCTTGGTGCCCTTTTGGTTACTGCTTCCGTTTCAAGAGTTTCTCTGCAGTGTTATTACCCCTATGCAGCCTTCCCCTCCCCTTTGGTCGTTTGCTGGTTTACCTGTTATCACCTCCAAAAATTACAAAAAAACTATATTTACTGGAGGAGACGGCACTAACTCTCTGTTGCCTTCTCCATGCGTGTTCCCTGGGGCTTTACACTTGCATCTGTTCCCTAGCCAGTGAATCCTGGGAAGTTTTGGGTCACTTGTTTGAGGTTTCCAATGAATTGCAGGAGGCCTTTTGTTCTTAGAAGTGAAGAAAAACAGCTGAGGCAGACAAGTGCTTTCTCCTGCTGATCCCTACAGCATATGAAGCAGAATAGAACGCACAAGAGATACATGGAAATACAAGACTGAGTTTTCAGGGTAATTCACAGCATCCAGACATTTTTTAGATTTGCTAAATCACACAGGAATTGTGACTCTGGGAAGGGACAGAATGATATAGCAAAAGATAAGGGAAAAGGAGGCGTGTGCCCTGTGTGAATACAAAGTTACTCCCTGAGTTTGGCAAGGTAGAGTAGGATACGCATTGAGTGTTTTCAGCCTCTAGCAAAACAGTCCTTTCTCTTACTCTTTTCCCAGGTTACACTCCACAGATGTTGCTTCTCCAAAGTACTTTGGGTCCACTGTACTTTGGTGTTTCCTTGGTATAACAACATGTATTATCATGGGGGGAAAAAGCTCATGATTATGTTCTTATTATTGTGCAAAAAAGAAGAACAACTAACCTGTCCAATTAATCTAAAGCAAAAAAAAAACCCAAACAGACAAACAAACAAACAAAAAACCCTGAAAAAAACCAAACAAACAAACAAACAAAAAGGGTCCACCTCAAAACAGTCTTAAGATATTCATATGCCTGAAAGCTTATCCTCATAGCTTAAACATAGAGAGGAAATTAAATACTCCAAACTTAGTCTTGTTAATCTCTTGTTGACAGACATTTCTGAGGTTAAAATTTGTTTATTTTTTCTCAGGATTTGCTGAGGAATGTATATATATAGTGTGTGTGTATATGAGTACATGTATATATTTCAACTATTGGCTGTTTCTTCAACTTAAACAATTTTCTAAAGGAAAGAAATACCTGAAAGGAAAGAACAGAGGACAAGATTACCATTTTACACAAATGCATACTGTGGCAAGGAGGGTAGCTGAGTTGAGTGGAAAATATGACTGTAAAACTTTGTTGAAATAAGAATTGAGATCAAAATCTTGAGCAGAATTTGAAAACAAGTTGTAGGCCTGAAAAATTCAGCTTTCTGTAGTACATTTGCATGTTCTTAAGGATATTGCCTTATAATTACCAAGATTCAGAAAAATACTGTTAAAAATCTTTCTAATTTCTAATGGCTTAAGTTTGTGAAAGGAACTTTTGTATTCTCTATTTTATTTGTTGTTGAAGGGCCTTTTTTCCCTCTGTTTTCTTTTCACCTTATGCACCAGAGATGGTACCTAGAGAAAAAATACAGTTCTGGTGCTTTTATCTGCATGGTTTAAGATTGGCATCTGATATAGATACCAGGGCAAGGGCTGCTTTGTGAACTTAGCTAGCTGTCTGCTTACTGTTTTATATTTCCCTTGCAAGGACATCTCTGAAGTTCTTGGTGATGTAGGGGAAGTGCAATATCATCTCATTGCCATCAGTTTTATTAATAGCAAGTAGTGCATATGGCTTTGTAGGAGCATTATCTCTTGAACCATACTTCTACTAAATGGATTGGCTTAGATTATTTTATAAATCCTCCTTTAGGAGCGTAAGGAGCAACTACTCAGATACCCAGCCAGCTTTCTTAAATATTTTGCTTATAATGTTTGCATCATGTCTACCAAGTAGTATGAAGATGATTCAAACAATGTATTAAGATGCAAGATGATTCACTAGCAGTGAGCTACAGATGGTCTATTATTGAATTACTAAATAACAGTGGGAAGGCTGGGACGATAATTATGGCATTTACCTGCACAGGGGCCAGCAAGCTGTTCAGACCTAGTTGTCTGAGAGGCAGCCTTGCTGTTTTGCACACTAAACATTTTCTTTTTTGGTTCACTTACTCATTATCAGAAGGCAACTGAGAAAAAAAATAAATCCTTTGTACACTGGGTTAGAATAGAATAAGAGTCTGTTGAGGGCATTCTCCAAATTTCTACTTTAATACCAAGGATTCTAGACAGTATATAAATAGTTACAATCAAAATCAACATTATGCGTGGGAGATTATAGCCAGGTATATCATCTCACCACAAGGATGTGAGCAGTTTCTTGCAGGAAAAAAAAATTGAAAAACATGCTTTCCTAGAACTTAGCTCAAGTGCCTAATAGACTAAGTGCATTTTTGTCCTTTTTATCATCTTTGATACTTCCACATGTAGTGTGCTTTTCTATTTATAATCTAAGTGTCATATAGATAAGCACTTCACATATAAATTCATCAGAAGAAGGATCAAATGAGTGTGAATCAATTTATAGTTACTCTAGCAAAGAGTTTAATTATTCGTACCCAATTTATAACTGAGTAAAAAATGAATGGTTTTTTAATAAAAAATAATACCTAGGCAATTATCAGGGAAGATTACATCATTTAAACTGTATTTTGATGACTGTGTCTTATAATTTTAATCCTTTCTATCTCAACATTTAGGTAGAAATTAATTACACAAAGTCATTTTCTTTTTAGCAGTTTAACTACCTGTTTGTAAAATGTCTGTGGGAGAACAAACTCCCCAAGGTGCATTTCAGAATGTTTTCTATGCTCAGAAACAGCAGAAAGCTTGATCTCTCAGTAGTTTTTACTGACTTTTTTTTGTAAAGTTCTGTCTCTCTTGGCGAATGACTTTTGTCTCAGATTCCCTTGAGTTCATTCAAGTAGCAGAATAATGCAGTCCTGTTCAATGCCAACAGGTGCACCCAAATTTGATGTCTTTAAATAATTCATTGTTGTCTGAAACTCTTTTTGTAAACAACATCTGACAGTAGAAGACTGCATATTCTTTTTATTCTTTACTCCGAAATGTCACTCACATTTAATTACATAGTTTAAGTATGAATTTATCATTAAGCACATGTCCCAAATTCCTCATTCTGCATAATACATTGAGCCAAACAGATGCATATAGTAAGTGTTCATGCATTTTATTTTATTGGAATAAAAGTAACTAATGTTTTACTGTAGATTAAAGCCTTTTCTTTTACTTTATTGTCTTGAAAATCACTGTTTAATTCATAAAGACTGAGAGAGGATGATCAGTCGGATGCCTTGTTAGCTGTGGCTAATGACTTTAAATGGAAGAAGCTTTTTTAAATGGTGGGAAATGATTGATTTAAAATAAAGCTTATTCTTCTCAGTTTTTTCCCCCCATAGTTAAAATGTTTCCCCCAAGCTGCTGCAGATGGTCACAGTCTTTTTTCAAACTTTTTTTGTCTTGCATTTCCACAGTATTAGGCTTGATTATTTCTGTTGGTTTGCTTTAGGGAACCCAACATCAACATTCATTTGCAGTATCCAAGTCAGATGATGCAGTATGATGGCTTGCTCTCAAAAGAAGGTCATTATTTTTCCTTCAACCCTTCCTACAGACATGCTATAGCTAGACACATTATCAGAAATCCCAATAGCTCCTTTTAGTAACGGAGGCTGCTGTTGGCAAAGGTTTAATATTATAAGCTTTCACAGTGTATTTAGTTTGTATGTCTTTTTCTGCATTAACATAATTCCATACAGTATTGGATAGAAAGATTAGTATAATCTGTCATTTCACATTGTTTCATTTGGGTTTTTTTCATGGAATCATTAAAAAATTAAGCTTGAGGGACCTATGAGGTAATCTCATTCATCCCTAGAGTCCAAAGGTGGAAGTAACTCTCCAACTAAATTATTATTGCCATTAAGTAAAATGTCATTTTTCAGGTCAAACTTTCCCTGCTTCAAATGTTTGATTAATTTAATCATAAGCAGTTTGCATATTCTTTCTCATATGTAAAAGTATCAGCAGTACTGCAGTTTTAGATTATTCTGCCTCAACTGTGTTTTCATCAAGTACACTGAATGATATAACCTCACTTTCTATCTTCCAATAAATTATTAGGGGAACACAGAATTCATGTGAGCATTCTTATTTTTAATGCTTGGCCAAACCTAAGCTCTTCTGCTCTTTTAAGAATAATACTAATGTAATGCTAATACTACTAAAAACATAATAATTAAGTAGTCAGGGTTTCTTATAATAACCATTGTTTCAGTGGCACTCTGTTCCCAGCCCTTCATAAAATACTAAGAAAACCGTGTACCTTGATGTCTGCCCAAATGCTGTAAATATACTCAAGGCAAACAAAACAATTCTGAATTTAGCAACTTAAGAAAGGGAAAAAAGGAAGGTATTGTTGCCAAGGAGAAAAAGGTAGTACTTTTAACATAAGGTATTTTTTTAAAAAAACCAGTGCTTTCCGAAAGAGAGATTGAAAGTCATGTTAATACTTACAAGAAAAACTCAAAATAAACCAAACAAACAAAAAAATCAAACCTCTCAAAACTCAAGTCCCCAAAAACTCTAGACGGGAAATATGTCGGTTATACATGGAAAAATATGTGACATGAGAGACTGTCAAATGAGAAATGTAGAAGACAGCTTATTTTGACATGTTGAAGTTTTTATATTTTCAAAAGAGTTGTTGTTAGTGTAAGAAGCTCTTGAGTGGAGCTGCTAAATGAATAAACGTGCTGCTGAAGCAGAGAGCTTTATGTGTTGATTCAAGGAGGAATCTTACTGAAAAGCAGAACAGTTTTCGTCTTGTCTTTGGACGTGGTATCACAAGGAACCTACAAGATGAAGTAGCACTGTTGGTGAAAGGACAAGGAAGAAGCTGAAAATTCTATTTTCAGTTTATCTTCATGTAATTCCTCTTCAAGTGCTATGTGGACGTGGTCATGAGAAGCTTATGAACATGCAGGATGTCATTGTCTTGGATATCATAAAAAGGGGTTTGACATTTACTGGATTTGTCCCCCCTGCCTACTTCTCCTCTCTTCATTATTTTTGTTCCACATTTTGTTTCAGACATCCAAAGACAGGGTTCAAATTGTGGTTCTAGAGACTGCTGTCGCTGCCTGTACACACATTAGGAGTGGCATTCTGTCATATCACAGTCTCCAGGAGCCTTAAGGAAACTTGATATTAGCTTTATACAAGTGCTCGGTGTTCCTTTGCTACTGTTGTCTGGTCTCACCTATGCAGAATTTTCAGTGCTTATAATTTCTAATAATGAAAATTTCTACTCAAAAAGGTTTATTTATGCTTATGAGGAACAATATCTGATACTTTTAAGATAAGAATAAAACACTATAACTCTTGGGGGTCTTTTTAAATTTTAAGCTTTTACATGACTTGGCAGTACATACATTTTACCTGCCAACATTATATATGCAGATGTGTTCTTTCTAGTTGTGATTTGGTTTGTGCAGATTGATAATAAGATTGCAGAAAATGAGCTTATACTTGGAATATTTTTTATCAATTATAGTCATTGGTGCACTCCATATACCTCGTGTATTTAAATATTATCTATAATGTTAGGTCATGCTTGCATTCTCTGGACACTTGCTCCAGTGCCTTTATATTTTCGTATATAGGAAACACTGTCAGTGGCATAAATCTCTGTGAATTTTCCAGATAATATTCAGTCTGAAAGGCACCTCAGTAGGAATTTACACCAACTTCCTACTGATACAGATCTTTGTCCTTCACATCCCAGAAACCTGATCCAAGAGAACTTGCTCCATAATTTTCCTTTGGGCTAAAGTGGGGCTGACTGGCTTTGTTGGCTTCAGCCAGCTCTTCAGCAGCCTTGGATGATGTGGTGCAGCAGATCCTACAGACTTAATGAGTTCTCACAAGTAATCCCTTACCTGCTGGCAGTTCCTTCCTTCCTTGAACCCTACCTCATAGTGCAGAGGTCCTGAAGCAGTACCCACTGGCACAGCACCACAATTCCTGTGTTTAAACTTTCCGTGTATTGCTAGAGGATCTAAGTAGCTGTTTGCTAGCTCAGAGCTCTGCAAGTCACTGCCCAAGGAAAGTAGGTGGGAGAGCAAAGTGAACTAAAGAACTGTGGGAGCAACAGTTCCTGCTCAGGAGCAAGGGGGAGAGGCTCTGCTTGTCAGCAGAGGTGCTGTCTGTAGGTGCTGCAAGACAGAATGGCAGGGGGACTTGAAACAGCTGTGAATGTAGTGCCCACGGCTTGGGAGAGAGGGAACTTCTTGGTGAGAGTTAAACCAAGGGCAGAACTAGTTATTTATGCTTGTGGAAGAGAACCCTCTCAATAAGGAAGTCTTTTTGTCTCTCTCTGCCCACAGAGAGAGAAGAGCTTTATTTTCCACACTATATCCAACTCTCAGGAGATATCACCTCTCTCTGCTATGAGTGGATATGAGTCTTCTACCTTAGGATGGATAATCACCATGCAAAAGGTCATATTTCTGGTCTGAGGAGTCCTCACGCAGAAACCTTTTATATTCTCCAAAGTCTGTTCTGCACATGCAGCAGTTACTGGCCAGGTGCCCTGGTGTACCTAAACTAGGCTAAAGGGAGCAATTCATTGAGTGTCCATGCACTTCCCAACACATGATGATCCACTGACACATCTGAGTCTGTGCTTCCTGTGTCACCCACACTGTCCCCACACCCCCAAGGATAAACATGTAAGGAATGCATGGAGGAGCAATTCTTCAGTGATGGATGGTGTGGTCTTTTCAGGTTCTCCCTAATGACAAGCCTGGAAGTTTGGGTCCAGACAACCTGCAGAGCTCAGCTCATCCCTTATAAGTTGGACAGTTCAGTGATGTGGTCCTGTCTGAACCCCCTTTTTAGCAGATGTCCTACTTAATGTAGGACAGATGTCCTACTTAAAGTATTTTTACTTGGATTACAATTATCACTCCTTGTTTCCAAAAAACTTGGCATCACTTTTTTTGGTTTAATGAAACATTCCTCTCACACTAGACTGCAGTCATAAGTTACAGACCTGCTGATGTAGGTTCATCAAGCTGAACCACTGCCCAAGACACTTGCAGAACTCTTTTAGCGGTTAAGGTACAAAAGGTAATATCATACTCATGAAGTCATTTCTCTTTTTCCAAGAATGGCAAGAGGTAGCCATTGACTGATAAGACAGAAGATATTTAAATGAAGAAAATAGTAATAGGTAATGGTAGCAAAAATTAGTTTAACCAGGGGTGATTGCAGTAGAAGAAAGTGCAGGTAAAGAAAAGAAAGGCTTTCTGAGCAGAAAATGTGTGTGATTGAAGAAGGAACAGCAGAACTGAAGAATATGTTGAGAACTTTCAGTCACTTGGAATAGTGGAGGAGCCTCCTCATATTTGCTGTGATTTACAAACTTTTAGTGGTGCTGAAACTTGCATGTGGCACTATCAGCTCTGTAGGAGTTTGGACCTAAATATTTCCATCAAAGTTGCAGACCACTTTAGTGCAGTATTTCTAGTTGATTTTTCTAAAATCTAATTTCTTCTCAAAGCTGCTCTGAGAACTGAGCAAGCACATAGGAAATGCAATGAAGCAAACCAGAGAATTTGGTTTGTGAGTGCACTGTTTATCTTAATGGGATTGCTAATGTACTCACAGCCTCTCTGAAAAAAAGGGAAAAAATCTGGCCAAAAAGCACATTTTTCTTGCATACTTGTATTCTAGAAAAAGAATGGAGAAATTACCATTTCCTGTAAATTAAAAACAAACAAACAAAACCAATCAAAACAACAAAACAGAAACAAAAGAATAACCCCCAAAAACCCAATAAAAAACCCCAAGCACCCAAAAAGCACAAAACATCTCAGTTTGTTTTCCAGATATCATTTTTCTGAAATATGTGTTCAAGCATTGGGCTTCCAACACGCTTGTTTTTAGTTCCTTTACACTTGCATTCAATGTATTGTTTCTAGCAATCTAAGCTGTTTAATGGGTTTACACAGCTTCAAATTACATTTGAATCACAGGCTCAGATCATAATATGCTTGACTAAAAATCTACATTTACATAAATTTTTCTTTTTTTCTTTCTTGAGAGTTTACTGTAGATACATGAAATATTTCTTTGCAAGCTTAAAAGGTTACTTCATTTATATGTGACTCTTTGTTCTGACACTTGAATTTCTCTATTCGTTTAATAAAATAGTGTCAGCTGTGTGTAAGCTAGTAATCAAGAGAAGAAAAGAGTGTTTTAAAATGAGATAGCAGTTCAAACCTGTTGAGCCACAGTCAATTCTCCTCATCCTCTTATCTCCCTATTCTAAGGTAAACTTGTTTTTTATATACAATAGAATGAATTCTGCTCAAAACAAAGACAAAAGAAAAGATGGGATTAAATCAGCTTTCTGGCCTTCTTAACCTTTCTCTCCCCCAGTCAATGTAGTTTGTTCTTTGTATAGACTTATTAATTGTTTACAAATCGCTTCTCTGATAAGTATTAAATAAATGCTTAATATTAATATTACAAGTATATTTCTTTGCAATTCATTCAATTGACCTCTATTTTATGAAAGCTTATAATGACAATCAATTAAATCCTTTCTCAGCCTTCATTGATTTTCTTTCATCCCACATTGTGTTTTCTAACTGTTTTTCATCTCAAGTCCCTTCAGAAGATAGGAATAAACATAAAATTACTTAAATTCCCCCTTCTTTTCTCAAGCTACCCACAGATTTGGAAGATTTTTATAGTACTTCAGCTAAAGGAATTCGACATAAGCATACTTATTAAGCCATACGGCTTAAATAATGATGATCAACTGAAGTGAAATACAATTGCAATACTTTACCACTATATTTGAGAGGAGTGCAAAAAACACCTCAAGTGTTTTGTTATTTTTCAGTTGTAAAAGGGAAGTGAAACAGTCCTAATCCTTTTTATTTGTTACGTGGAGAATAATTGGTCATTTCTATATTTTGGATGCAACATTCTGCAGCAGAAATAAATTTCTAAGAAATATTTCCATCTCTTTTGTCATAATTTGTTCTTTTTTCTTATTGCAGTACTCCTTAAAATGTTGGCTCAATAATATCCAACATGGTGTCCTTAGCAAGACTCTTTTCTTGTTTGTTACTTTTTTTTTAATAAAAACTTTAACTCAGTTTGATGAGGTCCTTTTTGATAGAGTTATAAAGGTGATTTGCCATTGACTGTGACTCTTATTAAAATCTCCTCTCTGTGATGCACCTTCCATATTTACGCTTTAGACAATTCAGTTTCCAAGATGTGTTTTACATATGGTGTTTCTAACTCGGCATATTCCTTGTCAAAGTAATTCACTAGAAGCTGGGTTTGTTTTAATGGCAGATTTCCCTGGAATGGGGAAACACTAGAATGGAAATACCCAATTATGCTATTCTGATTCTTATGCTTGTGAATAATTCGTAACCTGCTTACATGAAAACCTGCTTGTCTATGGGATGGGATACATCAGAATTCCGCAGCACAAAAGAAGAGCAGCATTTTGTGAAACTGGCTAAGAGCAAAAATTATAAAGGCGAATGAAGAACACACAAGAAATGCAAAGACTTGGAATATCAGTGATAAGTTTTCTTTCATTTGTGGTCATATTCCAGAGTTAGAAGTAGCTCAGAAAATTACAACTGAAAAAAACCCATCCTACCACAGTGAACTGTGACTGGCAAAAGGAAGAGACAATACTCTTAGAGTTCTCAGATCAAAGAGTGTTGTTGCTTTTTAAGCTTAAATTAATAGTTGAAAGATACTTTTTGCATCTGACCTGTTAAATAAAGGGTAATGAAATGACCTCTATAAAATATCAGATTATTATTTATTGCATTGAAATTGATTGAAATCTAAATTAATAATAATTATAGGTGCTGTTTCTAAATAGCTGGTTTCATAATGGTGAAAAACCTTATAAGGCATACAATCTGGAAGAAAGTATTTAAGAAAGAAGAAGAAATAATAATTGGAAAGCAATTAATTTTCAAGTTAGCTAGAACATAATGCCATTTAGAGAAAAAAGAAGCATGAAGAAAAATGCAATCTGAAGACACTTTAAAATATGTAAATATTTGTATGTGTATATGCAAACACACAAATCAGTTAAAAGTTTAAGCCATTGGATGTAAACACAATCTGACAGAATCTGAAACATTCAGAAAATAGCTGGTGAAAACTATAAACAGAAGCATATTAAGGAAAGTTGAAGCAACAAAACAGTGGTTTTTGAAGTATACTAGGAGTTGATATTGCACAACATATTAACAGTCAAAAAGTTACTTCAATTAATGGGGAGTTTATTGTTGTTATTAGTATTATTAATACAGTGTTCAAAGAGCAAACAGAATCATTGCTGTTTAATTAAGAACTGAAGAAACAAGATGATTATACTTTTTACTTAAAAATTAAATTCAAATTGCATTAATAAACATGACAGAAATAGTAGAATAGGCTTTCCTAATACACTTGATTTAAATTTACCTCTGTGCTAAGAAATAAAAATAACATGCATTAAATAATTTAAAAAACAGGGTTTTGATGAATATCAGACGTATCAGGGAAAAGCCTTCAAATGCATCTATGTGTAGTCAAAAGCAAAAAACTTTCTCTTTTTCCTGTTTTTTTTGTAGTGTCCCAGATGACAAAATAAGATTGTTGCTTACCTGCTACATATTGCATGTACCTTAAGGAAGCATAAATGCTATGATTAGAAAAGGTTTATTGTTGGTAAAGGAGCAAGTCATGGCTAGCAAATTTACAGACAGGTTAATCTCAGACAGACAGTATTATCTCAGAAAGGTCAAAGAAGATGTTATGCAAGATAGATAGATGGATATGTTTATGTATATATATACATACATATATATATACATATATATATATACATATTTGTATCTTGTATACACGAGGATTTCAGGTCATACTTAAAAGTAGTCAGATTTGTTGCGCAAATATTGGAAGCCAGAATGGGACAGTTCCAAGTGTGACTTTAAAGCCAAGCATATTATTTAGCTGGAGTGGAGTGGTTACTTTAGGAGTGTCTTTGTTTTTAATTCAAGTCCTACAGGAGTTTACGTACTAGTTCTTATTTGCCAGTAGTTCAAGAAAGATGCTGATAAACTTGAGAGTATTTACAGAATGAGAATGACCAAAGATCAAGAAAACTTCCTTTGTGGTGAAATATTCACAAAAACTGATCTGATTAGTTTCTCAACGGGCTGATAAAAGGTACCTGCCTAGAAAAAAAAGATTTCTGATAACAGGGTTAATCTGTAGTCCTCCAGAAGAAAATCATCCAAACTCTGGAAATTGAAGCTATGAAAATTCAGACTCAGGTCAAAAATTGTTAAGAATAAAAGTAAATAAGATTTGATAAACTGTTACAAGAATTAACACATATATACCATCAATATTACTCTATTGGTTATACTGTGTTTTAAAATGAATGTTTAGTTTGTAAATTCTTTTTGTTTTGGAAACCAAAGTGGACATAGTTACTTACAACAAAATATTTTCACCACCCTTGAAAAATAAAATATAAATAACAACTCAAATGCCACTGTTCAAAACAATTTTATTACTCAGTAATCCATCATAATACAAAATTATTAGGTTCACTGATTGATAGCAGTTCAATTTGTACTTGATACAATCAGTGTTGCTCCAAGCTAGTGCAAAGATCCAGCCACCTCAGTGTCTTGTCTTCAAACAGACTTAAGCATGTGTGTAGAAAAAGGAATACAAGAGAGTACCCATGTACTGATGCAGAGATCTGTGCCTTATGAGCCACATACTGACTCTAATGGTGAATTACTTTTGGGGGAAATGGACAAAGAAGAGGAGAGGAACGAGAGAGAAAGGACAAACTCCCCCAGTAGGCAGGAGGAGGAGAAATGCTGGGGGGACCACACACTGTTAAGCTCTCTGTGTCCATATATTGGTTGCCCAAATGTAAACCAAGAGACACAATGAAAAGAGGGGAAGGAAGGAGTGACCAGTGATAGTTCCTTCTCCTGACAACCACCACAAGAACACTGTTGGGGTCTGCAGCCGGTAAAAGGCCGTGGGAACAACACCGCAAGAGCAATTGCATAAGAGCAAAGCCAGGCATCAAAAGCATAAAATACCTCTCGGTCTGAGTCATGAGTACAAGTGTTTAATGTGTCTCTAGTTGTAGATAAGATATTTGTCCCTTTCTGAAACTCAGTTATGATGTTTTAGTCACTCGAGGCACTGGCTGCTATTCATCACTGAGTAGAATTATATTGGCTGCATTAGAATTCAGTCCTTAAATTTCATCATGTCTTCATTCGAACATGATAAGCTCTATGATTTTTTTTCAATACTTTTTTTCCAATTTGGACATTGCTATTTGTTTCTGTTCCACTTGTCATTCTCCTTTACTCCTTCTTAAACAGTTTTCTGTTCTAAAAATTGAGTGAATTTTCATTTACTACATAAGTCATATATTGATAGCCTTTAATTTTGTCCCCAACCTAAGACCTTCCTTGTTCATTTCTGTAGTTAGCAGTTGTATCCATATTCAGCCATTTAAAAGTGAAATGAAATATGTCTTAATAATTACTGACTGAAATAAATTTTTTGAAGGACAGAAAAAGATAAAACTTAGTGACTTAATTTCATTTTGATTTAAATCAAAGAACCTTGAACAAGAACAAAAAGCATCTTTATATACTACAATCAATATTTATGCAAGAAGGTGTTTGAAAGATGTGGAATGCCTAAGAGGGAACATTAAAAGGGCAGTTTAAATAATTCTTTAGAACTTCAAAAAACCATGAGTTTGTTTTTTAGATTTTATAAGCTGAATTGGCAATCTTGGCTGAGACAGAAGTGAACATTTTATCTTTTTATTCCACAGCAAAAGGTAGAGAAGTGATAAGCCTGGTGTATAGGGTTTTTTAGCTTGTTGGGGAGGTTTTTGTGGATGTGTGGATACTCACTCAGTATAGGGAATTTTTGCCTTTTACATGCATGATTCAGAAACTGCTGCAGGTATTCACCGAAATCTAAACAAGCCTGTACAAGAAAGATAAATAAATAACCACTGTTGGGTTTTGAGCCAGTGACTACATTAGGAATTTTACATTTGATTGTGATAAATTATGAGAGAAACAATAAATCTTATTAGAAATGGCATTTTAACTCTTATTTTTACAGAGAATTATCTGATTGTCAGAGAGTTTCTCTCCATACAAGAAGACTGTAAATCTTTAGAAAGGAGACAAATCCTTTTTAAAAAGATTTGCTATCTTTTAATCCTACCTCTCATATCATTACCAAAAAAAAAAATAAAATTAATAGACTCTGCACAAGATTTGTTCAGGGTTAGGGGTTTTTTGTTGTTGCTGTTGTTTTGGAGTTTTTTGTTTGTTTGCTTGGTTGGTTGGTTGGTTTTTGTTTTCTGTTTAGTGTTTTATTTTGTTGTTATTTTTTTTTTTTCTAATTTGGGAGCTTGGATATCTCAAATTCCTCAATAAAAGCAAAAATACAACAAGGAAAGAAATTTAATTCATGTTTATAATGTGGACTTTGCTTTTAAACATTTTTGACTTCTGTGGAACTGAGGACTGATGCTTGCCTTTGAAATCAGAGTATAAGATTGTTCCTTTAATCAGGCTGTCCCCAGTGGAGATTCAGTTTTGGGTTTTGCCCTAGAACATAATTTCAGTTAGTTCAGCTGTTTATTTGCAACACACCAACCCAGAAATACAAATGAAAAAGAATTGATTGAAGAAAACACTATGCTGATGGTATGAAGCCTGTGTCACCACACTAAATGGGTAAAGAAGGTATGTTTAGGGGCATGAGGGGGTAGGAAGATGTCATCAGATACACATGCATGTGAGTTTCTTCCTGAAAAAGGCAAGCAATTAAAAAATACGTTACTATTATAGTTTTCTGCCAAACAGAGAGGTAGAGAATAATACCAAAAGGCCTATTTTACCTGCAAATGTCACACTTCATTATATTCAGGTTAGTTGCCCAGATTAATTTGATTTACATAAACTTGGTTGGAAAATAGTATAATACTTCCATTTTTCAGGATTAGATACTATTATGAGGTTCTTATAGTTCTTTTTTTCATGCTATGAAACATGAGTGTAATCATCAACAAATGTAACTACTGGTATAAAATCTAGTTTTAACCCATCTCTTTGGATTGTATAATGACTTACTCATTTAAACCAGTCCATTTTACATTGGTAGTAAAAAAATTCATTCAAGTAGGTAATTATAAGGGTAATAGAAAAATGTGGCAGGAAGCAAAAGCAGAAAAAAAGAACAATGGTTTCAAACACTGAACAGTTGGCACAAAAAAATGTTACTGGTGACAGCTAAATACAGAATAGGGACAAAGACAAGCAACTCTTGTTCACTGTGTTCCCACAAGCGATCTCATAAGCACAACAGCTTAGCAGGAGCTTCTCAGTACGCACAGCAGGGTCTAGCTGGAACCAAGAATATGCTGCCCAAGGGTTGTGCGAGGGCATTGTCAGCCTCCTCCGCTTCCCTGCGAGATGTCCTGAGTGAACCCCAAGGTGGGACGCTGAGTTAAAGCTTATGGCAGTGTTGGAAGCTGGATAGCATCCTCTTCCAATGGAATGAAAGAGCTGGAAAGAGTGTTTCCTTGGTTTTAAATACATGAAAAGGAAGTAGGAAGTTAAGAGACAGGAGTGTGCAAAAGGAACAGTGCAATGAAAAGAAAGTGAGAGGATTGAGAGAGAGAGACAGGAGAGAATAACACGAGGGGAGAATAAATACGCTTTGCCATTTGGTCTGGAACTCAACTCCAGTTAAGCCAATGAATGTCCTTTCCTGACTCTGTGCTAATCAGAGCTGGCAGAATTCCCTGGCAGTCAGATACTGGGGAGCACAAAAGGCCAGAAGCACTTCCTCTTGTGTAGGGAAATTCCCTCTCAGAAATGGGAACCAGACATCTTGACAGTATAAGCTAAGCTGCAAATGCAATCTCAGTCTCAAATGCAGAACGTTGAGCAGTCAATACAGTCAAAAGCTACACTGGACATGGGAAATTATTGGCTATGAGTCAAGTATGATAAATGCCTTCATCTGGGAGAATACCTAGAATTTACTACACCAAAAATGGGTTCTGTAAGCAGTAGCAGGAAAATGCTTGACTTCTGAAAAATAGACTCTGAGGGAAAATGGAATGAGTTGAAGAAAAACCCCTAATATTTTTCTGTATGGGAAAGTAAAGAGATATGTAAGTGTTGAGTAAACCATTCCTGAAAGTCATACTGAAAACCTAAAATATGCAAGAAAAAAAACCCAAAATAATTGTAGCTTATCATAAATTAGGAACACACTGAGAATATTAAAATGCAAAGAAAAAAAGAGAGTGACTGAACACTATTATTTAGTAGGAATGGTGTCAAATTAACATAAAGAATGAAATACAGAGAACCACTAAATTGGTGACAGCAACCATGAAAAGTAGAATTTCTAATTGGAAGGAGAGGCAAAGAAAAACAGAAGCTAGTCACCACAGAAAAAGGCCTAAATGTGTAGTATTATGCCTGAAAATGTGGTGTGAGATGTTTCGTTCCTTATAGAAGATAAATATGGATGTATTGCAAGTGAGAGGAGTTTTGAAAGGCAAGAGGCTAAAATTATATAAGGAAAAGTCAATGAAAGAGAAAACTACAACTAAAGTTGTTTATAAACTAAACAGATCTGTTGCCATGGTTTGGCTTTCCACAGAACGCTCTTTCTTCTCCGTAAGATAAGAGGTTCTCTTCTTTGTTCTTTCTTCTGTTCTTCTGTTCTTTGTCTGTTCTCCTATTTATCCTACCTTCTGTGTTTGTGTGCAGTTTTATGCTAATGTGCTCCTCCATCTTGTAGGAGGTATGTCAAGGAAGGTTTCCTGCCCTGAAATTATTGCTAGAAATAGCTAAAAACAGTTAGCAGTTCTGTATAATTGTAGTGAAATGCAGCTCAGAAAAGTTTCAAAACTCTCAGGCAGAGGTGGTCTGAGTATGGTTCTTTTCCATTCTAACTAACTCAAATAGCCTTGGCTACTTAAAAAGTTCTTGTGGAGAAATTCTGTCTCAGAGGGCTTGGATATTTATCAAAAACATAGGCCAGCTTACTTACTACCTGAAACTAGATGGTGTCAGCAAAATAGGCAAGAAACAGATAGAGAAATTCTGTGCAGAGACCTGAGATGCAGTACAGTGAGAATAGATATAGCCTTTATTAAATATATGCATAATTTGCAAAGTATCTAATGTTTAAAAAAGCCCTGAGCTCAACTCTCACTTGCTGTTATGAAAATTAATTTAATATTCAATACAATGCTTGAGATTTCTCAGATGGCACAATAGTTGTCTGAAGGGAGAGTAAAATGAAGAAACAATATCCCAAAGCCCCTATTTTGAGAAAGATGTAGCAGAATAACACCTAGTAAAACAGTTTGATAAAGGATATTGAGCATGAATTCAGGCAGAAGAGGTCATGCTGAGCTAATCTGTTTGAGTTCTTTGAAGATACTAGTGTTAAGAAAGATAAGGAAAATTTAGAGGATGTAGCATCCTTACATTTCAAAAAAGAATTTGACAGGCTTTCACATCAGAGATAAATGCTGACGGAAGAAGCTCTGGAGGAGGAAATAAATTAAGATGCTGGTAAAAAATTGTTTGAAAGTGAGGAAAAGCTTTGTGAATTTCAGAGAAGATGAATGACATTTTCATGGTCATTCTATGTTTTATGAAACTTAGACAATAGGACCAAATATGATATTGCTAATTTTTAAAATAGTTGCAGAAAGAGAGCAGAAGTAATTAGGGTTATTAAATCAGCTGCTCAAAACTTGAGTCATTGGGATTGAGATTTGTAAGGAAACTATTTATGTTCACACTCAGAAAATCACAAGACAATTTTCCTTGGCATTTGCCTTATTTACTGGATGAAGGGTTTAGTATTCACTCGGCTATTCATTAATTTCTTTTACCTTATTTCAGCCTTGGGTCGTATATAATTATTACCACTTGTCTTGTAATTTAAGATAGATTTTTTGAAATTCCTCATTGGCTTTTCCATGACAGTTTTTAATAGCACAGGCTGTACTACAGTGGAAGAATATAGATCTCGTCTTTCCCTCATGGGGAACTGAGGCACTGAGCAATTACAGACAAAGGTGTCTCCTTGTTTCGTATTATCATTCTGAGGTTCCTGCAACGTGAACTTTTATTTTACTTAATTTACACAGCATTCTGTTTCAAAGGATAATGTGGTACAGCTTTTGAAGTGTATAGTATTAAAATTCTAAAGTTAGAGCCATAAAATCACTGCTGATAGCAAGCTTTTTTGCATGTTGAGGAGAGAGGAAATGGTAACGTTAGGTTTTATAAAGTCAATGACACATTTTCTGATTACTGTTTCTCCTGTTATTCCTGCACACTTTGCATAAGTGGTCCCATGGTAATGTGATGTAATCACTTTCAGTTTCTATAATAAGGATGTGCTACTGTTTCTTATTTCCAAAGAAAAACTTACTGGATATTACACCATCATCTTCTTCTCTGAAGTTCAGGCCTGTCAGGAAGAGAGCAGCATTTTCAGCATTATTATGTTGGTTAAAATCTTTCTGCTTAACTCGAGTGAAATCTTGTATCTTTCTTGTGATTGTCCCTTCCAACAAGTCTGTACACTTTGACTGGAGTGCAACATCTGGTAGAAAAAGAATCTCATGTCTTTAAAGTGAATCTGGTAAACCTGAACTGTGATTTTAATTAAAGCCCCTTGGAACTCATAGAATAAAAGTGTTGTATAACAACTGCTGTTGTTATGTCAGGAGATATAAACATGTAAACCAAAGCGGGGTTTTTAGTTCTTTAGAAGCTTCATTTCATGTGATTGTCGCTTGTGGTTAACATTGGGTTTGGCAGTATAAATAAAGAGATCACTTTTCCTTCAGGCTTCAGAGAATAAGTCATGAGTTTTCGTTCCTTGACTGTTACTTAATTTATGTCTTTTGTTGTAAAATCTTTATCTGTCCAATTTAAATTTTTTTTCATCTTTGTATTGAGTGAGTTCTGTCACGAGAGAGATTGTTTCCTGCCAAATATCATTTTACTGCAATATATAACAGGCTAAACAAGACATGGCTTTTTTTCATTTACATGTCATACATATCACCTGAATTATTTAATGCAGGAACTGAATTAATAAATAAACAAAGGAATCAAAAGCCGTAAACTATTATTTTCTGGAAAAAAAGGAAACATGCAACCACTCAGACATATGTTAGAGTTATGACTGCTTATATTTACGGTATTCCCTTGCTTTGAGGCACGTTTGCTATGGATTTTTCCCTGGGACAACCAAACAGTCTTAAAATTATAAATTTGCACCAATGAACAGACAAAAACCTATGTGTATTTCTGAAATAGATATTAATCAGATGTGTCAATTGTAGGTATTTGAAAAAAAGAAAAACCAATGTAGAGTCATAGTGTGAGGAAGAAATAGCAACTTGAAAGCCTTGAACATGCTGTAGTTTCTGAATCTACAAAATGTATTGGTTTTACTTCTTTATATGAATCTCAAAACCTTAAGGTGGCAATTGTGCCTGGGTTCTTGAAGCTGAGTCATCAAGAGATCATCTTGGAGGCTTGGACAGTTTAACTGCTTCTATGTTTCTTTAAAGTTGAGTTCTGTGCTATCACATAAGTAATGCTAGTATTTTAGAGTGATAAAACTCCTGATTGAAAATTGTCAGTCAGATCATCTTTTTGATGATCAGGCTTGACTGAAGCTTTTTTCAATCAAAAGATGGTGCTGTTAAATAAGCATTTTTGTTGTAATCATCCAGCTAGAGTCATTACAAGCCTATTTCGAGAATTAGCTGAGTAACAGGTTTTAAGTATGGATTTTGGGATTTGGTTTGGTTTTGTTGGTTTTGTTTATCACAAAATGGACAAAGAAGTAAAAGGGAGGGAAGGAAGCAGGGAGGAAAGAAGGAAAAGAGGGAAGGAGGGAATGGAACCAAGAAAGAGAAAGAGAAAAGAAGTGAGGGAGAGGCAGAGAAAGGAGAGAGAGAGAGAGAAAGGAACTGAAATAATCAGAAGCCTTGGGGTCAGTCAGTGGTCCTCAGTTTCAATTCTGGATTGCTTTCATTCAGATGGTAATTCATTTTCTCTTTCACACTTTTTTGACATCTTTAAAAATGATTTTGCCTTACTGAGGAAGATGTATATAAAAAACAATAATTTCCTTTCATTGCAATTTTTCCTCTGTAAAAACAAAAGGATATTTTTGAAGATTTCAGACTGCACCTCTGTGCACTGACTCATGTGAAATGACTGTTATACCCTATATTCATTCTGGTTTGTACTTTACAATTTATTCAGGTTGTTAAAGTTCTGGAACTCATTGCTAGGCTTCCGGGTCTTCATATTATCACAGGACAAAAGGAATGACCTCTATGGGTGAATTCATTTTATTGTTTTCTACATGGGTTGGTGATGGCAGCCGATGGCGATGAGACACTAAAGCTTAAACAGTAAAGCTCTCTTCAAGGATGAAGCAGTAAAAAGTGAGGGTATTTTTCCTTTCTTTATAAACAAGAAAAATGGTTATACTTGATGAGTTTTAGCAATGAAATTGGTGAGCTGGAAAACTTCAGTCAGGTGAGAGGGCCTCTTCTCCAGTCAATTTTTGGAAACTGCTTGATCGAATATGTCTATTTGAATAGAAACTCAGAGTGTAGAAGGAAGATTTTATTGAGTATGTCATCTTTGTGTTATAAAAGAAACTCTTGAAATTTAGAAGACAATTTCCCTTTAGGGAGCCTTTGGAAAATAAGAGGATTTTTATTTTTTAATAGAGAAAGTCTTTAGGAATATTAGAAAGGAAGATGACTTTTTCCATCAGTACCAATTTTGATTTTAGAAAATTATTAGCTCTTGCCTGAGGCAAAAAAATCAAATTATTTTGCTGTATTTCAGAAAAATGTAATTACTGTATTTATTTCTCAATATGTTTTTTTTGAAAGAGTTTGATTGAACTTTATTGCTATCACTGCCAAGGGAGAACCAGAACTAAGATTGGTATGAATACATGTAGCTGATACTGACCCCTTGCTTAAAGAACCTGAAGAAATTAAAAGTCTGGATGAATAGACAACATCCAGCTGCCTTCAGCATCATTCCAGGGTACACACAGAAATGGGACTGACCAGATCTAAAAGACAGTAAAACCAACCACAACGGTAGTTAATTGGACAAATGTGCATTTTTTTTTCCCTATTAAATGAAAATAAAACATTTTGAGGCCAAAATTTCTATCCTTCTTTGGCTAATAAATGTGCTGTAAAAAAGCTTAATCTGTGAAGGTCCAGCATGATATATATATATATATATACCAAGTCATATATAACTTGGAGACAGAAATGAAATTGTAGAATCAGGCTTTCATTTCAGTTGGAAGACCTCTAAATATCATGCAATCCAAGCCCCCTGCCATAGGCAGGGACATGTTTCAGTGAACCAGATTGCTCAAAGCCCCATCCAACCTGGCCTTGAATATCCAGGGACAGGATATCTACAGCTTGTCTGGACAACCTGTTCCACATAAAACATTTTGTGTTCTCATCATGAAAAAGAAAAAAAAAAGTTTCTTTTATCTGATCTAAATTTACCCTTTTTCAGTTTAAAACTTTTGCTCCTTATCCTGTCACTACAGTTCTGGGTAAAAAGCTTCTCTCTATCTTGCCTATAAGCCTCTTTTATATATTGAAGGGAAGTGGACCTCTGGACCAAGTAGGGGGCAGTAGGATGACAATGGCTCAGAAAAACAGGGCCATCTTGGATATGAGTGGTTGCTAAAGTTAGCAGATACTGCTGCACAACTCAAATGTGCAAGAGGTCATTCAGAAGTGACAAGCAGGACCAGCATTACAAGCTTGCAAGCCCATGGTGGTCAACAGAATAGAAGTTGCAAATATGTATTCCTTCAGCTGTACTAAAGACTCTGGCTTATAATCACACTCCGGTGCTCTAGCAGAGGCCCTGGTCAGCTTCCCCAACAGATAAGCCCTGTTTAGTTCTATGTCATTGCAACCCGTTGTTATGTGAGCATTGAGGATGTTCTATAAAATTATATCCACGCAACCTTCTTTTCAAAACTTCTACTCTTTGTTGGAAGTGTGTTGTGCAAGAACACTGCCAGCATTTAAATAAGGAAAGTTTTCTGTTTACTTCAGCCTGCGTAGATACTTAAATAACTGATTTTTATTTACTTGGAAAAGCTTTGGCAGATGCTGAATATCAAGATGACTGGAACCAGTGATTTTTTTTTTCAGTAGTCAGGAAGAAATAGCTTGTTGCAGGAATTTTCCATTCCCAGAGTGGTTCTTGCAACCAAGGCTAGTATTTCAAAAATTTGTCAAAATTTACCTAAGTGCTTGCCTTGTCATAGGGCTTGTGTGATGGGAATCAGTTTAGCGTGTTTTATTTTAGAAAGGTTATCTATTTTTATCCAGTTTTTCAAACGTATGGAGTTTATTGGCAAAAAGTGAGAAATGTACCAGCAATCCAGGGAACTTGAGAGTTTTCCTGCTGAGCTTAATATAAGAGCAGTTCTCACTCCACAGGGGCACTCTATTTTCTGCTAGCTAATGTCCACATGGTGGGGTGGTTTTTTTTCATTTAGTGAAGAAGATGTTTTTGAAATCTGCTCCAGAGCCCATTAACAATTGCAGGAAAGATTTGGAGCTCGAGCCAGATGTAAAGCATTTACTGAAGTGCTTTCTTGAATCTGAGCCTTACATGCTATCCCTGAAAACCTGGATTCTAAGTTTACACCTGCAGGTGTTACAAGTGGAGGTTGCAATAATATCTAAAAATAAGTCAGTGTTATTATAAACAAGTCACACCTGTTACAGGAGCGAGGAGCAAAGAGCAAAGACAGGGCTGCTTTGGACCATCCACTGGTCCAAATACTGGGTAGCCTTGACATGAGGAGTCACAGCAAGGGTTTTAAAATGTAGCAGTCTCAGACTGTAATGCAGCATTCCTGTGGCACGTCTCAGGTTAATGAACAGCCTGACTTCTTCAGTAAGACATAGCTACCTGTCAATCACAAAGACATTTTTTCATGGGCAGTAAAAAAAAACTTCAAATGTTATGTAACTATATTTGTATTCCTGTGGAATTTTTTTAATTGGAGTATCTTGTGAAAATGAAACAGGAAATTTCCTCCTTAAATGCTTTTCTTAAAGACCTTTAGTGTTACATAAGAGTGATTTTAAGTTTCATACTGTTACTTGGCGTTGAGCCATAGATTTCCCTAGTCCTTACCTGAAATAGCATTCCCTTACGGTTATATTTTGACTTCTTTAAATTAAAAAAAAGAAAAGAAATCAATCTTTATTTTTCTTTTTCTGTTTCCATAAAAAGGCTTCAGCATTGGTTGTGAGGGCTCACCTTCCTGGCGGGAAAAAGCTGTAAGATATAAAATCACTCCATCTCTCCATGTAAACAGTCTTTCCCAAATACCTTTCAGCTGGAATTATCACAGCTGTTGCTTGTAATTATAAAATACATATTTTACAAATACAAATCTAGTGATTTTTCTCTTACACAAGATCACATAAATTGCAGGAGCATGGCAGTAATTAACTTGGAGAGGGAAAAAATTAGTGAATAGTGTTTTCAACAGCATATTTTCTAATTTGATTTAAAAAGTTATTGTATCATAAAAGGTATTTCAAAAGCCTGTGGAACTAGTGCCATGTTAGTTGGTTTCCTGGTACATATGATCTACTTCTAAAGTGATGGAATCAAAAATGTCATGCTTGAAATGTCTTCCAGTGTGTTGAGAAGTAGTTTCTTACCTCATGGCAGGCCACTCTATTGTCTAAAACTCATTTGGGTTCCCAGTAAGGGCAATAGACAATATTCTTGGTGTGTGAATCGTTGAGATGCCAATTCAGAATACAATTAGAAATAGTTAAATACCAATAAAACCAATTGAAACTAACAATGTGTTCAAATGCTTTCCTGCAATGAAGACTAAAGGAACAGAGGCAGATTGGATGCTTGCAAAGTTTCTCTGATCTGAAAGAACATCAGAAAAACAACTTAAATTTGGCCCTTCTCTGCAGTTCAGCTATGAGGCTCAGAAATACAAACCCAAGTCCAAAAGTAACCAGCATTTATTTACCTTTATTTCCCCAGGAGTGTAGAACATGGAGAGCAGCTTCCTGGCTAGCAACTTGTGCTTTTCCTCTGCTAACTATATTCTGTACCTCTTGCCATCTTATAGCGAAGATAAATGATAACTTTACTTGTGTAAGAAGTGGTCAAAGTGTTGCTTGCCTAAAAAAGTAATTTCAAGGAAGATAATGCATCTGTACAGCCTGTTCTCTGTCTCAGTTTTTGTGGGGCTGTTCAGATGTACTTGCTAAGTAAACTGACTATGGCATGGGCAAATTAATCTATGTGTGGGGATTCTTATTTCAGATTTTCAGAAATTACAGTACTCCAGCTGTGACAAGTGACATGCTGAACTCATTTTTGTACATGTGTAACATACACAAACATGTGTGAAATAATACACAGGCTAATATGTAATCTAGAAAGCTCATACACCAGGCTAGGATTAGGCATTTCCTGAGTTATTTAGGGTGTGTTACCTAGCAAGAGAATGGCAAAAATAATACTTTCTCACCTAATATTTGGTGAAGTACTTCCATGATTTAAGAGTATCAATATCCCAGAGTGCAACCTAACATTGAATAATAAACCTTTTAAACAGAACCTCTTATATACTGATTGTACATTAGAAGTAGTGAATACCAACCATCTTTTCTAAAGGAGAATGAAGTACATACTTGAGTGAAAAATACTTTGCAAGTCTTGAAACCAAAATAAGATTTCTACTTTTCCTTATCATCTTTGAAGATAATTCTCAAAGAACAGTAATTATTTGTGATTATGCCTTTTTGGTTGCCCCCTAAGTTGCTGTCTGAATCTTGGTCTCCAGCTGGAAGTCACCAGTCCAGCAGCCTCCTGCATCTGTAAGCCTAGGGATGCCAGTTCCTGAATGGCTGATAGGGGCTAATTTGAGCTAATGTATTTTATGCATTTTAAGAATATAAAATCTGTTTGAAATGTGGCACAAGTGAAACTTCTTTGCTTTCTGATCACTTGCTAATTGAGTGTCCTTGCAGTTCTCTACCTGAGTGCTTCAAATGTAATGAATGAATATTAATGAAAACCTCTAATGAATTTAGATTATGGAGTGTGTTTGATCATTAGATTATATCTTTGAAAAACTTCAGTTAGAAGAATGAGAAAGAATTCTGTGCTGAAACTTGATTCCAAATTTATGCATATTAGGTGTTATTATTATGCTAGAAGGCCATTAGGTTTCACAGAACATGTATTCTGCAGTAAAACTGTGTTTTTGTAAAGGTTTTACTCAAAAGTGTCAATGAAGTTCTCTTCCACTTCAAATTAGTTTTACTGCAGTTGTTACTGTTCAGCTGCAATTGATTTTTAAAGAAAAAATAACTGATGGATTTCTAACCATATTAAAAAGGTGGTTGATAATTTATATGGTAAACGAACTGGCTCCTCACAAAAGGAAATGAAAATGCTGACTTTGTGCCAATTCCTACCATCTTTATTCACAGTGTCTTATACTTTATTCCACATGAAAGCCCTAGCTGAGAGAGTTGGACTACTTGCCTAGAAAAGCAATTACCTTGATAAATGAAGATGACAGAGCCTTTTCTTAAATAAACATGAATAATCCTTCCACCCATTCAGAAAGCTGAACATCCAGGTGCCATCTTATCCTTGCATAACAGTTTGTTAAAAAAACCCAACCTTTTCATTCACCATTTCAAAGGACTGGATTAAGCTACAGTTATTTCCATAATTCTTGCTCTTTACTCCTGGTTTTGATTCATAGGTAAGTAATAGTTATTGCAACAATTCAATATGAACTTTCTAATTTCTGCATAAATGGATCAGTAAAATAGTCTTTTCAAATAAGATAAGCCTTTGCAAATACTGTTCCAATTAAAGTTTCATGAAATCAGCAGGACTTTTTTTGGATAATCTCACTGCAGACATTTTATTAAAAAAAAATACTCATATTTGATACAGTGAAAGAAACTAAGTAAAATCAAAATAGATTACATTTTAGGTGAAGTGGTACTTTATGTGTATCCTGTTTCTGGTTTTTCAAAATCTGTCAGACTTCCATATTCTATTAATCAGGTTATTTCTACTGTCTTTCATTGATTCATCTCTTGATTTAATTATTAATGAAGGTTTTCCTATTACAGAGAAGAGCATCCAAAGCACTTATTCTTCCAACCCTATGGTATTTTTTACTTCTGGTTTTTCTCCTAGAGGAAAGAGAAAGATTAAATGGCGCGATTTAACCCCTGATTAAATGGCGCGATTTAACCCCTCATATGTTTCTATAACATACAAAAGAAAGAAGCCAAATTTTCCAGAGTTTCCAAATTATTTTTTCTTTTCTCCATATTGTAATATACTGTCTTTGGATAACAGGATTGCCTTGCCAGAATTTACTTGCCAAATCATACTGGAGCAATTAAATAAAAACAAAACAAAATAAAACCACAAACAAATAAACAAAAAACCCAGCAAACTATTCCTCTTTGGAACCAGACCAAAGAGAACAAACCAAAAAAATACCTGAAAAAACCCTAAAAATTTGTTCTCATCTGAAACTGACTGACCCATACAGATCCCAAAATTGCAGAATGGGTGTCCAGTTTCTGTCATTCTTGGCCAGCCTTTGTGCAGTCTGGCATGATTGAATATGTTCTCTTGTCATCTGCCCGGGCCTAGGTGACCTCATTGCGCTGAAGCCTCCCCTGTAGCAGCTACAATCCCCATCTAAGCATGTTGTTCACTCCAGTGAGAAGGAATGTTGACAGGGCTTGAAGAGCTGTCCGTACAGAAATGAGCCTTGTAGTCTTATGCCTCTGGCCAGGAAAAGCCCCAGCCCAGTGCCGACCCTGTTATTTGCACTCAGCTCTGGGTTGTTCCAAGTCCCATTAGGCAGACTTCCTAGGATATCCTTTAAGTGTCTCCTCCAGAAAATATTCCTCTTTGGAGGTTGTAGTCAGCTGTTGTAGTCCTTGTCCCTATTAAGAACTTGGCTCAACAGCCAAGGTGCTTTGGGAGCAGATTTTCTGCCAGGAATTCTCTTCAAATTAAAACCACTAATCAGACTAATGTATTTTTCTGTTTTGCACAAGATTTCAAGTCTTATTTTGGCTAAATAGACCAAAAGCAGATGTTACCAGAGATGGAGCTGATGAATTCTCCATCATCCCTCCCACTCTGAAATCCAGTAAATACAATTTTGGCTTTGACAATAGGAGGCCACAGGCTTGGTGCTGACCTGATAGTGTCTCATGACATGTGTGGCCTTGCCTTGGTGAGAGCTGGGTTTAGCAGGGACAGCAGTTGTCTGGCGGCCGCATGCATGTGGCTTTCCTGCCTTGGCCTCTTTAGACTTTTAAGCCGCTAAATAGACTAACAACACTGTGAGTGTAACTCCCATGCTGTAACATGACCTGCAGCAGCTAAGGACATGGATGGTGGCATCCAGCTGAGATAAAGAAGGGGTGACACTGGAGCAGACTCCTAGTGCAGCCTGGGTTTGCCTGTCAGGACCCCTTTCAGCTGGAGAGTGATAAACTTGCAGGCTGTCCAATAACCTCTAGTCCTCCCCGTTGTATTGAATCAAATACTGCAACATTACTTTCAGGTGTGGCATTTTTGCCTTGGCATTTTGGGCTGCCCTTTTTTGGATATGTAAAGAGATTCAAAACTCTCTGCAATATTCTGAAAGGCAGGATCCTAGCTATATTTAGATGGTAACAAAAAAATGCCACTACAGATTTTAAACAATATGGCAATCTGTGATCTGTAACAAAATATAATTTAAATGTACTACAAAATGGATACAAAAATTCTGGTTTTTCTCAGAGAGCTAATGTGATCTGCCATGTATCTCTTCTCCTAGCTTTAGCCTACACAACAGCCCCGAATTCCTGCTGTTTAAAGTTGTTCTGAGCATTTACTTACACAAGAATTTGGAACTAGTTAGTGAGGTAGTTTCCTCATTGCTATCATGATACTATGATAACTAGAACACTGTGTCCTCTTCCTTCCTCTTACTTCTATGTCATTTATTGTCTTGAGGCTACATTTCAGTGATGAGTAGCTACAGTTTTTCTAAATTTAAGTAGTTCAAGCAGAAATGTGATCTATGTGCCAGCATTCCCATAGTAGTTTTTCTTTCCTCAAAGTATGATTTCAAGTGACCTGCACATAGGTTGGTTAGGGTGATGTTATGGTTTGACACTGGCCAAATGCCAGGCACCCAGGAAAGTTGCTCACTCACCCTCCCCTGCCACAGCTGGGCAGTAGAAAGAAAAAAAAAAATTAACAAAGAGTTCATGAGTTTAAATAAGGATTGGGAGAAAACATTTAGTGGCAAAACAGGGTCAACTTAAAGTTACAAAGTGAATCAATTACTAACGGAATCAGAAGAGGATGAGAAGTAAAATAGGCCCTTAAAATACCTAATTTTCCCCTAGCCCCTCCCTCCTTCCCACCAACAGGGCAGGGAGACAGGGCACGGGCATTCTGGTCAGTCTGTCGCCCAAGGTTTTCTTCCACTGCTCAGGGAGAGGAGTCCCTCCCCTGTGAGGCTGTTGGGCCCCTCCCACGGAAGGTAGTTCTCCATGAACATCTGCAACATGGTTCCAATCTCACAAGCAGCAGTCCTGCCAAAACTGCTGCAACGTGAGTCCCTCCCACGGGCAGAGAGTCCTTCCAAAACTGCTGTGATGTGGATTTCTTTCCCTGGGGTGCAGCCCTCTAAGGACAGGCTGCTCCAGCCTGGAAGCAGGGCCCCCTCTCTCCCCTGGTCTGCCACAGGATCACAGCCTCCTCCAGGCATCCATCTGCTCCAGCATGGGCACCTTCCCCATGGGCTGTGGGTGGATCTCTGCATCCCCCATGGATCCCCAGGGGCGGTGGGTGGATCTCTGTACCCTCATGGATCCCCACGGGCTGCAGGGGCTCAGCTGCCTCACCATGGTCTCAGCATGGCCTTCAGGGGAATCTCGGCTCTGGTGCTTGGACCACCTCCTGCCCGTCCTTCTCCACTGACCCTGGTGTCTCACATGTTGTTTCCCTCACACATTCTCACCTCCTCCTCTTCCCTGGCAAGGAAAAAAGTGTATGCTTTTGGTTTTATTTTCTTCTTAAATACCTTATCCCAGAGGCATTACCATCATCTCTAATTGGCCCAGCCCTGGCCAGCAGCATGTCCATCTTCAGAGCCACCAGGCATTGGCTCTGCTAGACTTGGTGGAAGCTCCCAGCAGCTTCCCATAGGAGCCATCTCTGTGACTCGCCTGCTACCAAAAACCCGGCAGAGCAAAACCAAACAAACCAAACCAGGTGACATGACATGCCATCTATTCAGGAGGAAACTGTGCTTCATTACGTTAGCATCCTTGTTGAGTATGAACTCCACTTGCTGTTTTAGTAATTATTTTCCAAGAGCTACTTTACCGTTGGTTGGAATTTTTCCTGAATTAATCTGCTGAAAAAAGTTGTTCTAATTGCTTTAACATTTCAATGATCTACGCAATAAATCCACTTTAGTAGTTCATTCAAATTTATAATTACTACCACTTCAACCACTATTTTCTATTTTGTGCATTTACAGTGAGGAAACGCCATATTTGAACTGTAATCAACTATAGATGAAAAGTTAATTGTTAGACTATTTTAACCACGGTCAACTGGGATGCAACATTTTTCCTTGGTACCTGTTAAATAGGACAAAAATAATCCATAATACTTCCAAAGCTATTTTTCCTGTAAGAAATTTAATTGATTTCAATGGATTTCACTCCTTTCTGAAGTAGAATGAGAACTTGAACAAGAGCAGTCTTTCCTACTTATTGTTCATGCATTTGTCCAGTCCCATGTAATCTGGTGTGGTTTCCACCTTAGCAAAATAGAGGGGAGAACAGGGAGTTACAGGATTTAGGGGGTTTTTGTGTTTGTTTGCTTATTTGTTGTTATGTTGGTCTTCTCTCTACACTCATGCAAGACTCGTGTCTAAAAAATCAGTCTTAGAGTTTAGCTTTATAACCAGATATTATTTATCCTGCAGAATCCCACTGTTGGGAAGTAAGATACACTTTTTAGTGATGTACAAAGGAAGTTTCTTGGATGTAAGACCCTCAAACAACAAAGGTAGATTACTGTATGCTTCAATAGCAATTATTTCAGATAAGAAATAAGAAATAATAAGATAAATTAAAACCTTAATGTTGGTAGCATGTACAGGGATACATAATATATTATGATATATGATAATCAGCAGAGGTTTTGAACATAATGTTTTTTGTAAAGTTAGATTATTTACTTCACTATGAAATAGATTGTTCTGGTAATAATTAACAACTTTACTCTCAGCTTCTGTCCACATAGCACTGAATGTCTGGAATTCTGCCTGCTAGAAGACAAGCAAATAAACAGTTGGTCCTTACCAGGAGAAAAATTAGAGAAACTGCATTATCCTTCTATCCTTCCATTTCCTAGCAACCATGTCTTCAAGTTGTATTTTGTCCATAGATAAGCAAGTAAACTAAGTTTCACTCTTGTCCCAGCCTAATTCATTTCCTTCTTTCCTTCTTTCCTTCCTGCCTTCCTGCCTTCCTTCCTTTCAACAAGTTCAGCAGATTCCATTATGGAACACTGTCATGATGAGTTTAACTTTGGCAAAAGATTTAGAGTGAGAGAGAAAAATAATCATGCTATTTTAAATATGCTGGATCATATATTTCCCCCTAATTTTTACTTTAACAGTGAAATTCTAGGAGTTTTCAACAGGATTTTTAATCCTATCTTCACTGTACAATGCAGTTTAGCCTTTGTTTCTCACTAAATTTTTTATATGTACAGTGGATCGTTACTGCAAACACTTCACAGACCAAAACTTTCATCTCCCATACTTTGTAATGTGCTGAATTCCTATAAGGATAAAGGCCTATTCACTTAAGATAATTTAGTATGAGAAAAAAAGTGCTATTTTTTACTATTTTGCTCTAAAGAAGTGGAAGGAAACTAAATAGTAGTATGTTTGTAAGAAATCTTTGTAGAAAGAGAGTAAGATATAAGAGTGAGATGCAGAGTAAGATCTAAAGTCTAAAAGGCAAGCTGGCTTGCTGTACAACATTCTTTTTAAAAGGTCTCAGTTACAAAGGGAGCAGCTATACTTAGAGGCATTTCATCTTGTGGGTAATTGTGGGTAGGCAGGTGTGCTTTGTAGGGAGAATGCCCATAACGAGAATGTGTTGAGCTTTACATGCTGATAGAGTGAGGAGAGAGACCCTGACAATACAAAGCACTTTGGTCTAAAAGATGTTTAAAGTTTTTGGGTTGAATTATTTTAAACACTGGCTTTCATACCTTTTCCATATTGTAAGGACAAAATATTCCAGTTGTAAGATCTGAGACAAAAATTGTCTAAATATTTTCAAAAGGTTTTATCAACAGATAGCATAAAAATTTTGATGCAATTGGATCTTCACATGGTGCCTCACGGGCATGGCTGCTGGATGTATTGCTTAACACAGGAAGGACTTAGCTTTATATTCTTTCTTTCAAATTTGAAATAAAACTACTGAATTAGATAGTGAATTATTGCTCAACAGTCATAAATATAAGGGAAGAAACCAATTTTTTTAAAACGTCAAAATTTGCCATGGGTGAGGTTTCTTAAGCTTCAAGAAAAAATGTTACTGCTTGATATATATGCATGCAACAACCTCTGTTCATGCTGCATTCACTCTGAATGTGTATACTTGAAACCTCTACTTTTGTTTACTGCTGCTTGCTGAAGAATTATGAATTATGGAGGATGAAGAATTATGAATGATGGAGGATGGAGCTCAGAAGGAATCTCTTCCATGTGCATAAATACCTAAAGGAAGGATGCAATAAGGAGGGAGCTGGGCTCTCTTCATTGATGCCCAGTGACAGGATCAGAGACTATGGACAGAAACTGAAACATTCAAGTTCCCTGTTAACATCAGGAAACACTTTTTCACTACAAGGGTGGCTAAGCACTGGCACAGGGTGCCGAGAGAGGCTGTGGAGTCTCCCTCTCTGGAGGTATTCAAAAGCCACCTGGACACAGTCCTGCACAACCTGATTTATTTATGTGTCCCAGCTTGAGCAGGTGGGTCTGAACAGATGAGCTCCAGAGGCCCCTGCCAATCTCAAGCATTCTGCAGTAGAGATGCCTACTGTACATTGTTAGAGCCAGCGTATCCAGGCACCTTAACTTGCACTGAAGTAATATTTACTCCTGTTTTTACAACCAGCACACTTCAGGCAGCTGGCATTGTAGGCACATGAACAAAATCCTAAAGCATACTGTGACCTAACAAACAGTCCTGATCTGTCATGAAATCCCAACAGGAGAAAAGGGCTGACTGATGACATTATTTGAAGCCAGCCCTTTCATTGGCCCACCTGTTCTGGTAGTATCCCATCACTGGAGGGAAAGAGTAATTTTCCTGTTACAAAGGGAATTACTATGAGACCTCAAAAGGTGTGCTGCAAGATAGCACGCTGTCTCAAGACAGCTATTTTAGTCACTTGACAGAGTGGTGTAATCAAAAGATTATGCAGTAACAGCAAGAGTGTTGATGCATGTGCACTGCCACCGCTTACTTTGTGCTCTTGATAAATGATTGAGCCGGACAGCGTATGGGCTCAGTGTGCACAGTACAGCAGGATGCCCGGATCTAGTAATGGGGATTGAGGACAGAACTTCTGAGCCTTCCTACCTGCTGTTACATGCTCATTTTGGCAGGTGTGGGTCTTGCTTCTCTTCTCCCAGTTGCAAAATGCAGCATTTTCCTCCCGCTGTGTTGTAAGGATTAATTAGTTGGCATTTAGAGTTTCAAAGAGGAGTTAATAGGACAGTGTTAAATCTAAGACACAAGAGAGTACAATCTATTTGTGTTTTTATCTGAGCAATCTCACTGATGTCAGAGAGCCAAGTTCCTTCTCTAATCTAGAAAGCAAAATCCTTGGAGGTGAAAAAACTCTGCAGCTTGCATTTGAAAATTTGATTTAAAATCTTTCTGACCATAATTTCTAAACTGTGGCATGATGAATTAAATCAAAGGAAAGAAGCTGAATATGTAACTTTATTTTCAGTTCTGAGCACTCAGCGGCTCTTAGTAATGTTAAGAGGAAACGTGCAAAGTTTTTGGGGTTTTTTTTCTCTTTTTTTTAATGAGGTCACTTAAACAGCTGCTTCAAGTATGGAATTAAGAAGCTAACTTTGGTTATCATGTCTTCTCAGAATATTAAAAAATTTAAGAAGGGCTTTCATTATATAGGGAAATCATAATGTGCCTTCTCTGAAGACTTCATCCATAAATAAATTCTTGTAAGCAGGGCTTAATATCAAATGAATACAGTCTGCAGCTATAGCAGGTGTTTGAAAGTCAAAGAGTGGCACCAATAGGCATAATTTAAAGTTCATTAGCATCAGTAGACGAAAAAATTATATTTTTTGTTAAGTTCTGTATTTTAGCTAGAGCTTTACAAGGGCGTATATGCATTGGTAATTTTAAAATTATATCTTTAATAGCAGTGTTAAAATACTCTTTAGTTATTACAATATTGTTTTGAAAATTCAGGTTTAAAAACAAAGTATAGATGAAAAGAGGACTTCATTAAAATGCTTAAATAGACCTTAATGCAGGGTTTGGCCATGGTATCTCTGCAGGGCTTGTGCAAATAACAAGAATCCCAGGGGTGACTCTTAACAACACAAGAGACATTTTGTCTTCAAAGCCCATCAGCAGAAACCTGTGGATGCAGAAGCTGCCTGTTAAATGCCCAGGTCTCCTGTGAGTACAGAAGTAACTCACACTGGGATGCGTATCCTGGTGGGATTGCACAGAAAGTGCAGCCTTATGTGCCACTTTCTAGCCCATGGGAGGAAGTGGGAAGAGGAGAAGCCTGTCCTTCTGACTGCCAGTCCCCCTGCCTCTAATCTCCAGACTGTTTTGTGGCAGCTGTGCTGAAATGTATTCCATACACCAGCTGTCAGCCTAATGTGACTTGTAATGGGCTGCTGTAATAAACCATTATCAGAGCACTTGAGGAGAATGTGAGCCTTGACCTTATCTGGATAATTATCTAATAGAGTGCACAGAGAGATCCCTTTAATTGCTGTTGTCATCCTTTGCAGCCATGGTAGAATGTGCTGGCTTGGACAGCTACCCATTCCTAGGGTGTCTTTATACTTTTAATATCAACATCTCCCTTGCAGTTCTGTAGACTTTGCTGTAGATGAGAATCACACAGAACTGATAAATGAATTTTATTGGGAACATTTAAAAAATTCTGTTATTTAAATTGCTTACTAAATTGACTCCTGCCAGATCTTGACAATTACTAATGTTTTAGACTGTGTTATGTAAGAAATCCCTGAACAATATAGCAAGCTTAGGTTATGGTCAGCAGACTGTCAAAATTTTGTGAGAATCTATATGTGTAGGTAGAAGGGTAGTAATTAAGTCATCCTTGTCTTGTGTCTCTCATCTGCTTTCTTTTGCAAGTTCATCTAGTGGCAAAAAATGGTGTGATTCCTTTTTAAGTAGCAAAATACACTATCAGTTCCAATTACAGGTCCATTTTTTTGGACCCTGAAAAAATTCTGCCATTGTACGTGTGTTAGTCATATCAATACACTTAACTGTTACTTGGGTAGGATGTAACTGACATTTAATCCTAAATCCAGTTTATCATCTTTCAAAGAAGTCTCCCATAATCTATATTGCTGTCATGTTTCTAGTCTGTATTGTATCCTGAAAGGTCGGGCTCTGGAAAGCAAGATCCATTACTTTTAAAAAATAGATTGGACATTTTTTATTGAATAATTATGGTATTAGAATAATATTTCATTATTTACCTTACCAAGAAGTCCTGCTCTAGTCCATACTATTGGACTTTTGGCCTTGTATCTCTCTCAGAATCAGATGGCCATGACAAAACAGATAAGTGGTCTCCTTAAAGATGTTTACACTTTATTTTTTCATACTTCAGGCATTTTTTCCTTTATATGTTATGGAAAATCTCTGATCATCCCTTCATGTTGGCAAGTTTATGTCATTACTTTTGTTTGATTTCTGTGTTTTCCTAATGAATGCTATTCCTAATGAATATTATTGATTTTTCACTTACACCCAGTGAGAGATTTCAGATGTGAATAGCAACTCATATTTCAGACTCTGAGAAGACTTGATACTGAATGCACTGAAAATTTTTTAAAATGTTTGTAGATAAAAAAGGCCTTTGATTTTTTTTTGCATGCATATGTAAATGAAAATACAATGCAAAGATTTCTGTTATTTAACAAAACAAAGATTTAAAATACAGCAAACAAACCCTTTGTTCCAATGCTGTGAAAATAAAGTAACTGAGTGAGTGAGTAGTGATGTAGGTCAGTTCAGCTAGTCCTCATATTCGTTGTGACAGTTATTGGAATAGCTGGAGGCGGAGTGGTTACTGATCCACTATCCTGTATTTAGAGTTTTAGATGCTATGGCATCAACAGCAAGACCAATGGGAGCACTTAAAAGGATATTGGTGATACAGAGGTTGAATTTCATCCTGAGAGGAGGTAATGATTCTCATGGATTTTAGTGTTGAGACACAGTTGACAAGGCAATATGTACCAGATGCTTACTTTTTTTTTTTCTTGTTACTGCTTTTATGACACTGATTTTCTTTGTTCCCCAGTTCTCCACATTTCCCTACTTAATGGTGTACATAAGGAGAAAAAAATTAAAAAGTGTTGGATACCAGATATTACTGTAACAAAAATAATTTAACTCCTCATAAATCATAATCCCTGACTTCCTAGTCACACTGACTAAGGAATCAAGGCTGAACATAGTCATTCTAGGTACTGGGCAAACAGAAGATTGTAGCTTCCATCTTTTCCTGAACAGTTTAGTGAACACACATTGCATACGTAGCATGAGGGGTACAGCAAAGAATAATAGAAGAAATAGTGTGGAGGTCCTGTGATGTTTTATTTGAGTGGGAAAGGCAGTGGAATGGATGCAAACACTAAGAGGGAGAGAGATAATGGTAGACAGGAAGAAACACAGGGTGATGAAAGTATGGGGTACAGCGAATGAACAGGGATTCAGGGAAGGTCTGATTTTGCTAGTACTGTGTGTACCATTTTTTAATACAGCACTAACACAATAACAAATTCATTTGGGAGGTTGACTATATTTTTTTAGCAGAGTCCACACTTTCAGGTGTATTAAGTAATATATGCCATTACCAGCAGAATTGGCATAGTCTGAGAAGTACTTTTTGTGTGGAAATAAATATTGTAACTTAGATACATATATATAGACCCCTAGAATGAGTGCATATCTTCTCACTTCACATTGACTCTGATGCCTGGGCAGACAAATGTCTCATCACTGCAGATCTGTATCTCCTTGATAAGTAATCCAGTAGGATTGGAAGGTTGCTTTGTAATATTGTAAATAAAGGGCACACAGCAAGACCTTTCAGCTGATGTTAGCAGCTAAAGGTGAGAAAAGGGTAGGTTTCATGATGACTGATAGAGTTTGGAGTCGCACTATGCCTGCAACTGAATAGCAGTTATCAGTAGTCAAGAGAGATTGTGAATAGTCTGTTCTATTAATATTACTTTGTAATGCTGTGTTCTTGATTGTAACCCTTTCTTTACAACTGTTTGTCTGAGATTTGCCTTCATTTTTAAACAAGTGAAGAAAAGCATTTCATCTGTACTGTCATGTTACAAATATGGGTTACCACCATGAGATCTGTACTTCGTGACCATGGCTCTTGCCCCAGCACAGGCAGCCATGCTAATAAGAGCTTGAAGTTTTAGGACAAGGTACGAGAACAATTCCATGCTGCACACAGAGCTCTGTACTCCAAAAGTAAAATCAAGTGAGTTATCTTAGCATTCAGTTATTAGTTATGCTGCCTTAATTTTGCAGCTCTTTGGATCTTCATGAGCCTTCTTTTGCAGGATAAAAGCAAGATTTAATTTGACATTGACTTGACTTTCAGATAATTCAGTTTTTAGCAGCAAGTAGGTAAGATTTTTAAATGCACTTGAATAAAATTGGTACTATGTGCTGATTCTCATTAAAGGATTAAACTATAAGCATTTTATGAATTTATTCTTTATAAAGTTATTTTTATCAAGTTATTTTTAATTGACAGAAGAAAAAAAATTAGAGGAACTCAAAATAGAGGAAAGTGCCATTATTCAAAAGCTTCCAACCAGGAAATTATTTGAATATAAAAAACCCCCAAGTACTCTATATTATACGGAGATCATGCTGGGCAAACTTTATTCAATTTCTTTTTTTTCCTGGACCCTCTAATAAAAAATTCACCTAGAACATACTTCAATTTCTTGGGTCATTATTCCCTATATGAGGACTCGGAGTGTGAAAAATGAAGGAGTTATACTTTCTTCCTCCTCTTTTTCTTTACCACTTCATCTGTGTAAAACATACAGAGTTCACAGTGTTGATCTGGGTTTATTCCATAAGAGGGTGAAAATCTACTTATATGCAACGGGGCGGTGAAGGGGCTATTGAAGAATAAATCAGCAAAAGCCTGGTGATTTAAAGATAACTTTTCCTGTGAAAAAGGCTGTGTTTTTTCATATGTATCTTCTGCAAAGGTAACCAGATATTTTGTAGTGGTTTTCTCTCTGTTGTATGGTGGAGCTGCGTAAGCTGCTTTTATCTTACCTTTTGCCCTGCTGTGATAACAATCACCTCCCTTCCAGCTCTCATTTAGTCTAGTCCCAGTGGTCCCTGTACTGTCCTGGGAGGATGAAAAAGAAATAGCTTCCTCTCTGAACGAGCAGGATGACCTGACTAGCCTCAGATGGCTAAGGATAAGGGAAAGGAATAGTTCAGGAAGGAGAATTGCAGGGACAAGGGTGAAGCTAGAAAGCTCTCTGAGTCCTGTCAGGAGGTGAAAGGAAGCCGTGCTGGAGCTCAAAAGAACAAACAGAAAACAAATTGGGAGCAGCCTATGAAAGAAACTGGTTTACGAGGTCAAGGGAACATCTTCAAATCCTTAAATGTTGAATTGAAATTATTTTGTCCTTATTTTTTTTCTGCTAAAGAAAACCTGAATTGTTATATTCTAATAATAGTGGATGGCAGCACCAGTCAAATGTTCTATTTAGAGAGCTGCAATCACCTCATGGAAAACGCATGTATAGGTACAAGTATTAAAAAGTGGCCCCAGTGAGTAACATAATTGTGAGCTAGTTTAAATGTGATACAAAATAATTAAAGCTATAATAAATAATAGCTATTCCTTGCTATACAGTTATTTCCCATTTGAAGCATATGGTATATGCCTTTTTTTCACTTCAGTCACAGGGCTTCCTTTGTATTCAAGCTTCATATACTTTTAACAGGTCATATAAATCCATTGAATTAAAAGATACTGTGTACAACAATTTGTTTTAATTACAAAATATCATGTGTTCTATTTAACTGTGAGTTTAATGAATGGGTATTTAATTAAGGGTTTTAACTCAGGCAATCAGTTTGCATCACTGGGCAGCAAATAATCAGTTTATAACATGCAGTTGAACAGTCAAAAAAAGCATCAGGCAAACCTTTTCCTGATAGCGTTTATTGGCTAATTAAATGATCTGGACTCCAGGGTAAGTATAAAACAGGAAATAGACGGTACGGGGAAAGGATGTCAGAGGAGGGTACTTGACAGAGCTTGTTGAAGCCATGTAAATGTTGCTAGGGGCTTGTCGTTCACTGTGTAAATATAACATTTAACTGCAGACACTGTATCACATGTAGAAAGATAATGTTCCTATACCTTTGGCTATCTTTTACAAATAGATTACAACTCTAATAATGAAACACTGAAGTTATCTATTGTTGTCTATGACATAAAAGAACATATCAGTTCAGATTTTTTTGTGTAGTAATATTAAAATCCTTTATTTTCCCTTTTATTTTTAGTTTTTTTTTTCTCTTTCCACTTCTATCACATCTTGAATGATTTCTATTTGAATGAAATTGATTATACATATAAATGAAAAGAACGACTGTTTACATCAGTACCTTTTGGAGCACATGCAATAATTGACTACATTCACATTCTGATATAGCTTCTAAAAGTGTAATGTGAGGTTAAAGAGACTTGTATTAATGATTATGAGCGATGTATTCATTTGATATCTCTGCTGTCATCCATTCAGATTTTTATTTCATGCATTGTAAGGATAAAGGGGGACATTCTGATAGTCCATGATATATTTTGTAGGCCATAAGATTTCAGCCAAGAATCTTAGTATTTGTTTCAAAAGCTGTGGCTGATCTATTGAATCATTTTAGAAGGACAGAATGTCTAAAAAGAGGACGTGATGCATAATCCACTACAATGCTGGAAAAGTTCCTCCAACATTTTATTTCCTTTGTTACATTTTCCATCTTATTTCTCAATTTCTTTTACTTTTCTTCACCTCGGCCTACTTGAACTTCCAACTAAAGAGGTTTTCTTTCTCATGTAGACGCTTTTTATAAACCATAGCTAAAGTTTTTCAGATTGTTTCTTCCCTAATAATTTAAATTAGGCAATTCCTAAAGCTTATGATTCAAAAAAATTATTTGGTTGATGCTCATGGTTTGTTTAAAGTATTCTAGTTCAACTGAGAGATGAAAACCAAGCATGATCCTGAACTGAAAAATGGGAAATATTTGTTTTACCTTTAAATGTTTTAGATTTAATAAAACAAACTGAAGTCTGCTACATACCACATGCATATGATCCATTTTTATGTTTGTTTTAGGTTATGGCAAATATAGGTTTTGCATTTAGACTACAAGAATAGATTTCTTCTCTCCTGTATCAGTAAAAAGCTAAGTCATCATGACAGTACAGGTGTGCATGACAAGAAAAGCGTACTACATCTTAAATAAGTGCAATAATATTGCATATAATAAAGTTATTTTCCTAGGTTCCTTTCTTTATGGCTTATTAATAAAGCATTTTCCCCTTTTTCATTTTGCTGGGTCAAAGGAGAATGAGGTTTTTTTCTGTGTAAGAATTTTGGAAGGGGGTATTAGAAGGTTTTTTTTCCTATTTCAGGTATAACTCCAAAACAGTCATGTCCTCATATCAGCCTAGCAATGCTTGCACAAAATCCTATGGTATGTTGACTGAAAAAAAAAGTTTTTCAACATTTATAGCTATTTTAGACTGAGATTTGCCTTGACTTTCTGCTCATATCACATGAAAATTTCAATTTTCAGACATTCAGTGGCTATTTGAGTGAATTCTTAAAATGCAAAGAAATGAAGATGAGTTGGAGTCTTGAGATTAGATTGATCATGCTTAGATGTAACTTAAAAAAGAGCGAAATTTTAATTGTTCTTACTAAGAGCCCAACAGCTTCTGTAGTAAGAAAAAAAAATGTACCAGTGATCCTAACACATTTCACTGTCGTAGTGGACTAATGTTCTACAGCGAGGGCTACCTATAGATGGCACCAAGAGTAAATACTAGAGAGGCTATACAGAAATTGTCTTTTGACTCCAGTGTGCTTGTGCTTCTGAAGCAGCAGTACTCAATGACTTTCTGATTATTTTCACAGTTTTACTGTAGTTTTACTAATTCTTATGGAAAAGAATTGAAATCCTTCATCTGACCTAAGCCAAATATAGAAATCGAGTACTGGATTCAGAAGATAATAGCTTAAGTGGCCTTTGCCTTAAATTCTGTCTTACTAGCCTGTTCTAGGTCTTGTGACAGTTCTGAAGACTGCAATGTCTCGCAGCACTGAGCAGCAGCATCACAAGGCTCTCTCCACATACTCCTGTGTATGCTGCTGAAGAAGATGGAGAGCTAGAACATTGTCTCAGATGTTTTTTTCTTTCCCTCAGCTGCATCCTGGTTTTCTTAAAACACAAGCAAAACCTTTTTGGGTGAAAACAAAGGGGTGCTGAATTATATCAAGGATGGTCCCAGTGCTGCACTATTTCTTTATGTGACTCTGTGTAGTGAAGTGTTCTGAGATATGCTGGAAAGCAAAATTAGCCTTTGAGGCAGCGTGGCCCTTGGTTTCTGTGATTAGCACATGCATCACTATCTTTTTGCTGTCAATCTCTTTGTCCGAATTGGCTCAGCATCCCCACTCATAAAGCTTGCAATGCCAATTGGAAGCGTCAGCAACATTAATAATGTGTTACTCTCCATCTTCAACAGCAAATATAATAACCAAGCAAAAAAAGCCAGCAGAAACTACACAAAGGGTCTGTCCCAGTGTTATTCACCTTTGTAAGTCAAAGCAACAATACAATAAAGTACTGAGTAGTCAGGCTGACACTAGAGCGGGACTCTGGAGATTAGTACAGAGATAAAAAGTTGATATTGCACGTTTTCCCATTCTGTCTTAGGTAGGGCAGAAAACAGCACTATTAAGGCAAAATAATGTATGAGATACAAAGAAATAAAATTTTGCAAGGTAACTAATAACTATTTTAATTTTTAAATTTATCTTTAAACCTGAAATTAGATTGCTAAGAATGGTTTTCTTGTTATGTGAGTTGATAAAAGCCAGAGGCCTTGACTCATGAGCATGGGACTTATCACCACTTCACTCGTTCTCATGAAAAAGCTTTCTATTTATGTCCCTGGAGGTGTTTAAGGAAAGATTGGATGTGGCACTCTGTACCATTGTCTAGTTGATGCAGTGGTGCTAGGTCACAGGTTAGACTTGATCTCAAAGATCTTTTCCAACACAGTTGATTCCATGAGTGTGTGATTCTGTAAAACATTGTGCAAATGAGGTGAATGGCCACGTGCTACTACCACCCTTCTGAACTTCACCTTCTCAGTCAGATTTGTGTGTATAGATTGCAACCAGCCGTTTAAAAAAAAAAATTAAAAATTGAGGTGCAAATCTTTGAATGTATTTATGTATTTTGTGTAGGACAAATTTTTGACATTGCTCATCAACTGTAGTTTTTCCAAGCACTTCATCTCCTATAGCAGCACTGATCCTGTAAATATGAAAAAATAGTGTTGTAGTGTTTGTTTCTGAAAGAATGAGAGAGTTCACGGCTGTTGAAGTCAGTCCATGAAAGGAAAAGAAAAGGAAGATTCAATTTTTAGGAAACAATTGCCTCAGAGTACATTTTTCTTTTGATGTTGGTTTGAATACTGTTTCCATCATACAGATAAATTTTCCTTTCTTTCTATTTATTTCATATCATTGGACTTCAGGCAACAAATTTTCTATGCAAGAGATATATACACAAGGGGGGTTTAATTCTTTGCTATCCTTCTTTCCAAGAGCAAGTCTCAAATACCTATCATTTGGGGGGGTTTAATACCTTAGTAAAGCTTTATTCCTTTATTAAACAACAGATTTTCTGGTTTGTCAGTTTCAAAAACCTTCCAAAAATAGGTTTCAAATTCAGTGCATGGCAGTGCCATTTTGGTTGAGTGCTGATGCAAAACGTACAATCTATAAGGCTATTACACTGCTAAAGCCACATAGCTTTCTTTTATAAATTAAACATTTTGTTACCTAACAGACAAAGCCTGAGATGACATTTGTCATATTCACATAGTACTACAGTACTATATCTCAGCCATTTTTAAAATAAGACATGTATTGTGCTGTAATTATTTTGAAAGTGTTTAACAAACTTGAAAACATCATGTTCTATTTAAGGGTATTATTGCCTTTATTCTTCCTAACTGGTACTTTATAATTTCATTCCAAATTCCTTCTCACTGAAAGAATTAAAGTCTCAATTGTTTTAATGTAACAGCAAGGGGATGTGTAACTCTTCCTAGCCATGATATCTAACTTCTGTACTGTACAAATAGTGTGAGTAGCACCAGTGATATCAACCAAAACCATGAAATTATGTTAGTACCTCCTAGTGCCTATAGCAACACCAAGCCACCATGGGCATTTTGTGTTTGGGGAGTAAATCACTTTGGGTAACAAAGCAGAAAGTGAATTCTCCTTGTCTTCTACCCAGCCATTTAGTCCTAACTTCTCTCTCCTTGATACAGGTTTACATAAAGTATTACATACTGTGTGTCTACTTTTCCACACATTTCATTATAGATATATAAATTATGGTGGAACAGAAATGAAGTATTATTGCTTATATTTTAAAATTTCTTATGTAAATTCCATGTATACCTTTTTTATTATGATCAAAGTTGATACACAGTTCTTGTTACTGTTACCTTTATCTTCATAAAATTTTATATTTTTATATTTCAATATTCTCTTTTGCCCGTAGGGGTGACTCTGATTTGTTTCAGTCTTCAATAACAAAATATTAATTCTTAATGTATAGGGATACTCTGGACTTACAAACTTACTCCCATTTCTAAAATGTGGTTTTCCAGAAAAGAGTCAGTGCATTTTGATCTTTAAAATAATACTCATGCATTTTCTTTAAGTCTACAAGTCATTCATATTATAAGGCCACGTAATAATGTAAACATTTAAACAATTCATTAGTGACCTTTAATTGTTCGATGCAGCCAGCATGTGCTTTATGAGTCTAATCATGGGAAGTTTATCAAATTAAAAATATCTTCACGTTAGGTGATTAGGTGACAGATTAGGTATACAGTACTTTCTATGAGGTTTTTTGTTGTTTTTGTTGGGTTTTTTTTTGTCTTGGCTATTTCACTTAGGTAGATCAAAGCATCTTTGTTATAGAAGAAATTATTAAGGTATCTGTTGCTTATATCTCCAGTGATAGAGCAGCAGATGACAAAATGTCTGGGCCACAGAGAATTTTTTGTGTCTTCTAGGCCATATCAATTTTTACTTAATTGAGCACTCACTAGGAGGCTTGCAGGTTCTCTGTTTTATGCAAATCCTGAATTAAAAAAAATTACCTGCCATTTTTAGGGGAAATAGAATTTAGTAGGCTTGTGAAGTACTTATCTTAATTAAAAGGAAAAAAATACTGCATGGTAACTTGGTTATTTTCCATGAGAACTTCATACAATTTTAAATTTAAGGGAAGGAAAAGCACAGTTGTTCTTACCTTAGCATAGAGATAAATAATTAGAGACACTCCAATGAAAACAGAAAAAGCTGTGAGGGATGGGGAAAAGAAACTGGAAAAGGCAGAATAAGATAAATAGCTTCAAAATGTTAGGTTGCAGAGAGTCAAGAAAAACCAAGCAAGCAAACACTTTGTGCAACAAGCCTTGTGCTCAGTGCTAAATGCTTCCTACCTCTTCACTGCCTCTTGGCTTCATTAACAGTACCAGCTGTCAACAAGAAACAAACACCCCAGAAAAGGCCTTGCCCTTCTGAATGACTGAGATTTACTCACTCATGTTTTTCTCCAGGATGCTCCACAGTCTTTATTATCAAGGTCCCAGAATGTTTCAAAGCCCATGATGTACCCCAAAACCAGAATGTTTCGTGTGAATTGGTGAATGGTGTAAGGAATACAGCTGACTTCTACAATGGAGTTTCCAAGCCATCATCCTGTTCAGTGGAAGGCTACAACACTGCCACAGGCTCTTGTTCATGATTTCCTGCTGCAATGCTAAAAGTGAATATCCCCCCCAGGCTGTGAGAGCAGGGGAAATCATCTCACTGGGCTCTATGCTCTTCTTACTTACTGCTTTCAATTGCCTTCCCACAGTCTAAGTAATTTGGTTTAGGCTTATGAAATAGTGTGAATTAATCTCGAGACTGACTTTATTTCACTACTTAGTGCTAAACAGCTGGCAAAAGAATTTTATTTTTTTTTTTTACTGAAGCATTCCTTATTTTCTCATTGTCTTCAGAAAAATGAAGGAGCAGAAAAGTGGACATGATTATCAATTACGATTATCACTTATTTACGTCTGCTTGAAATCCTAGATGCTTGATAAGTCTACTTGTTACTGAATATGAGAAAAACCTTTACATTAAAAAACCACAAGTTTTTAATTATTATTTCGTACATCTTGCTGTATTAATACAGTCTCTGAGAAAATGGTGGTTGTCACATATTACCTGCTAGAAGGCTGTACTACCCACAGCTACAAGTAATAAAATGTTCTGTAAATTCTAAGCAGATTAATCTCTAGGTATCCTTTGCATAAAGATTTCAAGTATGGAAAAGCTTATTTAAATGGGTGCAACACTTTCTGCTCATATATTTACTCCTGGGATATGTATGGTAGCTATGTGTGCCTTCCAGTGTTGCATAAACATTTCTCTGTTTCAGACCTTTCAACATGAGCAAGTGTAACTTCCTTCCATGATTCTGCATTTATTTGCAATTATTTTTTTTGTTGGAATAAGTAAAGCCCAAATCGGATGCTGTCTAAGCCATGCAGGTCTATTAGAATCAGTTCTTTTGTTCTCCAAAATAGCTCCAGCTGAAATGTATGGAGTATGTCTGCATGTTAGTGAGCAGAACTGCTCTCCCTAGGTCACAGAGAGCACAACCCAGTCTGTAAGTGCAAGAAACCCAGCATGTGCCTGTGCAGTTAGGTGTTTTTAGTTTAGAAATGTGCAGCAGGCATCACCTTCCTCATCATGAAGGAAATTTCAAATGTAATTTACAAAAATGCCTGCAGAATAGGTCTCAAGATTCTTTTAGGCAGATACAATTGCTTGTATTCATGCAGAAAGCCTCTGTTCTCTGTCATGCCCTTGGTTTTAATCTCCATAACATCCTAGCTGGGAGAAATTCTGTCTGTAACTAGCAAAGCATAAAGGCAACTTCATTTACACTAACTAGGCCCTATCCACCAGTTTATGAACACACACAAAAGACAACCCTTTTCCTCTGGAGGGCAAGGAAAGGAGACAGTCTTCTCTGAGACACGGTGCTGTCAGCTGTTTCAAAGTTGTTTCAGGAGGCACGAGTTAGGGAAGACTTATCTATTCTTCTTATAAATGTAGAAAGCATGAAAATGTTCTGATTAAGAAGGTTAAATTCCTTACTCTACTAAGAAATCCCGGGAAATGTGTTGCTACCTTTTTGTGCCCACAGCCAGCAAACATTTTGAATGTAGGGAGTTTGAGCGCCTATGTGGGCCAACACAATGTAACTTTTCACTTCCCAGTTTATAGAGATAATGTCATCTCATAAATATACTTTCTTAGACCAAACAGTCACTCGGTAATTTCCACTAATGTTTTCTACCCAGTGTATCAGCTTGGTTTACTGATAGCTTTTATATCACATGAGGGCAGCTACTTGAAAAGCTTAGAAACAGATTTTGAATTTAACACTGGCGGGCAAGGTGTAAAGGCTGACAGACAGCTCAGCATGGGCCAAGACACAAGCAGAAATTCTTGCACAATGTGTTGCCATGAAAAGAAAGGAGACAATAAATTTGTATCACAGCATGGGAAGAGGCAATGACCAAAATCTCTTGGCATATCTGAGGAGGGAGAAGAAAATATTGTGGTGGAGCACTGTGCACAGAAAAACAATCATCCAGTAGGTCAAAGTTACTTGTGGTTTACTGAGCACATAAAGGTGGGGTGAAGGATATAGAATGTATTTTATTCATTATTAAAGAATAGAAGAGGTGCTGTAGGACATCACCCTGCCTGGGGGGTGGACGCTGCTCTGCCTGTGCCTCTCCCTGCTCTGGGGCAGCTCAGCCCTTCTGCTCCCTGCTGGTCACTGGAGCCAGCACCCGATGCTCAAAGCAGAGCTGCAATTCAGCCCCTGCACCCACGGGCTGCAGTGTGTGCCCTTGGCAGGCAGGGAAGGTCTGGCACTGCAGCCTGCTGGTGCTGCACACGATATGGTGGGTCTGGCTTCCAGGCTGAACTGAAATAGCTGGGTGTTTGGGGGGCACTGGGGTTTTTGGGGTGCTAATAACCTCCTGTCTTATTTTAGAAGGCAATTAGAAGGTAAATTGGATTTTAAAAAGCATACTACTTTGGTTCACGTTTACTGCACTAGAAGTAGCAACATAGTCTCCAACAGTGTGTGCAGAAAGGGCAGTAGGTGTTATTTCTTCACAAAATATTGATTCATTTGTTTGAGGGCACAGGCAGAGAGATAACATGCCAGCAGAGGGAAGGAATAGTGTGCTTGAGTGTTGCTAGGATTTTTGTTTTTCTTTAAGGGAACTGGATTTACTGTAAGGAGAGCAAAGTGACAAGAGAGAATAAGGGAGTGATTGAGAAGAGAGGAATAAAAAGACAGAGCTGCAGAGTGAAGACAAAGCGTGAAAAGGAAGTTATTTAAATGCAGCATTGTTATTAGAGTGAATCCCTTATGACTGAAGAATGTTAGCAGAAGTTTAAATAACTTAATTGGTCTGTTAATCATTGTCCAAGTTGCTTTCTCTTGGGTGTACATAACATTGTTTCTTGATTTTTGCAGTAAATATTCCACAGGTAGAATGTGAGGCCTTTAGGATTTGCTGTGGTAATATGTGACTATAGTTCATTACTTCCTGTTCTACAAAATTATTGTATCTGATATAAAACTTATGGAACAGATGCACTGTGTGCTTTTAGGAGGAAAAAATTCAAACACCAAAACCATGCCAAACCAAAACCAAAACTACACCTCTATCCTTATCTGATTAAAAACCTTAACTGAAATTCCTATAGCAAAGCAGTTATGATTGTTCAAAAGAATTCCCTGATGTAGATTTAATTTGTACCTGATATGACTGCTGTAGCAAGGGAAGGTTAGTATGCCTGTCAACTCCAAAGGAACTGTGGGTGCAGTCACTAACAGGTGGCTCTCTCTCTTTCCTGGTAGTATCAGTGTCTCATTCACCTTTCTGAACATCAGATTCATTCCCTGCTTTTTATCTGTTCTCTTTTTATCCCTCAGCCTCTACAACTCCTTTCTCATAAGGCTAACTTGTTTTCATTTGTGGCAATCATTCATCAGTTTATTCTGAGTACCTCTACAGCCAAAACAGAAATCCATTAAATCTATATAGCAGTTTAATCTCAACCAATAATTACTCATTAATCTTGCTGGAAATACACATTTTCTTCAGCCCATTGCCAAGGCACAAGCTGGAGGGGAAAAAAGTGAAGTATTTAAGCAGTTTTTTAAAGTTTGTTAATGACAAATTCTGGCTGACAGATCAAAAATTTAGATCCACCACACTGGGGTGCATTCAGTATTTTAAAAAGTGATTACCTGTATGCCAAGCTGTCAAAGAAATTTTGCATGAAAAAAGAGGAGTTGTTAACATTTTTATTTCTCTGCCCACTGATTTTATATTGTTAATTTAAAATATACATGGAAAAAAATAAGTCAGCATCATACAGTAATTTTAAAAAAAGCGTAGTTTTGATAGTTTGTAACTATCAAAAGGGGAGCCTCAAACACCTTTTATGTTCATTCATAACCTCCCCCAATTTTTTTCTCCCACAGGTTTGACTTTAAAAACACTTCCATCTTTCCCTCTAAAATTTTAGTTACATCTGCTAGCTAATTTAATTGAACAAGATTTTAGCTTTTCTGTCGTGAAGAACTTCTCCTTATTCTTGCTTTCCCATCAAACCATAGCTGAATCCTGGGAGACTCAGTTTTCCAGTGCAGCTAGAATTGCTGACACAGGTAGGTCATGGCCTAGGTAGATTTAGAAGTCCAACACTTGCTTCATAATTCAACCTATTTTATGGCTACTTGCTTAATACCCAGTTTCTGTGGAGTTGGTAAAGTGTCTGACAAAAGGTTAAATTGATTGTACTACTTCTCTCTATTGAACTTCTGCTGCTTCCTCATGCTGCTGTCAGTATATCTTCACTTCTGTCTGATTTTCTTAATTCAAAAATTGTTGCAAAAAGGTATTTTTCTAATGAAAAGTGTGTTTGTCAATATTCTCCACTCCCTTTATGGATTTGTGTTGCGGTGTTACTCTGATTACCAGCTCCTGACCTGTTTATATTCTGGTTTGCTGGAAAACCCAAATATTCATTCTCCAAACAAGTACTTTCATTTTAAAGATCTTATTGAGAGCAGAAAGTAACCTCATGCTACCTGACCCGTTTCATATTTTTATATTCAGAAAGAGAAGGAAAACAACCTGTTGTGAGGAGCAAGTCTATTTCTGGTCAGAGATGAATTCCCAGATTAAAGGATATATTTCTTCTTTGCCTTGTGACACAAAGTCAGACTTCAAAAGCCTTCTACTTGTTCAAAGTGACTTGGAGGCTGAAGAAGTGACACTGTGTAAGACTGTATATGACACACACCACTGCTGTGCACTTGTTCTGTGCAAAGTATTAAGTCTTGAACTCTTTTTAGTTTGATAGAAAACCCATCATAATGTTTGACTATTACAAAGCTTCAGCATCACAGATGTTGAACTTTTCTTGACGCTTGTATACATCATACAAGAAGAAGCAGGTGAAGCTGCGTTACAGACATTTTGTGTTGTGGCGATGAATTGTTTCTGCCACTGATCACCACACCAGCAATGGAGTACATGGCTGTAATAACACATTTTCACATTCCATTTGTTAGTTCCAATATTGAATTTTTTTTCCAATGCACCCTTAGACTTTCTTTGCAGTTAAATGCAGCAACTTTTGGAGATTCCTCTATTCAAACAATAATTACTAACTAAAAAAGATCCTATCATTCGAGTGAAAATAGCTCACATTACCCAGTCCTCCAAAACTTTATATAGTTGAGCACATCCTCTCATTAATTTGGTTTTCCAGGACTCTGTATCATTGAAGAGAAGTTTAATAAGAATGCACATGTAACAGAAGCACCTTCCCTCCCTACATTTGTTAAAGTTGACCTAGAAGGATATTAACTCAAACTCTGAATTGGTATAAAATTTGAAAGATCAAATTTTGGTTAGCAAATCTTTACTAACAACTTGATGTGAGAGAAGTTAATTGGTAGTCCAAGTGGAGACTGGTGACAAGTGGTGTTCCTTGGTGATTGGTATCAAGACTGCTGATGTTCAGCATCTTTGCTGGCAACACGGACACTGGGACAGAGTGCACCCTTAGCAAGTTTGCTGATGACACCAAGCTGAGTGATCTGATCAACACATCACAATCAGAAGGAAGGGATACCATCCAACAGGACCTGGACAAACTTCAGAGGTGCCTTTGCAGACCTCACGAAGTTCAGCAAAGCCAAGTGCAAGATGCTGCCCCTGGGTCAGGGCAATCCCAAGCAAAAATATAGGCTGTGTGGACTGAGAGCACCCCTGTGGAGGAGGACTTGAGGGCATCACTGGACAAGAAGCTTGCTGTGAGTTGACAATATACACTTGTAGACCAGAAGGCCAGCTGTGTCCTGAGATGCATCAAAGGAAGCAGGACCAGCAGATCAATGGAGGTAATTCTGCCTATCTGGTGTGCTCTTGTGAGACCGTACCTGGAGTGCTGCACCCAGCTGTGGAGTCCCAAGCAAAAGAAAGACATGGACCTGTTGGATTGAGTCAAGAAAAAGGCCCTGAAGATGCTCAGGGGGCTGGAGCACCTCTCCTATGAACACAGGCTGAGAGAGTGGTGCTGTTCAGCCTGCAGAAGAGAAGGCTCCAGGGAGACCTTATAGCACCTTCCAGTGCCTAAAGGGGGCCTACAGGAAAGCAAGAGAGGGATTTGTTACAAGGATATGTAGTGACAGGAGAAGAGGGAATGGCCCTAACATGAAGGATGACAGGCCTACATTAGATATTAGGCATAAGTTCTTTACAGTGTGGGTGGTGAGGCACTGGAACAAGTTGCCCAGAGAGATTATGGATGCCCCATCCCTGGAAGTGTTTGAAGTCCAGCATGGATGGGGCACTCAGCAACCTGGTCTAGTGGAAGGTGTCCCTGCCCATGGAGGGGAGGGTTGAAACTACGTGATCTTTAAGGTCCCTCCCAATCAGAAGTATTCTACAAATCTGTGATTCTTTCTTCTTATCCTAACGCATTGTATTCTGCATTGCTGGGCATCTAATAGATTTTTCTCATGTTGTGAACAGGCAATGAAAATATTCTGGATGACTTACCTAGCAGTACTACCAGTGCACCAATTTCCTTCTGTTTTAATTATAGATGTTCAAGATTAAATATTATAAACAAAATGCAGGTTGCAAACTAGTCTCATTTCTGCTCATTGCAATATAGCCATAAATGCACATAGATGGTAGAAACAGAATATTCTTTTGAGGGAGAATGTCTTCAATTTCTCCTATATTCTCTTCATAAGTCAACAACCAAGAATTGAAAACTAGGAGAAAAAAATCCCCAGCGTCATGGCTTCTGTCTCCTGTCTGTATGCATGCAATAGTAAGGAGTAAGGAGCACAGAATAGCAGTGACTATTGAGCACTATGAGAGGTGGGTGGTGTGAGTTTCTTGAGAATAAGGTTATCTATCAGATCCCATGGTTCTGATGGTTATTAAATCGTCAACAGAAAAAACCATGCAGATTACACTGTGGATAACATATCTCTTTTTTTGTCCCATCCCACTTCTCTAATACAGTGTTCAGTGCAGCTTTCTGTACCAAGGCTCTGCATAGCCCAGGTTTGTTCCAAGAAACTGGGATTATCTTCAGCATGCCTTCTGAAATTGTTTTGTTTTCTACTCTGTGACTGAAAAGTGGCTCACATTCTGCAAAGTTGTTGCTCAGTGTTAAAAATTTTAGCAATAATGTTTTTCTCAAATCTGCTACGAAGTAGTAGGAAATGTCTTAGCAGTTCTTTTAAAAAATCTGGTTAGCAAATAGGCATGTTCTCTTCTTGCTTTGTGTTACTGAATTGGTTATTCTCCCAAAAAGGAAAACAGAGTAAGTCTTAAAGACTCTATGTCCTGTAATATTATTTAAAAATAATTTTGCTATTCATTGGTACTACAGAACATAAAGAGCAAAAGTTGGTGGAAATAAGTACTATCTACTGCTGTCTATTCAGACCCTGAAAAAGGCATTCTTCATTTATTATGCAAGAACAAAATTCCTTGTTTATTCAATTTGCCCTTAGTATGTCATGGAAGAAAAACTGTAGGGATCTGCAGGGTCAACGTGCCCAGTATTACACAAACCCCTTACTTATTCTTAGAGTGGTCATCCCTACAGGGTTATCAAATCAGGAGAAAAACATGAGTAAAATATAGTAAGAGATTCTGACAGAAGCCTGAGCTTCTGAAAAACATCTGAAGTTTTGCAGTACTTGCAGAACTATTTCATGGTAACTTAGTGTCCCAGACCAGAATATGTTAGCAGAGAAAAAGGAAAGATTCTGGAGTAATCTCTGTCTGTATATGCATAGATTGTCAGCAGAAGAACAGCAAAGTGTCCCTTAGAAAGGGTTTAGGAGGGGAAAAAAACCTACCACAACTCAGTACAGTAATTCCCTCAGTAAACATCTTTATTTACTTTATTTCATTTAAATGAAATAGTCTCATTTCTAGCTGGTACAGCAGTTTATCCTGTGCATGAGTGTTGGCTCACTACACNACAGAAATTATCTCAGTAAACATCTTTATTTACTTTATTTAATTTAAACGAAATAGTCTCATTTCCAGCTGGTACAGCAGTTTATTCTGTGCATGAGTGTTGGCTCACTACACACATAAATGATAGCACAAGCTAACCCTTAACTCTGACCTTAGTACAATTGCCTTGAAATGTTTAGATCTTTTCTGAAAACATAGATTTCGGTATTGATAGTTTCAATTCAAATTACAGTGAATCTACCAATCCAATTAGGCACTACACTCTTGGTGTTTGGAGATGTTTTAGGTGATTCTCAATAAGCCAACATGTAAAGAAGGGGAATGTGCATTTGTGTAGATTAAAGTGAGGTGTGGATGTTAGCATAAAAACACTGAATTGTGGTTCAGAGATAACTGTTCATGAGTTGCATGAATGAAAGAAAAATAATAAACCTGATCTCCTTTCTCCACATTCCAACTAAAACACAGTTTTCCTTTTATTCCAGAAGTTCAGGAAAAAAATACAGGGTTTCTTTCTGTTTCTCTCCGTCCAAACTCTCAAGGTTTGCACAGCTTCAGCATACAATGAGTCAAATATCAACAGAGCACTAAAGGAGTTGATCAGTTTTAAAAGTGTAGGAATTTCTGTGATTCAGAAAAAGTAGATATTCTACCCATATACCATATATGGGTTTGAAATGGGAATAGTTCTCCTCCACTTTCATCAATCAGTTTTATGAAATAGGATCCCTTTGTATAAAGACAGCAACCTGCACAAATGTCAAATGATTGAACAACTCTTTCATGAATATATGGCAATCCATTTTAATACCAATCATTGATTTTGGCAATGAGAGTGAAATCCCTTTGAACTGTATTGATAGGTTAAATTTCTCTATTAAATATACTGCAAAATGGCCTGTGTGTTGTGCACTGCTGCAATAGATGCAATAACATTATAGTACCTGTTTTCTTATTTTTTTAACAGAGCTTTCCTGAGGTTGTGATGCATATTAGCTCATTGAAATGAAACAGGATGGCTGTTCACAGTATTTTAATAAAAGAGGACATGCTCGGGCTGCAATGTAATTAACTATGCCTTTGAGATATTCTTGAATGTGGAGTAGATTTTTTTCTATTAAATTGCCATTTATTTGTGACCTTTAATGTATCATAAACAGTCTTCTTTCTACATCCTAAGCAGCGCTGGAGAACTACAATAAACTGTTGTATTGCTCTCCTTAAATGACACTTAGAGCTTGGCAGAGTTACAAGGAAGCTAGTAGGTTTGCCATTCAGGAGCTAAAATAAAGGACTTATCCGCTGCTCCCAGCAACATTTTACTTCCTTGAAATTTTAGAAATACAGTTAACTGTTGGATTTTCCCCTTCCAAACTTTCTGGGATAAGTAGCTGATTGTGTCCACTATTACTATTACTATTACTATTACTATTACTATTACTATTACTATTACTATTACTATTACTATTACTATTCTTATTAGTAGTAGCAGACTACTAGTACTAGTAATAGTAGTAGTACTAGTAGTACTACTGTAGTTGTTATTACTATTTCATTGGCCTCAGCAGGTGTTTAAAAGCAATTTCTAATACTAAACCTCTGAACATGCTTTGGTGCTATCTCTTTCTTCCCTCCCTTTTGGGAGGAAGCTGAGGGCAACCCCTGCACCTGTGTCTGCCCCGGCAGCGCACACAAACCCAGGCAGAAGCAGTCAGCTACTTTTTTGTCCCTTCAGACCCTGAAATGCTGCTTTTCCTTCCTCAATGTGTATGCTGTGTCCTGTCAAATCAAGCAAAAGTGACCTCAGCTTCATTGTGACATTTTGAGAGAAAGCTACTGAAGCGTGCAGTGAAATTTTATGATTCCCAATCAGAAGTGGTAAATATTAATGATGGTGGATGTTAAGTATACATGGCCACTGTGGTTCAGAGAAAGGGATGGTTCTATGTAAGTAGAGAGGAGCTGGTTTTTAAGATCTGTATTGAAGATGGAATTTTAGGAAAAGGTTAAAATGCAAGCCTCTGGTCCAGTCCTGCAGTCTTTTACCTAAACATTGGCAGCAAATAACAAAGGCTCTGTGCAAGAAATTATTTTAAAATTAAAATGGGTATAAAAATTACATTTAAAACCTTGGGAAGGACTCATTTTGGAGTCTAAACTGACAGTTTCTTCACATGAAGTATTTGAGTATGAAGCTTAATATTTATGTGAAAGGGAAGGCTAATTTGCCTGACAGGATCTTTGTATACAAAATAATGGAACAGTTGTTTTCCACCAGCATTCAGATCACAGAGGTGTTGACCAATGGAAATGTGAGTACTGAATAAGACACTTTAGCAGGAAATTCTCAGGATGAAGTTAAATCTTTTTGACTTCAGCAGAATAATTGAATCACTTTAACATTTGCACCATGCTGAAATACACCACCAATCTTTTATGGGCATAATTACACCTACGGGGGTCTTGCCTGGGGTTGTAGAAATTTATCATGAATATTGATTGAGTTTCATTTCCACCTCTGGCACCTTAACCTTTGACCCAAGGGCTCTCAGACTTCAGGGTGCACACAAAGTCTTGTTGCATTCAGTGGCAGGAATATTGTACATAGATTTGTTCCTAGCAACGTGCTTTGGAGCCTCACAGCTGTCCCCACTGGAGGCTGGGCCAGGAACTTATCCCTTAGCTTGTGACCTTGCCACCTTTTGCTTTGCACACGTCTAAAAATTCGAGTGTAAGTAAGCTTTATTTTCTAGATAAGTGTGTATTCAAGTTTGGCAGCTTCAGATCATACAGTCTACAAAGCAAAAGTTTAAAAGAAAAGTTAAAAAAGAATATATGCCCCAAAATGTAATGTTTTGTGTTGTAAGATACTGATAAGACCTGTAAGAGTCTGCTGTGGAGTTAAATTCATTTAGTGTGAAGTTATGCTATGCCTAGAATCATAGAATGTCTGAGATGGATAGGACCTACAAGGAACATCAACCCCAGGCCCTGCACAGGACAGCCCCAAGACATTACATCACGTGCCTGAGAGCACTGTCCAAATGCTTCTTGAACTCTGTCAGGCTTTGTGCTGTGAACACTTCCTTGGGGAGCCTATTCAGTGCCCAAACACCCTCTAGGTGAAAAACCTTATTCTAATATCCAGCCTAAACTTTTGACACAGCTTCATGTCATTCCTTTGGGTCCTATCACTGGTCACCACAGAGAAGAGATCAGTGTCTGCCCCTCTGCTTCCCCTCACAAGAAAATTTGACTGCAATGAGCTGTCACCTCAGTCTCCTCCAGGCTGAACAGAGGAAGCGGCCTCATACACTCATGCAGACTCAAGGCCTTTCACCATCCCCGTGTCTCTCCTTTGGATGGTCTCTAAAAGCTTAGTCTTTCCTTTATATTGTGGCACCCAAACCTGCACCCAACACTCGAGGTGAGGCTGCCCTAATCCAGATCACAGCAGGACAATCCCCTCCCTTGCCCGGCTGGTGATGCTGTGCTTGATGCCCCCCAGGACACCTCCTGGCTGCCGGGGCACTGCTGACTCATGTTCAATTTGCCATCGACCAGGACCCCTGGTCCTTTTTCTGTGGCGCTGCTTTCCAGCCTCTGGTGCCCCAGTCTGTCTGAACATCCAGGGTTGCCCCGTCCCAGCCGCACAATCCGGCACCTTCCCTTGTTAAACTTTAGCAGGGTTGGTGATTGCCCAGCCCTCCAATTTGTTCACCAGTATCTTATCGACTTCCCTCAATTAAAAAAAACCCGAACTACTACACCTATGTGTGAATATTGATCTGTACTCTGGTGGAAAAAAAAAAAAACAGATTCCTGAAGACGTGTTTCAGGGCCAGGGGCTGCAG